>CM033731.1:10212514-10641160 GCA_019671005.1 Hibiscus mutabilis | reverse complement strand
AAGCAACTTGACAAGGTGCTTCAAGAACTCACTCAACCGGGAACTCATTGGAACGACGGTAAATCGCCTTCGGCTTAAACCCGAGGCAAAGCTATGGAATAAGTTTGTTAAAACTTCTTTAATGCCCACTACGCACAATACTATCGTTGATATACCAAGTCTTTTGCTCATACATTCTATTTTGTATAATCGCATCATTAACATTGGAAAAATTATTTGTGATGAGATTTTTGTATGCAGCTCAAAAGATAAGGGTTCTCTTTTCTTCCCTTGCTTAATTTCTATTCTTTGCAAGGAGATGCATGTCCCAAGTGAGTCCACCGATGAAAAGGCCCTACCCAAGTTCGGTTGGAATCAAGCACTAATCCGAAAGCTAATGGGAGAGGCACCAGGAAATTCTTCAAGGCCTCCAATTGCCACGACAACTCATGCCGCCCCGGCAATCCATAATGCCCAAGCACCTAACGCCCGAGCAACTCAGCCATCAACCCCGGGACACTTTGAAGCACTTTTGCACCCATTGGCAAGCCACCTAAGGCAAATTGAAGACCGGCAACTAATGTTCATGCGGTACATGAAGGAGCACAATAATGCCATCACCCAAGTCATCCTAGAAAAGTACCCGGGCAATCGCGTGTCGTTCCCGATCTTTCTTGCCGAAATCCTTGCCCTGGCAACAAATGAAGCAGTCGCCACGACAACCGCAACAGATGACGCCGCGGCAACCTACATCGTGCACGCACAAGCTGATGCCACGGCAACAAACCCTGAAGATGCCACGGCAACCAAAGCTAAATACATCCCGGCAACCACTGCAAAAGCCAAAGGTAAAGCACCTATGCCCGAATCAACTCCTACGGAATCATTTTCTAATTTTTCAGATTCGGACGAGTCCTCAATTGCACCAACAAAGACCACATCAATCGAATCCTCCAAGAAAAAAGCCAATAACATTGATGAAGAGGACGATGAGGACAACCCCGTACGAGGATCGATTCCACCACCGAAAATAAGAAAACAAACCATCGCGTTCAAGCAAGAGAATCAAGACATCGAACAAAAAGGAAACTAATCATCTACGATGACGAACTCTCAGAGTAAGTCCTCGTATGCATTTTATTTTTCGTTATTTTTATGCATGCATTGAGGACAATGCCTCGCTCGAGTTTGGGGGGGATTGTTATTAGTAGTTACCATGTTTAGTTACATTCATCTTAAGTATTACATTTAGGATACGTAAATTGCTTGCCATGCCTTTAATTGGAACAAGAATTGCTTAGATTTGATGAATATCCAATGATGACTATGCCAATGCACTTAATTGATAAAATTTTTATTCTAGGATAACCATGGAAAAACTTAGAATTTTACTATGATGCTAAATTTGATGAAACACTGTTGTGGTTTGATTGATTTAAGGAATTCTAGTGAACTTAGGTTGATAATTAACAAATTGGGGGATTAGAATAAAAATTGGATGAATGCTAAAGGTGCCCGAAACTGGCTCTAGTATGTATTAAAAAAAATTTATAACTAGAGGTGCCCGAAACCGGCTCTAGTCGAATAAATTAACTTAATAAAACTAAAAACAAAACACTAGAGGTGCCCAAAACTGGCTCTAGTTAAAACATGATAAAAAGAACCCAACGAAGTAATTTGAAAACCTATTGTTTGCATAGAATCCGAAAAATCAACTTGCACACATTCACAAGCATTATAGTTTGATTTCGAGTAATTCCTAAGTTTTCTGAAAAAAAAAAAAAAAGCCAATCATACTTTGTGCCCCGGTTCAGAGAATTGAAATCAAGTTCAAAGCTAAGTCTGTGAAAATTGAAGTCTTGGCAGGTAATTATGAGTTTGCATTGCTTGAGGACAAGCAACAGTTCGAGTTTGGGGGTATGATAAGTGTTCAAAAGTACTACTTTTCTTACCCTTTTACTCATTGAAGAACGCTCTGCGAACCATTGAAGAACGCTCTGCCGAACCTTGAAGGTTGCTGCCCGGACGCCCAAGTAGTTGCCCGAGCAACCATCGATTAGTTGCCAAGGCAACCCCGTTGTGCAAGTTGTCACGACAACTGAGTTGCCCGTGCACTCTTTTACCAAGACGATCCAATCGGCTATCACACCTCAACTCACGATAACCTGGCCTATCTCTCTCTCATTCGATCTCATCTTTTTATTTACTTTATTGCTTTCTAGATTAGTTATTAGTTAAACTCCTATAATCCTTTATTTGTGTTTTTACTTTTTACAGTGCAAGAGACTAGATTCTTGAAGTGGCACCAATCCCTGTGGAGACGATATCTTTTATACTATAACTTGCGACGTGTATACTTGCATATTTGCGTAGCACTTATTACGCGCAACACGTACTATCCACCAGAATATCTATATGAGGCAAGGGAAAATTATCATTTAGACTCGCTCTGTTAAAATCTCTATAATCAATATACATGCGCACTTTACCATCCTTTTTTGGTACTGAGACAATATTGGCCACCCATTCTGGATATTGTGCCACTTTCAGAAAACCAGCGTCAATCTGTTTCTGTACCGCCTCTTTGATTTTCAGTACCATTTTCGGTCTCAATCTTCTAAGCTTCTGTTGAACCGGTTTATATTCTGGTCTCATTGACAGTTTATATACTACGATGCATGTATCCAGTATTGGCATATCCTCTTTTTTAACTTCTTCTGTTCTCAGATTCCGAATTTCTATCTCTTCTTTATGAGGTAAGATTTGTTTATCTTCCTTTTCCACCAACCTCAGTAATTCATCAGGGATTTCATATCATGTCTCATCTTCGACCTTATTAACTTTCATTGAACACTCTGGCCGTTCAAAAATTGGTTTGGGATCGGGTCCAGAATCATTCATACAGTTAATATTTGAAGACCTACAAGAAAAAATAATAATATATGTTTAGAAAGGATGCGAAAAACAAGAAACATGTTTGCCATTTGAGAATCACAATGAAAGCATATTTATTGAAAGTAAACTTGCATAATAACCCATTCTGAGATAATCCCTCATACTCGCGGGCAAAAGTCCGAGGTGGTTCTTGACATTTACTCTTTTTATACTTAAAGACTAGGGAAGATCTTGAAGGTCCAGTTGTTCAAGGCTTCACTAGGAAAGCATGGGCGTATTCCCTCCGTAAACTTGCCCAGTGGGATCCTTCAAATCGCCATTGATGCACAATTTTCGCATGTTTTCACCAAATATCTCCTCTTCCCAAGCCTCAACGTCTCCTGGTTGTCTTTCTCCAATTGCTTTTCCACATTGATGAACCTACATGGCTTGAAAATACTTGTTAAATCAGGAAAGAACACGGGCTCCCATGTAGTCTCCGTTCCCAAGAAATGAGCCCTCTTTTTCGATCTTCATTCCTTTTCAGCTCTTGCTTCCTCTCATTGAACATTTGGCTTAAATCCAAGCCCAAAACGATCTTTCTTTATCTCAACAGATTTGGGATGCAGACAACCCTGTAAATCTTTTCACATCCTTTTCCAACCTCGCTCCCCCCAAGTATCTCACGAACAGTCATTGATAAGTGTTCAAAAGTACTATTTTTCTTACCCTTTTTACTCATATTATTGTTAGACTTAGGCTCATATTAGTTGCATAATTAGCCATTCATGCATTAATCCATGTTTCCTTCCATCGTTGAGCTTGATTACATAACCGTAGTTTTTGTGTGAAAAGATGCTGCTTTGGTGTGTTTTGTGTGTATGTGCGGGATCACTTGCCAAAGCAAGGCTAGAGCTAGTTGCCGTGGCAATGCATGAAGGAGATGCCGAGCTAGTTGCCGTGGCAATGCATGAAGGAGACGCCGAGCCAGTTGCCAGGGCAATTGTCGACAAAGAACAAGGTGATATGGTAGTCAAAATTGATGACTAGACAAGCCCAAGATGACGTGGAGCAAAGCTAAATCCCAAAGGAATTTGATTTCCATGAAGAGATTAAAGAAGAATTAAATTCCAAGAAGATAGGAGAAGTTCTAGTAGGAATATAATTATAATAAAGAATTATATTCTTTAAAGATAATTTAATTCCAACTTAACTTCCTCCTCAAAGAAGGACTTTGACATAGCCCTATAAATAAGAGGCCATATCGTCAACTTGAAAGAGAGAGCAAGAGGAGAGAATTTCGACAAGCATCTAGGGTAAGGGGATTTCGACAAGCTTAAATTCTTCATCTTTTTCTTTCTTGTTCAATTAGGTTCATGCTAGGGATTATTTATCTTGTGTTTCTTTGGAACCTAGCCATGAACTAAATCTATTTGGCTATGATTATTGTGTTTTGTGGTTGTGAGAAACTATTGGATTTTGTTTAGGTAATAAGAGTTTGCACTTTTCTATTCAAGGTTTATTCATTCTTGGTTATTATTCTTATTTGCGAGTGAATTGGGAGAGGATCTCGTAACTTCATTTATTTATCTAATATCGGGAGAGTAGGATTCAAGAAACGAATGAATATGATCTTTATTCAATCTATTGATGGTGAAGATTAATCCGGCTTAGGAATAAGTCAAGGATTTCAATGGCTAAGAGGAGCGCAAGATTGGTTGTTGTTCACCCTTGATTCACACAGGGATGTATTATCAAGGCATGCACAAGTAGCTAGAGTTTCGACTTAGGGATAAGAAGAAACCATTGAAGAACGCTCTGCCGAACCTTGAAGGTTGCTGCCCAGACGCCCAAGTAGTTGCCCAACTAGTCGCCCAGGCAACCATCGATTAGTTGCCAAGTCAACCCCGTTGTGCAAGTTGCCACGTCAACTGAGTTGCCCATGCACTCTTTTACCAAGACGATTCAATCGGCTATCACACCTCAACTCACGATAACCTGGCCTATCTCTCTCATTTAATTACATCGTCTTTTACTTATTTGCTTTCTAGATTAGTTATTAGTTAAAACACCTATAATCCTTTATTTGTGTTTTTACTTTTTTTAGTGCAAGAGACTAGATTCTTGAAGTGGCACAAATCCCTGTGGAGATGATATCTTTTATACTATAACTTGCAACGTGTATACTTGCACAATTGCGTAGCACTTATTACGCGCAACAAGTTTTTGGCGCCGTTGCCGGGGATTGGCAATAGCGACTTTGTTTTTATTTTCTTGCACTTTCTTTTTACTTTTCTTGTTTAAGATTCAAAGGGCTAACAAACTTTGGTTTTGCATTGGTATATGACCAGGGCGAGACCGATTACACCATAATATCCCTTTGATCCAGAAATCGAACGAACCTTACAAAGACTTAGACGAAGGATAAGAGTAGCAATGGCTAATCAAGACGACAATATGAATCAAGATGTTCCAGCAGGAGGATGAGTGATTCTTGCACGGAACAGAACTATTCGAGACTATCTTGAAGAAGATCTTGATAGACTTAATCCAGGAGTTGTCGCACCTGGAATTGAAGCCGGCCACTTTGAGTTAAAACCGGTAATGTTTAATATGATCAACACAATTGGTAAATTTGGCGGCTCAGCAACTGAAGATGCACGGCAACATCTTTCCTCGAGATTTGCAGCTTGTTCAAAATACACGGAGTCACCCCCGATGTCTTACGATTAAGATTATTCCCCTATTCACTGAGGGATAGGGCAAAAACATGGTTGAATAGCATTCCTGCCGGATCAATAGCATCTTGGACCGATCTTTGTCGTGATTTCCTTGCTCGGTTTAATCCTATAAATTTGACTGATAAGCTTCGTAACGACATTACTTCTTTTCGGCAGGCAGATGATGAATCCATGTACGAGGCTTGGGAGCGATATAGAGAACTTCTATACAAATTCCCCCTACACGGATTCCCGGTGTGGACTCAAGTAACAATGTTTTACAATGCCGTGAATACACCAACAAAGATGATGCTAGATGCCTCGGCAAACGGTATACTCCTAGATAAGTCGCCAGAGGAAGCAATGCAAATTCTAAACAGGCTGGCCAAGAATGATTATCAATTCCCCTCTACTAGAAGAGGAGGAGTTAGACGTTAAGCCACAATTCATGAACTAGGATCATCAGATTCAATTTTGGCACAATTGGACACTTTAACCAAGATGGTCAAAAACATGCAAAAACCAAACAACACACATGAAGTCAAGGTAATGGATTCTTTTTGTGAGTTATGTGGTGATAACCATGATTCTTCTGAATGTATGCAGAATCTGGAATCCAGCTTCTACGTGGGGAATTACAATCGGAACAACAATGTGATGTCCAATACATACAATCCATCTTGGAAGAAGCACCCGAATTTTTCATGGAGTAATCCCAACAATGCTCTAAACTAGAACAATCAGAATGCACAAGCATCGGGATTCCATCAGAATATGCCACGGTAACAGTTGCCGCAACAACAACCGACAACATCTAGTTCTTTGGAAAATTCTCTCAATGCTTTTATGATGAAAACTGAATCTTATATGGCTGAGAATAGTAACTTCACAAAAAGAATTGATGCTTTTATTAACAGGACCGAGATGAGATTGCAAAACCAAGAGGTGGCAATCAAATCATTGGAAAATCAAGTCGGACAGTTTGCTCAAAATCTGAATACTAGACCGAAATGAGGTTTACCTAGCGATACTAAAGTCGCAAGAGGAACTGGCCATGAGCAATGTAAGGCAATCACGACTAGAAGTGGCCAACAACTTAGAGAGGCTCAAACCCGCTTATCAAACAAAACTCCACAAAAAGATCAAGACAAACCTAGTGGCAAAGCCTTAGATGCTGAACCAGGAATTGCCTCGGCAACCGACAATAAGGATGCGTCGGCAACTTGTGATAAGCATGCCTCGGTAACCCCAATTGATAATGGCTTGGCAACTCTAGTTGTCCCGGCAATGCCGTCAATCAGGTTCCAAACCAATGAAAGGATCGAAGATATCTGACTTCCACCACCATTCCCACAAAGGTTGAAGCGACAAAAGCAAGAATACCAATTCAAGAAGTTTCTTGATATCCTAAAGCAAGTCCACATCAACTTGCCATTGGTGGAAGCAATTGAACAAATTCCAAACTATGCCAAGTTTCTTAAAGACATTGTGTCCAAGAGAACAAGGCTAGGAGAGTTTGAAACAGTTGTCGCAACAGAGGGATGCATGGCAATGTTGCACAATCGTATGCCACCCAAGTTGAAGGATCCCGGAAGTTTCACAATACCCTATTTTATTGGAAACCACTATGTCGAGAAAGCATTATGCAACCTTGGGGCTAGCATAAATTTGATGCCTAAGTCGGTTTTCCAGAAACTAGGAATCGGGAAGGCAAGACCTACAACAGTTATGTTACAGCTAGCCGACAGATCCTATGTGCATCCAGAGGGAAAAATCGAGGACATACTGGTAAAAGTTGATAAATTTATTTTTCTCGCTGACTTTATTGTTTTGGATTGTGAAGTAGATGAGCATGCACCCATCATTCTGGGGAGACCATTCCTAGCAACAAGGAGAACCTTGATCGATGTTGAAAAGGGAGAACTCACAATGAGGGTGAATGACCAGCAAGTTAAACAAAATGTGTTCCAAACACTAAGACATGCCGATGATCCAGAAGAATGCCAACTTCTTCATGCCACGGCAGAGTTTAACTTCGACGAGGAATTTAGTTGCCTCGGCAACTACATTGCCGATAAAGAGGAACCCGATTAGTATGAAGAACCGGTCGATGAGGAACAACAAGAAGAGGCAAATTGGCTAGTCAATTGACCAGGTACATACTTTGAACTACTGGATTACTCAGGTAAGGAAGGTAAGCTCGAAAAACCCTCTATTGAACAACCACCGATTCTTGAGTTGAAACAATTGCCAGAGCAACTAAAATATGCATACTTAGGAACCGATAATACATTGCCTGTAATTATCTCTTCTAAGTTACACCCTGAGCAGGAAAAGAAGCTGATCAAGATGTTGAAGCTACACAAAAAGGCAATAGGGTGGACAATTACTGACTTGAAGGGAATTAGCTCGGCAGTGTGCATGCACAAGATTTTGTTGGTAGATGATCACAAACCTTCAATTGAGGCCCAGAGGAGACTGAATCATGGCATGAAAGGGGTTGTAATGAAAGAAATCATCAAGTGGCTTGACGCCAGCATTATATACCCTATCTCTGATAGTACATGGGTAAGTCCGGTACAATGCGTACCGAAAAAGGGAGGTATAACAGTGGTAAGTAATGAAAACAATGAACTCATTCCAACCAGGACTGTGACCGGTTGGAGGGTTTGTATGGATTATCAAAAACTAAACAAAGCCACTAGGAAAGATCACTTCCCATTACCCTTTATTGATCAAATGCTTGACCGTCTTGCAGGTAAACCCTTTATTGTTTTCTTGATGGTTATTCAGGTTACAATCAAATTGCCATAGCACCAGAAGATCAAGAAAAGACAACATTCACATGCCCATACAGTACTTATGCCTTCCGAAGGATGCCGTTCGGATTGTGTAACGCCCCGGCAACCTTCCAAAGATGCATGATGACACTCTTTTCAGACATGGTCGAAGACTTCCTTGAGATCTTCATGGATGATTTTTCTATTTTTGGTAATAACTTCGACAGCTGTCTCGGTAATTTAGAGAGGGTGTTGGCAAGATGTGAAGAAACTGATTTAGTCCTCAATTGAGAGAAATGCCATTTCATGGTAGATGAAGGAATAGTGCTTGGCCACAAGATTTCATCCTAGGGAATTGAAGTATACAAAGCCAAGGTGGACGTGATCGAGAGATTACCCCCACCAAGTTCGGTTAAAGGAATTCGAAGTTTTCTTGGACATGCAGGTTTTTACAAGAGGTTTATTCATAATTTTTCTAAAATCACTAAACCCTTGTGCAATTTGCTTGAACAGGATAAAGTCTGCGATTTTGATGACTCTTGCACCCAAGCATTCGAAACCCTAAAGAAAAAGCTTACCTCGGCACCCATTGTCGTTCCACCAGATTGGACGCAACCTTTTGAGCTCATGTGTGATGCAAGTGATTTCGCGGTAGGAGCAGTCCTAGGCCAATGCACAGGTAAGACCTTCCATGTGATATACTATGCTAGTAAAACTCTTAATAGTGCTCAAGTAAATTACACAACAACGGAGAAAGAGTTACTAGCTGTAGTTTTCGTATTTGACAAGTTCTGATCCTATTTGATTGGTACAAAGGTAATTGTTCATACGGACCATTCGGCAATCAAATATCTATTTGCTAAAATGGATGCCAAACCTCGTTTGATTCGTTGGATATTACTTTTACAAGAATTTGATATTGAAATTAATGATAGAAAAGGAACAGAAAATCAAGTGGCCGATCACTTATCACATTTAGAACGCAACAGGGAGGAAGACGCGGATATAGAGATATGCGATGCATTCCTGGATGAACAAATTTTAGTTGCCTCGATAACCATGGACGTATATGCCTCAGCAACCCTCGACGCCTCGGCAACCATGGATGCACACGCCTCGGCAACTCTCGACGCTATAGTAGCCCTTGATGCACACGCCTCGGTAATTTTGGGAGCAGTCGCTACGGTAGCACATGCCTCGGCAATACCCTGGTACGCGGATTTAGTTAATTTCCTTGTTTGTGGTATTTTATCTTATGGCATTACTCACCAAGGGAAGAAGCGGTTCCGCCATGATGCGAAGCATTACTTTTGGGACGAGCCTCTTTTGTTTAAACAATGTGCAGATCAGGTTATACGCCGATGTGTCCCTGAAGAAGAGCAACAGAATGTACTCCGACAATGCCATTCTTCACCCTATGGAGGACATTTTGGAGGAACTCGTACCGCGGCCAAAGTTTTGCAATCCGGTTTGTATTGGCCAACATTGTACAAAGATGCCCAAGACTTTTACAAGCAATGTGATCCTTGCCAGAGGACAGGCAATATCTCTAGACGACATGAGATGCCGCTCCAGAACATCATCGAGGTGGAATTGTTTGATGTATGGGGGATCGATTTTATGGGACCTTTCCCATCTTCATTTGGCAACCTCTACATTCTACTTGCCATCGACTACGTGTCTAAATGGGTGGAGGCAGCTGCAGTTCCCAACAACGATTCCAAGACCGTGCAACGATTCTTGCAGAAAAACATATTTACACGGTTTGGGATGCCGAGAGCAATTATCAGTGATGAAGGCAAGCATTTTGACAATGGACTAATTGCCAAGATGTTGCAACGCTTCGGCATATCACACAAGATCGCCACGGCATATCACCCACAAACCAACGGGCAAGCAGAAATTTCCAACCGGAAATTGAAGGGTATACTCGAGAAAGTTGTAAATCCCTCTAGGAAGGATTGGTCATTAAGACTAGATGACGCACTTTGGGCATATCGCACTGCATTCAAAACACCCTTAGGTATATCCCCCTTCCGACTTGTCTATGGCAAAACATGCCATCTACCGGTGGAAATCGAACACAAGGCATACTGGGCAATCAAGACCGTGAATATGGATTGGGAAAGTGCCGGACAAAAGCTTTTGTTGGACCTCAATGAGATAGAAGAATTCCGTGCACTCGCCTATGACAATGCTCGAATCTACAAGGAGAAAACAAAGCAATGGCATGACAAGAAACTATTGCCGCGACAATTCACGCTAGGGCAACTAGTTCTCTTATTCAATTCTCAGCTAAAACTTTTCCCGGGAAAGCTGAAATCAAGATGGTCTGGACCATTCGAAGTTGTCAAGCCATTCTCCCACGGTGCCGTGATAATCAAGTCCATCTTTGACAACCATGAATTCAAAGTTAATGGACAAAGATTGAAGCACTACAATGGTGCCCATCTGGAACGTAACAAAGAAGTGGTCAACTTAGGAGATGCATGAGCATGCTCTCCCTTTGATATTTTATTTTTATTTTTATTTATTTATTTTTATTTTTATTATTTTTGATTAATTTTTTTATTTTATTTTTCGAACTTTTTATTATTATTTCCGATTATTATTATTTTTTAGGATAGATTTTCTTTTTTTTTTATCTTTTTAAGTTTAAGAATCCCTTTATACATCTTTATTTATTTTCTTTTATTAGTTTACCTTTAATTTTAATCCTTATTTGATTTGTCTTTGAATTGTAGGAAAAGAGTTCAAGATAAAGAGGAATTTTAATCCAAGAAGGAAAACATCTTCAACAAGGAAACTAATGGGCTGAATCTAAGGCTTATATAAAGCCTCCAATTTACCCTAATCAAACCCCCTTGCCGTCACCCTCTCCCTAATCCAAAACCCTTTTTTTTCGTCTTCCTCTAATCTCACCCACCAATTTTACCACCTATTTTTTCTATAAAACCCATCACCCTTAACCTATTCCTATTTTTTACCTTGCAACTTTTTAGTTTCTTTTCTTTTCTTTGTTTTTACTCACAACCAAGATCATCCATGGCATCCAAAATTAAATTTTTAGTTCATCCAAGTTCCTCCAAAGAACCAAGATACAAGATGTTTGCTACACCGGTGGTTCAAGAAAGATTTCACTCCAAGTTTGAAAGCCGGAAGATTCATGAAGAACAAGGCTTTGAATACTCCAACTCTCATCAAGATTTCGGCCTTGAACCATTCATCTTCGAGAGGATTGCACATCAAAAGTGGCAAATCTTTTGCCATCAACCGGAACCGGGCAACATCTCATGGGTAAGAGAATTCTATGCTCACTCACCTAACCCGGATAATCCTTATGTTTTTGTTCGTGACAAGGCCATACTCATAAGCCCTGAAAACGTCAACACCTTTTACGGGCTTTACATTGAGAAGGACGAGCATCAAGCCTCCGTTGATCAAATCACGCCCAAGCAACTCGACAAGGTGCTTCAAGAACTCACTCAACCGGGAACTCATTGGAACGACGGTAAATACAAGGGCACGGTAAATCACCTTCAGCTTAAACCCGAGGCAAAACTATGGAATAAGTTTGTTAAAACTTCTTTAATGCCCACCACACACAATACTACCGTTGATATACCACGTCTTTTGCTCATACATTTTATTTTGCATAATCGCATCATTAACATCGGAAAAATTATTTGTGATGAGATTTTTGTATGTAGCTCAAAAGATAAGGGTTCTCTTTTCTTCCCTTGTTTAATTTCTAATCTTTGCAAGGAGATGCATGTCCTAAGTGAGTCCACAGATGATGAGGCCCTACCAAAGTCCGGTTGGAATCAAGCACAAATCCGAAAGCTAATGGGAGAGGCACCGAGAAATTCTTCAAGGCCTCCAATTGCCACGACAACTCCTACCGCCCCGGCAATCCCTAATGCCCAAGCACCTAACGCCCGGGCAACTCAGCCATCAACACCGGGACACTTTGAAGCACTCTTGCAACCATTGGCAAGCCACCTAAGGAAAATTGAAGACCGCCAACTAATGTTCATGCGGTACATGAAGGAGCACAACAATGCCATCACCCAAGTCATCCTAGAAAAATACCCGGACAGTCGCGTGTCGTTCCTAATCTTTCCTGCCGAGATCCTTGCCCCGGAAACCAATGAAGCAGTCGCCACGACAATCGCAACAGATGATGCCGCGGCAACCTACATCGTGCACGCACAAGCTGATGCCACTGCAACCAACCCTGAAGATGCCACGACAACCAAAGCTAAAGACATTCCGGCAACCACTGCAAAAGCCAAAGGTAAAGCACATATGCCCGAATCAACTCCTACGGAATCATTTTCTGATTTTTCATATTCGGACGAGTCCTTCATTGCACCAAAAAAGACCACACCAATTGAATCCTCCAAGCGAAAAGCCAATGACATTGATGAAGAGGACGATGAAGACAACCCCGTACGAGGATCGATTCCACCACCGGCAACAAGAAAACAACCATCGCGTTCAAGCAAGAGAATCAAGACACCGACCAAAAGGAAACTAATCATCTACGATGGCGAACTCTCAGAGTAAGTCCTCGTATGCATTTTATTTTTCGTTATCTTTATTCTTCTTTAATGCATGCATTGAGGACAATGCCTCACTCGAGTTTGGGGGGATTGTTATTAGTAGTTACCATGTTTAGCTACATTCATCTTAAGTATTACATTTGGGATACATAAATTGCTTGTCGTGCCTTTAGTTGGAACAAGAATTGCTTAGATTTGATGAATATCCGATGATGACTTTGCCAATGCACTTAATTGATAGAATTTTTATTCTAGGATAACCATGGAAAAACTTAGAATTTTACTATGATGCTAAATTTGATGAAACACTATTGTGGTTTGATTGATTTAAGGAATTCTAGTGAACTTAGGTTGATAATTAACAAATTGGGGGATTAGAATAAAAAAATTGATTGCTAGAGGTGCCCGAAATTGGCTCTAGCATGTGCTAAAAAACTTTTTTTATCACTAGAGGTGCCCGAAACCGGCTCTAGTATGTGCTAAAACAAAGTTTGATCGCTAGAGGTGCCCGAAACTGGCTCTAGTCGAATAAAACTAAAAACAAAACACTAGAGGTGTCCAAAACTGGCTCTAGTTAAAACATGTTAAAAAGAACCCAATGATGTAATTTGAAAACCTCTTGTTTGCATAGAATCCAAAAAATCAACTTGCACACAACTCCGCACACACTCACAAGCATTATAGTTTGATTCCGAGTAACTCCTAAGTTTTCTGAAAAATGAAAAGCCAATCATACTTTGTGCCCCGGTTCTGAGAATTGAAATCAAGTTCAAAGCTAAGTTTGTGAAAATTAAAGTCTTGGCAGGTAATTATTAGTTTGCATTGCTTGAGGAGAAGCAATAGTTCGAGTTTGGGGGTGTGATAAGTGTTCAAAAGTACTATTTTTCTTACCCTTTTTACTCATATTATTGTTAGACTTAGGCTCATATTAGTTGCATAATTAGCCATTCATGTATTAATCCATGTTTCCTTTCATCGTTGAGCTTGATTACATAACTTGGTAGTTTTTGTGGGAAAAGATGCTGCTTTGGTGTGTTTTGTGTGTATGTGCAGGATCACTTGCCAAAGCAAGGCTAGAGCTAGTTGCCAGGGCAATGCATGAAGGAGATGCCGAGCTAGTTGCCAGGGCAATGCATGAAGGAGACGTCGAGCCAGTTGTCAGGGCAATTGTCGACAAAGAACAAGGTGATATGGTAGTCGAAATTGATGACTAGACAAGCCCAAGATGAAGCAGAGCAAAGCTAAATCCCAAAGGAATTTGATTTCCATGAAGAGATTAAAGAATAATTAAATTCCAAGAAGATAGGAGAAGTTCTAGTAGGAATATAATTATAATAAAGAATTATATTCTTTAAAGATAATTTAATTCCAACTTAACTTCCTCCTCAAAGAAGGACTTTGACCTAGCCCTATAAATAATAGGCCATATCGTTAACTTGAAAGAGAGAGCAAGAGGAGAGAATTTCGACAAGCATCTTGGGCAAGGGGATTTCGACAAGCTTAAATTCTTCATCTTTTTCTTTCTTGTTCAATTAGGTTCATGATAGGGATTATTTATCTTGTGTTTCTTTGGAACCTAGCCATGAACTAAATCTATTTGGCTATGGTTATTGTGTTTTGTGGTTGTGAGAAACTATTGGATTTTGTTTAGGTAATAAGAGTTTGCACTTTTCTATTCAAGGTTTATTCATTCTTGGTTTTTATTCTTGTTTGCGAGTGAATTGGGCGAGGATCTCGTAACTTCATCTATTTATCTAATATCGGGAGAGTTAGATTCAAGAAACGAATGAATATGATCTTTATTCAATCTATTGATGGTGGAGATTAATCCGGCTTAGGAATAAGTCAAGGATTTCAACGGCTAAGAGGAGCGCAAGATTGGTTGTTGTTCACCCTTGATTCACGCAGGGATGTATTATCAAGGCATGCACAAGTAGCTAGAGTTTTGACTTAGGGATAAGAAGAAACCATTGAAGAACGCTCTGCCAAACCTTGAAGGTTGCTGCCCAAACGCCCAAGTAGTTGCCCAACTAGTCGCCCAGGCAACCATCGATTAGTTGCCAAGGCAACCCCGTTGTGCAAGTTGCCACGGCAACTGAGTTGCCCGTGCACTCTTTTACCAAGACGATCCAATCGGCTATCACACCTCAACTCACAATAACCTAGCCTATCTCTCTCATTTAATTACATCGTCTTTTACTTATTTGCTTTCTAGATTAGTTATTAGTTAAAACTCCTATAATCCTTTATTTGTGTTTTTACTTTTTTTAGTGCAAGAGACTAGATTCTTGAAGTGGCACCAATCCTTGTGGAGACGATATCTTTTATACTATAACTTGAAACGTGTATACTTGCACAATTGCGTAGCACTTATTACGCGCAACAGTCATCTTGGTGCAATTTGAAAACTTTGGACAAGGAATCGGCTTCCCTTCAGCGATAAAAGTTGCATTTATGAATTCCAAAGCATGAAATGAACATTCCAAAGCACTTCTATCTATCTCAATATATGGTGCTTCAGTAGACACTGAAGCAATGATGTCCTCTTTAGCTCCAATACTCATTAATTTCCCTTTTATTACGAATTTCAACTTTTGGTGTAAGGATGATGGTATTACGCCAACAGAATGTATCCAGGGCCTTCTCAGCAAACAATTGTAAGTTGGCTTTATGTCCATTACAACAAAATCAACATTGTAAATCACAGGCCTAATTAATAGCGGTACTTCAATCTTTTCCAAAACATCCCGAGTCGTTCCGTCAAAAGCCCTCACTATATTCTTATATGTCTTCATATGATAATCAACAATTGGCAGCCTTTGCAAATTCACCATAGGTAAAACATTCAGAGGTAACCCATTATCGATTAATACTCCGAGAAGCATATGCCTCTGACAGTGAGTGGTGATGTTTAAGGCTTTGATAGACCCAATCCCTCCTTTCGAGATCTCATCATCAGTAAATGTGATATAGTTATCAACAATTATATGGTTCACAATCATATCCAACTTATGAACTGATATATCAATTAGAATAAAAGTCTGATTGAGCACCTTAATCAAAGCATTGCGATGCCCTTATGAACTTAACAATAGTTCTAGGATAGAAATCCTAGCTTGCTGCCTTTTTAACTGCTCAACAATATTGTACTCACTATGTTTTAGAAATTTTAGAAACTCTTGGGCCTACTCCTCAGTGACGTGCTTATTTATTTTCGGCGACGGTTCCTCACCAAATGTTCTTTCCGAAACCATTGGAGCTTTTGTTTTTTTCTTTTTCAGATTCCTTAGAAACTTCTGGAGAATAGCATCTCCTACTTCTGGTGAAATAACCAACTTTATTAACCCTCTCTTCATCAGACTTTTCTATTTTTCTTGTTTCTTCCAGCACCTTTGTCACCTCTTGAGACATTGACCCTTCAGATATTGTCACATTAGCCGCATAATTCACGGGACTCTCTGAGTGTCCTTGAATGCAAATGGTGCGGGAGTAGAGATCACAACCATAGGAATTGCTATCGGTCTCACACTATTAGGAGAATTTCCAACTTTGGGTATGGCTAAAATGATCAATGGTCTGTTCACCCCATACCTATCTCTAGAACTTTCAAAGGTACATACTTCTACTTTTTTCTTTCACCTGTCTTCTCAAAGAATTCAATCTCCTTATTATCCATCATCATCTGGACCAAACATTTAAATTCAGTGCACTGTTGAATTTCATGACCAGCTTCTTGATGATATTCACAATAAACATCTGATTCTACCTCTCTTCTAGCCTTTACATCTATCTATATCATCTCAGCATTGTATAACTACTCAAACACCTATTTCAAAGGAGATCTGATTTTAGATACATCCGTCTTTAGCCGCTTAGCCTTATCATCTTCCTCAATTACATTCACCCCTCGCCCTCCATGATTTGGCAAAGGATTAGCCGCTATATTGGGCTCATCAAACTTTAACACACCAATGTTCACCAGATTCTGGACCACATTTTTTAATGTTGTGCAATTTTCAATTGTATGCCTCGGGATCCTAGCGTGATATTCACAGTGTGTCTTCGGATCATACCACGGAGGGTATGGAGGTTGCAAGGGCATCAAATAATAGGTCTTACCAAATCTGCATCAAACAACCATAGATATAGTTTGGTATATGATATCGACAGATGTGTAAAATTCATTCGGTCATTCATCGAGCCTTGAGAATCCTTCCTGTTTGAATTCTATAAACTTCCTGACGCACCAACCGATAAAATTGTGACATTTTTTGGGACCTCATAAGCACTCATGGTATTCACCTCATTATCTTTTTTCTTGAAATTCTTGCGAGAGCTTTCTCCGATTTCCAGTCTTCCACTCTTAATTGCTGCTTCGATCAACTCTCCAGTCATCAGCATATCAGCAAAGTTATGAGTTGCATTCCCAATCAAACGTTCAAAGTGTGGTCATCTCAAAGTGTTTATGAATATATTATTTACTTCATTTTCCATTAATGGCGGTTGTACTTGCGCTGCCACTTCTCTCCACCTTTGAGCATATTGAAGGAAATTCTTAGTCAGTTTTTGTTCCATGGCCTGCAACATGACTCGGTTAGGAACCATTTCAGTTATATGTTTATACTGCTCCTCAAAAGCACCAAAAAGGTTTTTCCAAGACTTAATGTTAACCCGGCTTAATTGTGCATACCAGCGTGCTGCTAAGCCCGTTAAACTATCCAAAAAGCAATGAATCAACAAATTTTCATCCTTCAAATAAGCGGCCATTTTGTGACAATACATGGTAAGATGCGCTTTAGGACGGGTTGTCCCGTCATACTTTTCAAAATTAGGTGCCTTAAATTTGGGTGGGAGGATCAAATCAGCAACCAAACTCAGATCTGCAGCACTAGCTCCTTGATTGTCCATTTTCTGCATCTCCAACAACATGTCTTCCAATTCCTTACAACGTTCCTTATACTTCCTCTCAATTTCAGCATGAATCCTCTCAACTTCATTGACTGTATTCAAATCTAGAACTTCGCCACCACTTTCAAAGTTTGCCCCAATGTGAACTGGGTGGCTGGCATTTGCTCCGGCCAAATTAATTTGGACCTTCTTCACAGTAGGTGGTCCTTCAGGCTATTCCTTCATATGAGATGTAGTGTCAATCTAATCATTCACGTTATCTGCGGTAACTTACTACACTTTGCCTTTGCCAGATTTATTTGGTTCTAGCAAGGCAGTCAAGTGACTGATAATGTCCCTCTGTGTCTGAGCAAAGTGATCCCTCATGGATTGCTCAATCCTGTCGAACCTATTCTGTATTTCACAAGATTATTTTCGAGACTAGCAACTCTATTTTCAACAACCATGGCCTTGGAGCGTAGACGTGTTCCATATGAATGCAAAATGATTGCATTTAAAAAATAAACTGCCATAGAACTTTTCTTTATTAAAACCTTTATTTAAAACAGTATCATGTATTGCATGTATGTATGAATGCATGAATATATGTATGCATGAATACATTAGGGGTATTAAACTCAAAGACGAATCTTTAAAAAAACATCCATTTAACTAGAGAAGTCGAATACAAGAAATTGATAATTTCAATTATAGAAAGCTACTAGCTCTAACTCCTAGGTTAACTATCTCGTCAGCAGACGGATGGCCCTCTCTTCAAGCTCTAGATCAACATCAGAGCGTTGCAGCAAACTGGCAGCATCCTTTGACAGTATCTGAACATATTGAACAATGCCTCTCACATGCCTCTTGAAGACAACCAGTTCATTATTTTAATCTTGAATCGTACGCTGAGCTGCTCCATACTTCTGCTTCCACGCTCTACTTTCTTGATACAATGCACTTTCAAAGTTTGCAAGCTTTTATTTTAAGTCTTAGACTGTATTCTCTAACTCAGTCACCTTTTCTTTCAACTCTTTCTTCTCTTTATTAGCCGCATCTCTTCCTCGTCGTAATGTCCTATGAGCACTTATTCCATTTGTGATATTTGAACCCTTAATTCTTCATTCTGCTCCTCCAGTTCTGCATTCTGAGCCAACAACTCTGAATTTTGTATCTCTTCTGCTTCTAGCTTCTTTTTAGCACGATCATACGATTCTTTCAAGTCTTGGACCCTTTTCTTGGAAGATTTTGCGTAGTCCTCATACATTTCCTTATAATCATTCATCTCCTTCGCAGCCCTATCCAACTGTTCAGACAAATCGCTGATCATCCTACTTGTTCTTCCTTTTTGAATCTTCTTACATTCTGAATGTGTTTCCTTTAAGTCCTTCAATTTTTGGCTGAGTTTTCGATTATGTTCATACAACTCCTTTTTCTTACCTTTCTGTACATCTACCTCTAACGATGTCATGGATAATTTTGTTTCAATTCCTTAATTCGTTTCTCGTACCCCTTCAGCTCTTTCTCATGGTCATATTTCAGTTTCTCCACTACTAAGGGTGCATCTCTCATATGTTCGTTGATCAGACCGATGTTACCGACTCCATTCCGTTGAATGCCATCATTAACCCTTCGAGCTTTCTAATGTACATAATTTTGCATGACCTCTAACCAGTCCTGAAGCTTTACTCTCCTCGGTGTTTCCCATGCTGTTACGATGTCTTTTATTTTCATCTTGTAGCCTTCTATCTTATGCATGTACTCGAATTCCTCTATGCCAACAGTAGCAAGAATAAATTGTCTTGATCCGAATTGACGAGACACTAATAGTGGGCAATAGGATGTTCCTCCCCAAACTCTTGATAGCGGAACCCAATCGAATTTCCCACATTGGTACAGATAGCTCACCACATTCAACCAAGGGGTTTTCCAAACAATTTTCGTGTCTTTCATGTTCAAAAGATTCTCCTTCCACTGTTCTTCTGTCATTTTCTCAATCGGACAAGATGTAAGATGTTCCTCTAACGGTGAATAATCAGAACAAAACCTTTGAGCCCTATAGGGTGTGACCCATCTATGGCCTCGAAACCAGACCTCTAGTAGTTGAGTACAACCCCAAAATCTTCCTTCACCTGGCCTTCTGCAAGCAATCAACGTTCTGTATGTTTCAGCCAAAATTGATGGTACCGAATTTACCCAATTCTTTAAGCGCTCCAATAACCCGAGGGTTGACGGATCAATGCAATCTAGAGTCATAGGAAACAACACTAACCCGTAAATGCATAGGGAGTACATACTTCTTTTTCTCTCTGGCTCATTGCTGGTTAAAATTAATTCTTTAATTACCTCCCAGTGTATACGTTTATTGTCCTCGATTATCTCATCGTTTCCTTTTTGCTTTAATTTTTCGTTGAACCAGACTTCATTTTTCCCGGTAACCATTTTCAATTTCTTTCTAAAGGTTGTGTTGTTAGGGGGTCTTGTGTAAACATTGTCTTTTTCGAATTTTGGGCAACGTAATAAAGTCTCGTATTCTTCCAACGTCAGTGTCATATCTACCTCTCCAAATGTAAAGCAATTGTATGCTGGGTTCCAATATTGCGTCATAGCCCTTATTAACCCTCGATCAACTGGAGCATCCAACAACATTACTATGTCTCCAAATTCTAACTGAAAGGCTTTTTTCATAACTTCGTCCCATTGTTCCCACATCCTCTTGAGTTCAGGTAAACAACTATTTTGTCTTGAATTCATTCTAGCAATTTCCTTAGTTCGTGATACATAGTATCCTCTAATGTTATCTCCCTTAACGAACTGGGTTTCCTCAGACCATGCCCAAACTGCGGTATTATCCTCTTCCGGTCTATCGGACCCTTCAGTTGTATGAGACATTTCCTATTTAATCGACTTCGAACTTAATACCCCTATGAATACAATTATGATGCAAAACAAATAACATAACAAAAAGACAAAACAAAAAACTGTGTCAGTACATTAAAAGTGAATAATTACTGTAACATAAAAACAATTTATATCGCGTAAAAAATCAGAGAACAATTTATATTGTGCACAAAGAAAATAACCAGAGAAATAAATTAGAGTTTATGGTTTAGAAAATTAGGAGTAGAGTATTTTTAAAGGTTTAGAGTTTAGGATTTAAGATTTAGAATTTAGAGTAAAAGGTTTTAAATTTAATTTTTTTAGTGTTAGAGGCATAAAAAAACAAAAAACACCAAAAAGGATAGAAGATTTTTGTTCACCAATCCATTCCTTTTTTCTACGAAATTCCCTTCATACAAAGGATTTTTTTTTTTTTTTTTTGCAGATCCACGAGTTCTATTGATTACTCGTCACATAATTATTAAAATTGGATTTTGGCAATATTTTTGAACCAATGTTTCCTGTATAACTCAACTCTCGTGTATGCACCATGCTTGCTTAGCTAATAAAGCTCAATTGACCGAGCCTGGGTTTTCTCAGTCCTTGTCATAGACACTTGCTGGGGCTTTGAAGCAGGAAAAGGATGAAACTGACATTACATAATAATTATTTATAGCATACCAACAGCTAAAAAGTGAAATGTTATAAATAATGAATTGTGCAGGACCTGCAGGCTAAATATTTTGTCAATTCATGGAGTAGTGACAAAGTTGTTGGAAGTTAACGTTGAAGATCAGAGTTCAATCTTGATAATTTATTTCCCTTGAACGTTTATTTAAGGTTACTAATTTTAGGCGTACTCATACACCTATATAGATATTCATTTGGACGTGCTAAAGTTGTTGGTTAGTAGGGCTGTAAACGAACTGAATGATTAACGAATCGTTATTGAACTATTCGGCAGAAAAGTTTGTTTATGTTCGTTTATTTATTAAACGAATGAATATGAATAAAATTTTCTGTTCGTTTAATTAAATGAACGAACACGAACAAATGATTCGTTCGTTCATTTACATTTGATAATTCATTCATTTAATTTTATTCACATACGCCCATCTATATTTATTATTTTTCATAATAAAATTATTATATTTAAAAAAATTAAAAACATATATTAAAAATATGAAATAAAAAAGAAAGAAATAATACTCAATGTACGAGACTTTAGACTTCTTAAGAAAAAATTAAACAATACTCAATGTTCGTTAGCATTCGTTTATCATTTTAACGAACGAACATGAATAAACTACATTCCTTAACGAACAAACACGAACAAAAAATTATGTTCGTTTAGCTGTTAATATTCGTTTGTTTGTTCGGTTAAAATTAATTCATTCGGTTCGTTTACAGGTCTATTGGTTAGCTTTGAGGACTCTCCTTTCCCCGGCACTATTGCATGTGCTATCATATCAATTTAACATCTTAATTTGTTAACAGAGGGTGCAATGCAATTTGCAAAGTAAGTCCCAATAGCATAAAATTTTATTTTCAATGGAAAATGAAGAGTGAAATGAAAAACTCATACACGTTGATCAAAAGGACACAATTTCGAGTTAAGAAAATTTCATGCACTCTGTGCTTCTAAGAAAGCATTGAAATCGTCCCTAGCCTTACGCAAACGAGGCGTTATGCAAGAAGCAGGCGAGGCAGGGTACGATGTTGGGGATGATGTAGAGAACCTGACATGCCGAGATGATGATTCCTGGGATTTCCTGCCTGTCGGTCTTGTTTGAGTCGAACCATTTTTCAAAACTCCTTTCACATCCTTGTTGTCGAACAAAAAAGCAGCAGAAACTGGTAAATGTGAATCGTTTCCAAGGTTTTTAATCAACTCCAGTGGAAGATCAAAGTAGAGATTCATCGAGTCACCGTCATCGACATCACGGTCTGGTATTATTGTTGATGAAGCCCAGGATCCGCATTCAAACTTCTCCAGGGAAACTGTTCTGGATATCACATTATTAGTAATATTATTCTCCATCATCATTGCTTCTTTTCTAGGCCTTACGTGCTTGGCCTTGGTAAACCCTGGTAAGAACGAGCAAAGGGCACTGCATTTGAAGACAACTTCATTACCATCCATCTCCTCACTGTCCTTTCGAAGATGACCACCGTTTTTAATTACATGGGGATTGGAAATTAAACTTCCATATCCATGATGTTTCTTGTAATGAAAACCTCTTGCCTCGTACAGCCAAAGATCATCAAGTTCATCTGACGGTGCACGTGTTCTTCCATCTCCACACGACTTGCTTTTCAAAAACAGGCTGTTTCTTCGTGACGGGTGCATTTTGACCTGCCGAGGCGATGCTTGGCTTTCGGTTTTCAAGTTGTTCCTCGACGAAATTGAGCCGAATCGAGGGGACGAGGTTGCGGAGTTAGGAAGGCTATAACTTAAGAACTTGTGCTTTGCAGGGAGCAAAGGGGGTGGAAGTAGGATATCATCAGTGTCATCTTGAGGAGGCAACATCATGTTGAAGCTTATTTCTCCCATGGATGATTCTCGCAATGAAATTGGATCAACGGATATCTGTTTCTCCTTATTGACTTCAATTGCGAAGTGAAGCTCGTGTAGATCCTTGTAGATCTCGTCGAGTTCCTGAGCAATTTTGTTTGTGGTGGGAACTATTTTCGAAGTAGGAAGTGCCATTGAATTGAAAAGAGACGAACTGAGAGGATGTAAACCACAAGGCTTAAACAAGGAAGAATAGATTCGGACGTGGATCGCATACATGGAAGGAGAAGCTCAATAAGTGATCTGCATGTCGCATATTAAAGGAAATTATAGTCTGATGCTCAATACAAAACTCATTCATCTGTACTATAATCAACTATTGATGCGTGCCACAACCACTAAAGATGGACTTTGTTAAATCAGAAAAATGCCTGCACGTCCAGAATAAGATGTGCTATTTTCTCTCACTTCAAAACTAGTCAATCTTTTAAATAATGTTTTTAAATTCATATCACATATGAAACCCATGTTTTTTTTTTCTTCTGTTCAGTTGGTTGCCTTGACTTGTTTTAAATGGTCTCTTCTATCTTTATTGATCAAATATTTGTACTTCAATTTAATTATCAATATTATCATGAACGTTCATATGAGTTTTTTAAGTCCATCTGAAATCAAGTTTGAATAGGAAAATAAAAGAAATTCCGACCATTGCCTTGTTCAATTCAACGAGTTTTTAAAATCTACGAGAGGAGGTGGCAAACGGATAAATTCGTTTAGCATTGAATTGGGTCGTTTTCAATTTAGATTATATTAGTTTCATTTTACTAAGCACAAAATTTTTCGGGTTCAAATTTTTTAAACTCAGAATCCTTTTAAATCTTTTTTAACTTTAATTTTCTTATAAACTCATATCGTTTCAAATCAAACGAGCTTTAACGGATTTAAATAATTTTAATGTTTTATGAGATACATTTTTTTATTTCAATCATAATAATTTATTTTTACTTTTACATAAAATGGTACAATCCAAAGGTAAAAGCTTAAAATGTTTTATTAGGACAGACATTATATATATATATATATATATTTTCTGGGCAAAATAATTTATTCATTTAAGTGATTTACAAAGTCCACGAAGACCGGATCTAGAAAAACTCGACAAACGTCTCACATTCTCTCTAACAAAAGTGACTTGAAAAATACGATTCTGCTTAACTAAACAAATACATAGGCTAAACTATAAAATAAGTGTCCAAACTATGCCTCTTTTTTGTAATGCTTAAAGTATTTTTTGTTTGAAATAGGTGCCTAAACTTTTATTTTGGCTGAAATAAGTGTCTGAACTATTTTTTGGCTAAAATAGGTGCCTAAACTTTCATTTTGGTTTGTTTTAAAGTCAATTTTGGCACTTACTTAGGCACCTATTTCAACCAAAAATAAAAGTTTAGGCACCTATTCCAGCAAAAAAATACTTTAGGCACCTATATCAGCCAAAAATGAAACTTTAAGCACCTATTTCAGTCAAAAAATACTTTAGTCACATATTGCAAAAAAGATAAATAGTTTAGACACTTATTTTGTAGTTAAGCCCAAATACATATCTACTTAATTTATCAAATCAAATTAACTAACCTGAATCTGATAATGAGACTCAAAATCAGCCAACACAAACGAAGACGCCCCAAATCACTTTCAAAACCGCTCTGAAAGTATCCAGTCCGTAGGGCTAACAATCACAATCCCAACAGCCTGCTCTGAAAACTTCCCCATCATGGATTCAAACTCACGTGCAGATAGCATGGTCAACTATGACACTTATGATTCACTTGGCATTTGATAACAACCAAACAAGCAAGGAATTTCAAACTAACTCCAATATCATCTACTAAAAATCAGCCCAAAACTCATGCTTCACCCAATCAAATACACCAGCAGCAGACAAACTACAAACACTCATGAGTCCTATCATAACACATGCAACTCCCATATGACGTACATCACTTAAGAAACATGTCCTGACAAACGCCACTTAAGAATGACAAAAGAGAAGAAGATCCCGTACCACAATAAATCAAATGGGGTCAACCGACCCCTAAACCATATGCGGCTCCGCCTCTAGATCTAACATCCTCAATAGATTTTCAATACAATGCTCATATTTAGCTTTAATAACTTTTCTCAAAGAAACAATTTTCTCGGATCCATAGCTCCTTAGCAGGGTGATGATTAACGGCGGAGTGGAATGGACAACCGGGGTCCGTCTTGAGATTTTGAAGGCTTTAGGTGAACCGAATAATTAAACCCTAATAAAAAGTATTAAATATTTGAATTTTAAGAGTATGCCTCTAATAACAAAAAATGAAAAAAAAAAAAAGAATGTTATGAGTAAGTCCCTAAAAAATATTTAAAAAATAAAATTTAAGAGTAAGCCCCTAATTATAAATATTAAAAAAAGAAATTTTAAGAGTTGACCTCTAATAACAAATATTAAAAAAATTAAATTTTAAGAATAAACTCCTATTAACAAATATTGAGAAAATGAGCCTTTAGTAACAAGTATTAAAAAAATGGACCTCAAATAACAAGTATTAAAAAATAAACTCAAATAACAAGTATTAAAAAATAAAATTTAAGAGTATACCCTAATAATTAATATTGAAAAGATTTAAATTTTGTGAGTAGAATTTTATTATCTAAGAAACCACCCAAAAAAACCTCCAAATTTACAATTAAGTATCACCCCTATACAACCAAGCTAAAGATTACATATTTACCTTTCAAGAAAAAAAAAATAAAGATTACATATTTAATCCCCAATTACCTAACAGTAAAGGCGAAATATGAACAAACTTTGCATACCTAGAAAGACGCATACTTATATCATAAACAATCCTCAAAAAACAAAAAAAACAGTATTCACACAACTAGGCGACCGGCCATGTAAACGTGCATTAGCAACCCCAAATAAGACGAAGAATAACAGCCTCAAACTTTTTCCCTTGCCATGACCATTCATCAAATTGAACATATCTTTCCAGCCAGTACCTTAACACTGCAAGCCACAATTCTGCAGAACCAGTTCCCATAGATTCTTTAAAAAACGGCAATCGACGAACAAATAGTCTCTGGACTTCTTCCCTGCTGCACATAAGACACAGATAGCCTCAGTTTGGCATCCCCAAGCTATCAACCTACATTTGGTAGGCAACCTGTCTTGAATCACTAACCAGGAAATAAACAAATGTCTAGGGATTGTTGGACTACCCCAAACAAATGTTGCTCATTCCACTTTCTCCTGCTTATGCTTTATCTCATCCCAAATTAGCCTGGCCTTGAATTGTCCATGAAGACTCCCAAGCTGCGGATACACAGATCAAAGCTTGAGCAGCTTCTTCCAAGCCCAACTATCCGTGCTATTAATCGAAATATCCCTAATAGAATGTCCTTTGAGAGTAGATATTTAATAACAGATATCAGGAAAAAAAATAACCTCTTATAACAAGTATTGAAAAAAAATTGGACTCCAACTAACAAGTATTGAAAAAAATATATCCTTAATAAAAAAATTGAAAAAATGATTTTTAAGAATAGTCCCCTAATAACAAATATTTAGAAAAAAAATTAAACATCTAATAACAAATATTAAAAAATATTAGGCTCCAAATAACAAGTATTGGAAAAATTAAACATCTAATAAAAAATATTAAAAAAATAGAACTATCATTAAAATCTTAATTATGGCCCTAAATCTCACTAATATTAAACTAAATAAATTTTAGATGTTTTTTATGATAAATTTTAGACTAAAATTTAGTTGCTTTTTATATTTAATTAGGCTTGGTGGGCCCTATTAATGAATAATTAAAACTTAAAAGTATATTTATGTAGTAATTAAAAATTATAGATAGCAGGCCCTGAGCGAGTACTGGACCATGGGCGGGTGCCCTTCCTGCCTACCTTTAGGGTCGGCCCTAGAGTAGATCTAATGGGAGAAAGACTCACATGCGCGAAAAATATTTTTTATATTATTTTAAGTTTTTGTTTCATTTATACATTATTTCTGAAATTTTATTTGATCGTAGTAAAATTAGAATGGAAATCATCTATCCTTTTTAGTGTTTTTATTTATGCTCTAACACTAAAAAATGAAGTTTAGAGTTTAGGGTGTATTTTTAGAGTTTAAAATTTAAGAACTTAAAATTTGGGGTGAGATTTTAAAATTTAACTTTTTAGTATTCGAGTATAGAAAGGAATATCAGACAGGGGCAATAATTTTTGCCCGTGAAATCATGAATTATTATCATTATTATTTTGTTGCCAAAGAATCAGACTCGGTGAGAACTTTTAATACTATATTTCTAAGGATTTTACCTGGAACTTCTTTTTTTTAAAAAACAGACTATTATACAATACATTTGATATTAGATACTACTATTATTGCAAAAATGAATGATAAAATCGTCGATCATTCACTTTTGTAAATTGCAGGCCATAATCAAACAATATTTTCATTTTGCAGCCACAGCCTCCATGATAGTAGATACTACTACCAAGTGTCCCGCCCTCTCTTTCTTCGTAAAGAAGCTGAAGACAAGCAAAACCAGAGAAACAAATGTGGAAACATAGTTTTTCATGTCAACAACTGTTCCAGCCATGCCATTAGGATTATCGCAAAATTCCTATTTGTCTTCCATGTTTCCAATAGTGATGAGTGATGACGTTAATTAGGTATATCTTTATCCATATTTTATATATAAAAAAAGATCGTATATATTCTTAAAATTCATCAGCCCTAAGAACTGAATGTACCCAAGGAGTATTTGTTTGTAGGGTAAGGAGGAATCGATTCCCTTTCCAAACAAACGTTCAACGTAAATCGCATGTCTTAAATATTTACTACTATTTTAATGGAGGGAAGCGTCAACTTGTCCAAAAGGTTGCTGCTCCAAGAGAAATAGCTAAGAATAGGGATGAAGCAAAACCAAACCCCTTGCCCTTGTTTTCCTGCCTAACTGGATTTCCCTTTGAATAAGGTAATCCATCCCCTATGAAGCTTTGAAACCCTTCATCCAATTCCTACGACTACTTGAACTACAAGACAGGTCAGCCAATCTCCAATGCCAAGAATTCTCTTCTTCCACCCATTTATACCATTATTACAACAAATCTCAATCAACATCACCAAAACAAAACTTGCACCCAAACCCGACACACTTATTCCACACACAATAACTTGCTGAAATGGAGGGTTTTATTCCAGGCCAAGAAGGGTCAGCAGAGTTTGTGTTTTTCGATATAGAAACTACGGTACCCAACAGAGCCGGTCAAAGGTTCTGGGTGTTGGAGTTTGGTGCCATTGTAGTTTGTCCGAGGAACCTTGTTGAGCTAGAGAATTACAGCACCCTGATTAAGCCTAAGGACTTGTCTGCTGTTCCACTGAGGTCTACCCGGTGTGATGGGATAACTAGAGATACTGTTGCAAATGCGCCTGGATTCGAGGAAGTTGCCAACAAAATATTCAGCCTTTTGAATGGTAGGATATGGGCGGGACATAACATTCAGAGATTCGATTGTGTTCGTATTAAGGAGGCCTTTGCTGACATTGGTAGGCCTCCTCCTGTCTCTGTTGGGATCATTGATTCTCTAGGAGTTCTCACTGAGAAGTTTGGCAAAAGAGCTGGTAATATGAAGGTAAGAATTTCATAGTATCAAATTTCAAGGCATAATAAACTGTTATGTTCAAAATAGTTGCCCTGATCTAACCTCCCGTCATGCAGATGGCAAGCTTAGCCACTTACTTTGGGCTTGGGCAGCAAAAGCACAGGAGCCTGGATGATGTTCGCATGAATTTAGAGGTTCTAAAGCATTGTGCAACTGTGCTCCTTTTGGTATGTTCTTAAACATCAATACTAAATTTCAACACCCGGTTTGAACTTTCATCATCTTAGAATGAAAAGAGCAAATCGTTAACTTAAGTATTTGAGTTTGTATGATGCTAGGAATCAAGCCTCCCTAGCATATTGAATGGCAATTGCGGAGTTCTTCGACAATAACGACACGGAGTAGAAGCGGTGCCGGAAAATCGACATGCAGGGAAGAAACCAGCAGGAAATCATCGTCCCCACCTTCAGTTGGATACCAGAGATCAGTGCCCTACACAAGGGGAAGTTTGGGAAAGGTTTAATTCCACGCTGGTTTGTCAATAATCATGTAAGGTATGGTTTTTTAATTGTTAATGAGGGCTGACAAGGAAAATGAACTAAGTGGAGCAGGTGACCGAGAGAATGAAGAATCTATTGTGTAAAGCCCAAGGAAGCCAGCCTATTAACAACTTGCTCAAGCATTCTCATTCAGTGCTCAGATGAATCAGAAAACAAGGCATGAAGCATAAGAGGGTCTTTCCCCTGCTTATTGATTTGATGAATTATCTCAAAAGTTATGAGAATTTGGGACACCCTTTTTGTGGTTCTTATTCATTAATTATTTGTAAAGTTCAATTAATCAGTTGAAGTTGTGAATATGATAAACTGTGTACCATGTATTGAACTGCTTCAATACAAATCTCAAGGCGGGTGATATAATAATATACGTTTATTTTTTATATTGTAACACATTTGAATTCAAATCATTTCGATTTTTGTTCCTGGATTAAACTTGATTTAGATACATAATTTCGAGGTTGAATTAAACAATTTTTTTTTTTGAAAATTTTAAAGGCTTAACAGTCAAATAAGTGCCCAAACTATACCTTTCTTCTAGTTAGGTGCCTAAATTTTGTTTAGAGCCAAATAGGTGCCTAACGTTTTCAACGTTACTCAAATAAGTGCCCTGCCGTTACTGTCCGTTAATTTTCACCTTTAACTTCCGTTATCTGACATGTCTCATCTTCTTAAATATCCGAAATTATATTTAAAAATAAATAAAAATTAATAAAACAAAATAACCCTAAATTTCACAAAATAGCCCCAAATTTTGAAATCCCTAAACCCTAAACCCCAAATCCCAATTTGACTTGATTTCGTCGTCAATTGCCACATTGCCGCCCATCACATCCGTCGCCGGACCATCACAAGCATTTATCCCAACACCTCGTCGCCGAAAATTGACCGACACCGTGCGAAATGCTGAAATCGTCAAATGGTTCATTCGAATGATTCGCGACGAACAACGGCATAACGGACAATGAACAGTGTGTGGGTCGTTCGACGAGGGGAGGGCACTTCATTCTGACGCCGAAAACGTGACCAACGCCCGTGGGAGTGGCCAGATTTTGGGGTTTAGAGCTTTGGGGGACTATTTTAGGATTATTTGAAAATTTTAGGATATTTTAAAATTTTTGATTTATTTTTTTAAAATAAAATTCAAAAAATGTTTAATACTGCCACGTGTACGATTTTCATTGGATAACGACAGAAAATTAACGCCCGTTACGGTGAGGCACCTATTTGGATCACCGAAGAAAACTAGGCACCTAATCAGCTCAAAATAAAGTTTAGGCACCTATCGAAAAAAAATATAGTTTGGTCACTGATTTGAGGGTTAAGCCAATTTTAAAAATCAAATTATAATTCAAAAGTATAAACTACAGCATACACAACATAAACCATTCTTGTATTGTCTTTTTACTAAGCCAAATTAACAGTAATGAATCAAATTAGAAGGTATCCAGTTAGCAAAAACTAGTAGAGATTCCTTTAAATGGTACTGAGATTGAGATGCCACTAAAGTAAAAATATATCTTTAGCGGCGTTTTTTAGTCCTATAAAGGCGTTTTTTAGCGTCGCTAAAATCTTTCCCGGCGCTTAAAAAATGCCGCGAAGTGCCGTTAAAACAAGCGCCGCAACAATTCGCAGCGTTTTCGGACAAAAAACGCCGCAAAAAGTCACGATCTATAGTGGCGTTTGTCTTTACAAACCCGGCGTTTGTGAAGAAAAAGGAATTGATTGTTTCCTTTTCTTGACAATGGATGCTCACTAGCCAAGTGCAAAGGCAACAAAAAGAGTCGGGAAGCTACAGCTTCAGGTTGAGTGGGAACGTACCTTCATCAGTTCCTCTATGTCTTTACCAGATCTCCTGATGATTGAACATATTCGAGCATGGGCATACAGCAAATAAACAGCAGTGTTGCCTTGTGATAAAAAAAATTAGAAGGCTGGAATCAGATGATAATAGTGATTGTAGTAGTAGCAACAGAACTGACATTGGTAGGAGCAGAAGAAGACAATTAGAAGTGAAAAAACCACGAGAAACCTTCATAAAAATGTTCATTAGAAACCAAAATGATGAAACGATTAGTTTCACAAAATAAGCAGTCTAAAAGCAAGAGAACTGTTTAGGCACCTTATCATTAAGCATCTGGAAAATTGACCAAGAACTAGAGGAATAGATGTTCCACTTCATTAATAAAGGATTTTAAAAGATTACTCAACAACATGATTCAGGAAAGAACTTTGAGAACATACTTTGAACACCATATCAAAATGCTGCTGTTGGCCTACATCGGTAACATATATAATCCACTCAGCTTTCTCTTCATTGAGGTACCTACAAAATGCAACAAAAAATATTTATAAGAAAGCTAATTAATTCATATCCCTAAACTAGCACGTTCCAAATCAATGCAGAAAAGTACCCAATGAAATCAACATGCAAAAGGAAGAAGCAGTAAATCATCTAAAGTTTACATGCTCAAGAAATTTCAATCCACCTGCCACTTTTGTAATTTTAGTCAGGTTAATCTCGGATAATTCTCTTGGCACCTCATTAATCTGACATTCAGCAGGGAATGTGAAACAACATCATATTAAGGAAGAAAACTTACCAAAGAGCAGCCAGATCAGTTGATGAATAGTTGAAACCACCATCACTCTTGACCACGATGAGATGTATATTAACACCTTCAATAAAGATCACACGAGCTCCCTGACTTTCCTCAACTAATCCTTGTTTAGTCAATCCCACTATAACCCCAGGAATGTAAGGATTATAAAAGCTCCCCCTGTCAACAAGGAAATAGTCAATAATGTGTAAATCTGGAGTCAGAATAACCTTTAGCAAAATTGCTAAAAGACCTTGAGTCAGAAAAACCTTTGCTACTAGAACTTCTCCTAAAATGGGCAGAAGAGGCCTTATCCAAAACAGATGTCCGGCCTATATCACCATCACTGTCAACAGACAACTTGTTTCTGGCATGCCTCAATGCAGAATGATTGTCTATGGAAAAAAAATTACAACAAAGATTAGAATATAGAAATTTATTTTCAATTTTGCTTGAAAAGAATGACAATAAGATAAATTTCAAATTTTGCTAACTGTAAAATCTAATAAAACATAACCAAAAATCAAGTACAACTTTACAAAAGCAAAAAACTAAATTCTTTCATCATCCCCATTTTCTCAGCAACCAAGCAGACAACAATAAAGAAAAAAAAACATGTAAAAAGGAAAGTTTAGCTCGTAAAAGAATACCGAACAAAGTTATTAAAAATGAAAACAAAGCAAACCACTGATTAATCTTAAAAGACTGACCTTTAGCGTGCTTACTTGCTGGTGCAACCGAGCAGCCTGAAGGACTATCGACGGCGAAGAGCACGGCGAGAAGGAGCATGAGCGCTACTTAAGGATTTTATCACGATTTATTTGGGGATATTGGTGTGTCTGGTGAGATATATATAATATAGTCAAAACGATGTGTTTTACCTTTTGCGGAGTTTGTAAAACAAAGCGCCGGTAAAACGATACCTATTGCGGCGTTTGTAAAATCAAACGTCACAAAAATGAGACTTATTACAACATTTGTTAAAAATGCCACTAAAAACATACCTATTGTGGCGTTTTGGACAAAACGCCGTGATAAATACAATAATCGCGGCGTTTATTACAAAAACGCCATGAAAAGTGTCGCTATATACCAAGTCGGTGTAGTGTGTATTCCATGTCCTATTATGAATGCCCTTTTAACGGGCTCGATTTCTTGTCAAAAAAATATGTTGATATTGTAATTTTGTGACTTGATGGAGATAAATCATTCAATCAATAAAAACTTAATTTTGCGTAAAAACCCTATTCTAACACAAACAAAACCGCAGTCTTAATTTTTCAAAGAATAATCAATAAAGCCTTAAAAAGGAAAAGTGAGATTTTACCAAATTAGTGAGATCCACATGAAAGTCTTGAAAGATTAATCACTAGGGGTGTAAATGAACAGAGCGTTCAGCGAACTGTTCGTGAACCGTTCGTATAACATTTGTTTATTAAGCTAAATAAACGACTATGAACAAAATTTTTATGTTCATTTAATAAACGAACGGACACGAACAAATGTGTGTTCTGTTCGTTTATGTTCATGAACAAGCTCGATTATCGACTCGTTTATAAGCCTGTTTACCATGTTTTCGTTTTCCTTTTATTTTTCTATTTTAAATATTGGTGAAGATTGAGACTAAATTGAACACAATGTGAACTTTGGAGTTCAAATTGTGAAGCCTAAGGAGCATAAGTACTAGTGGTGTAATTTCACCATTTTGACTAAAAACGTATATGTTGGCGAACGTGTTCGTGAACGCTAAACGAACGTGTTTGCGAACATTAAACGAACGTGTTTGCGCACATTAAACGAACATCTTCACGAACGCTAAATAAACGAACACGAACACCTTCAAAAATAAATAAACGAATGCGAACAAAGCCTTGTTCATTCAAGGACGGTTCATTTTTGTAAAAATTCTACTGATAATGTGTGAGAGAATAAGAGAAATTTGATGAATGTGGAAAAAAAAAAGGATAAAGAATAGGGGCGAATCTAAGGGGCTGGCCCTTCAAAATGGAAAAAAAATTGTTTAAATCCCTTAACTCGTCGCAGAACAAGGTCATTCTTAAAGATACATATATTCTTTAGGAGATGTTTCTACAAAATATGTTTCATGTGATCCTATTTTATAAGAGCAGAAGAAGTGAAAATAACTCTGAAATATGACAAAAGTTTTGGGTTATTTTCACTCTGGGGATGTTCCGAAGAATTTTACTTGATGGATCAAATCTGAAAGTAATTAAGAGGTTTCTTCTTAATTTTTCTTTAATATCGAGTGTTTCTCTTCTTCTTTCATAATCACAACGAACTCTTGTTCACTATTTATTATTGCCGATAATAATGGTTCTCCATAAATAATTGCCAAAATAATAATTCTCTATTAACAAAGATATTGTGTTTCTTAAAACTGAAAAAACTCTTCACGTTACTCTCGTTTAATGTAATGCGTTATAACTCCTATTCTTAAGAGCAATATCTAGAAGTCACACGTAACCTCAATAATTTTTAGAGCATATAGTTAAAAGTTTTCAGTTGTCACTATATTTTTTTCTTTAAATTTTAAATTCGATACTCATTAAAAACAAATTTTCTCTCTTTTCCCGTAGATAAAAATTGTTAAAAAAAAAGTCACTCATAACCCAAGAAATGTCTTTTGAATACTTCGGTATATTTCAACGTTCTAACTTTTAAAACTTCTTTTCAAAACTCTCTCAACATTTTTTTTTTGTTTAGTCTTATTCTTAGTTACACTCGTAGCCTTCCCACTGGTTCTCCATTTTACCGACCACTACATGTCGCTGTGCTTAATATTATAGAGTTTGTTCCACTTTTTCTTCTCCGTTATATATTTGAATAAGATGAGTCTACTACGTGCATTGAATAACGTTGAACAATACTAACGCTGAATACCGCTGAACGTTATTATATTAATTAATAAGGATTAAAAATTTCAAGGCCCAATATATAATTAATAATTATTTAAAATAAAATTTTAATTAAATTATTTTTTATAGGAAAAACTACACGGGTGGTCACCCAACTATTACCCTTTTTCTGCGTTGGTCACCCAACTAAATTTTTCGTCAAAACCGTCACTAACGGTTCATTTCGTTATCGTTTTGGTCACCGATCGTTAAATATTTAACGGAGATTATGACATGGCATGGTTTAATAATAATTTTAGTCCCTAAATTGTTACATTATATCAATTTAATCCTTATAGGAAATAACTCATCAAATATTTGGACTAAACCCCAAATTCTCAATCCCTTTTGAATACTTTGTATTTTTTAACTTTTTTTTTTAAATTTCTTTTCAGAAATTTCTCAACCTTTCTTTTTGTTTATCCTTAGTTTTAGTCACACTCCTAACCTTTTCCACTTGACCAACCACCACATGTTTTCTATTTGCGATGCATCTTATTTTATCTATTTGCAGCACTTCCTCATTCAACCAAAGAACCTTGTACAGTTTTCTGCTTTAGTATTTTCTGTTTTCTCTAATCTGAATCATACAACGCAGATAGTAAAAATAAAATCTGGTTTCATTGTGCCAACAACTCTCCTATAAAAGGGAACAATTATGTATTAGTAGTATTTGTTTTTACAGATGCATGAACCTTGGAAATTTATTATTCTGTATGCTGCCCACCGAATTACAATAAAGTTAAGATGGTTAAAAGCCCTCAGTATTAAACTTTCCATATAGTTTTAGCCTTTATTTCCATGATAATAATAATAATATCTATATGAACAACTTAACTATCCAATATTTGTACCTTAATTTTCTATTTTCGGATTTAAATTTCTTTATAACCATAAAATAATGTAAAAAGGAGAACCAAAACTCACTCTAGGTTTCTACCTATACACATTATTCATCCTCTACATCCTAGCATGAGATCGTTTCTTTAATCCATCGAGTTGTTTTTCCCAAACATCTCTTGGGAATTTTGATCTCCTTTCGCCCATCCAATAATCCCCAAATCCCAATTCACAATCATACATTTTACGAGAAATCGGACCCGAAAGCGTCTCGTAAGCCATTTGTAGCTCAATGAATCGCTTAGTGTATTCGTCTTTGGATGAAGGAGGACAAACGTCGGGGTGGTATTGAAGAACCAAGCCTCTATAAGCCTTCTTTATTTCGCCCAACCCTACATTCTCAGTGTGATCGAGTCGAAGCACTCGATAAAAGTCGGTGTTTGCTCTTGGCACGCACAAGTTATCAGCCCTTCCCCTGCATGATGTAACTTGAACCTTATAAGCCTTCTGCCTGCACCTGAACCTGGATTTGGATGCTGTTGAAAGCATGGCTAATTTGCTTGTATTGAGATTCATTTGCACGGAAATCTCCATGTGAATATGGAAAGAGAGATATATGATTAAGGAAGCTTTGATTTCAAACACAATGTGCGTTTTAAAACAGCTATAGGTTATTTATATAGAGAGAATCGAACGCGGTTTCGGACCCCTTGCCTTGATCTATGCAAAAGCTGGAGTTGAATGCAGTTTTGGCATGAAGGTGTCGCCCTCCTTGGCGCCGCGGTATTATTTTTTACATTTATTTTTAACAATTTGAGGGCTAATGTTGATTAGATTTTTCAAAAAAAAACTATATTTATTTATAGATTAAATGTTTTATGAGTTGTTATATTGAGAATTTAATGTCATTTGGCTAATCGAGATAAGAGAAGATTAGGCCAATCAAAGTTTTAATTACTTATAATCTAATCAGTTAGCATCCTTTCAATCTTTCATGACTCATTTATCTCTATCTTCAGACATAATATAAATTAAGTTCATGTGTAATTGTAATATTTATTTCTTAATTAAATTAAGATAATTTAACCATAAAATTTAAGATATTATCCTTTTTAAGAACATTACCATTAGTGTTTTAAATAGAGAGATCTTCCAAATCATTTCACACAATTTAAGGAAAAATTATATCAAAACTAATACTCTAAAGCCTCATTTGGTACAACAAATGTAAAATGTGTGTATTGTATTAAATAACATATGTGTATTAAAAAGATGGATAAAAGATTGTTGTTATTACATTAAGGTGTTTGGTTGCTGAAATTTATGATAAAATTAAAAGATAAGTGTTATGTATGAATGTATCATTTAACCTTAAAACTTTAGCTTCAGATTTTCGTCATGATTTGACGTTGCTTAGTATATTATTTTTTAAACATGTGATGTTAGGGACGGAGCTAAGATTTGGGGTGGGAGGCAAAACATAAATTTTGAAAGGACCTTGGGGGGCAAGAGCCCACCCTATTTACCATTTAGTTTCGTCCATGCATGATATAAATATGTAAAACAAAATAGTGAACGTTTTGACAATGATGAAAATACGTGAAAAAAATAGTGAACGTATTTACAACAATGTAAATACATGAATAAATAGTGAACGCATTTACAATGATGTAAATACGTGAAAAATAGCGAACGTATTTACAAGAATGTATGTTGTAAGTACGTGAAAAATAGTGAATGTATTTAAAAAAGGCATAAAGCCAAACAAAATGCCCCTAGCGTTTGACTGAATAGCCATTTTAGCTCATATTCTTTTATTTGATCCAATTTAACCCTCAACGTTTCATTTTAGGTCAAAATGGCCCCTCTGCGGATAAAAACTGATAGTTAACTAATAATAAATGACTTCAAATGATGCGGAAAACCTACATGGCAGTGCACGTTGACATGGCGGTATTATATAGATAAATGTGTTGACTTGAAAGAATATCACATCAGATAAAAATAATTTTATAAAATTATATAAAATATAAAATTACTTTTTGTGCTTTAGTGTCATTCTGTCAAGTCATTTCAAGCTGTTTATCGTTAGTTGACTAATAGTTTTCATCCGCAGAAGGGCCATTGTGAACAAAATGAAACGTTAGGGGTTAAATTGATTTAAAAAAAATAGGGGCAAAAAATGATTATTCAGTCAAACGTTAGAGGGATTTTTTTGACATTATGCCTAAAAAATAATGAAAGTATTTACAACGATGTAAATATGTGAAAAATAGTTAACATATTTACATCGATGTAAATACGTGAAAATGGTATGAGGGTATAATTGAAAATTAATTTAGAATCATCACAAAACTGACGTGTTAAATAAACATTACCTCTGCCCAGTGACAGATCCAAAAATATTTTTGAGGGTGGGCACAAGTTATAAAAATCTTAAATTTTCAGGATGAGCACAAGTCATAAGAATTAAAAAAATAAGGACCATTTTTTAAAAATTAAGAAAACTAAAGTCAAATGTGGACTTTAAAAAGTTCATGGTGAGCACAAGCTCACCCAACCTAACACATATATCCGCCACTGTCTTAATGATAAATGTCACTCAACTTACGTATTAAATAATAAAGCATATTAAGTAACACATTTATCAAACATATAATTGTTTGTACCTTTAGTAATATAAATGTGTAAAATAATACAACACTCCGGTTAGAAACCAACCAAACATGCCGTAATAGTATTATAAAGGAATGAGAAAAAACGTCACCCCAAAACGACAATCACGGTGTCCAATAAAATTAGTATTGCGACAAACAGAGAGGCCGCGCGTGGTAAAAGGTTGGCCGATATGTAATCTGTTTCTTTTGGTCGTCAAATTCTGTTCCTGAAAGCATATGTAGTCTGTTTCTTTTAGTCTCTGAAAAATTATATAATATTTATTTTGAGATATTTGAGTTTAAATTATTTTGTGTAAAGAATATAAAGCCGAAGGAGCCCATTCCTCAACTAAAAATTTTTTTTTTTACTTTTATTATGTAGATTTTATTTTAAAAAATAGATTATTTGCACATTTGCTACTTCACTTTTTAAGTTTGCCCTCGTCCTTATACAAAGTGTATGTGCATTGTCAAAAGATTAAAAATATATATAAACAGATACTACCTTGTAACTACCTTAAAACTATTCAAACAAAAAAGAATTCAGTACATGATTAATAAATTTATACACATTTTTAATATTTCACCTCTATTCATTTATTAATCACCTTGTAATCACCTTTATTCGTTTGTGGTATTGGTGATTATAATATCATCATGTGTACTTCTTCTCCCAACATAAGGTTAAGGGATTCTAATGAGGCATATGGTGATTTCCCGTTGTGTGATTGGATTTTAATAAGATCATACATTATTGAGAAAAAAAAAAACTAAAATCTTAGTTACCTAATTAATTTTAGCTATTGGCCAGCTATGTTTAGTAGGCAAACATGTCCTTTTTTTAAAAAAAATCCAAATAATAATAAGACATTACCTAAAACACAAGGGACTCCTAAAAAATCTAGTGGGGGTTTTTCTTTTCTTTTATCAGCAAATTTTTTTATTGATAATAAAAAGCTACAAATCAAGTAGCAAACCGAAGAGTCCAAGGTCTATACCATTATATTTGTATTTTATTTTCCTTAGAGATAGGAAATAGAAAGAAACAAATTAACACAGGTGTTGACCAACAAAATAAATTTTAAAAAGAGATTGATTCTAAGCGGCCAATTTTAATACAAGGAAGCTTAGGGTTTTTTTAAGAAAAAACTTGGTTAAGCATTTATTTGTGGATATTCCATGCACACAGTCCGTGAAAACAAAAAGTTTTTACAAGTGTTTTAGTTTTAGGGTTTAGAGATTTTGTTTAGGGTTTAATGTTTAAGGGTTAAAGTGTAGAGATTTTGAATTTAAGGGATGTGGTTAGAATTTAGAGTATATGATTAAAATTTAGGATTTATAGGTTAAAACTTAAATCTGTAACCATATTACCCTAGAACCTAAACCTTAACTCTAAACTCTAAATTCTAACTATAAACTATAAATTATAACAATGAACCCCAAATTTTAAACTCCTACACTTAAACCCTTAAGCTCTAAACCCTAAATTAAATTCCTAAATCATAAAACTAAAATATTTATAATTTTTTTTATTTTTACCGCCAATACGTAAAATATTTTATCTTTATTTATATAGCGTATGAAATAAATCCATGAGAAACTACAAAAATTGTTTGGGTTACAATTTCTACTTATTTTTCTCCATGTTCAGGAGCCGGTCCTTTTTAATATTAATAATTTTATGGTGAAATGTCAGCTATGGCCCATGCAGTTGGTAGTATTACTTTATAGACTTCTGAAATGTGTGGGTGCGGATTCCCCTACCAATACCCATATTCATCTAAAATTTTTATATTCATCATCTACTTACCATCCACGGTGGGTACAATTTTCAAATCCACATCTGTCCACGTGGATATATTATCAAAGTCATCCTCACCCACACTACCCAACTGGATACCCATCACCCAACCTGTACCTGCTGCCCACCTATACAAGCCCGTACTCGCCTAACAAGCAGCCACTAATATCGAATTATGTAAAAATAAGCTATAGACTTATGTAAAGAAGAGTAAAACTTTACATACTTTACTGATTGATCAAGTGCATATATATAATACATTTACACCGATATAAATTTAACTACAACTAACTATAGCTAGTTTATCTAAAGCACATTTACACCGGCATAAATTCTACTTTACAACCTAATTAATTCAAGCTCGATCATAAACCATCATTTTTTCAAACTAAATTAATTGAGTTCAAAGTCTACAAACTTAAGGATTAGCGTAGTTTTTAAAACAAAGCAAGATTTGAGTACATAAAACACCATAATAAAAGGCATAATGAAAGTCTACATACATAAATGGTCTAAAGTTCATATGGTGGGTAGTTAGTGAGCGGGCGAATGTGATGCGAGTAAGGTCTCAAATCCATCAACGACCCACTACCCCCGACAGGTATGACTTTTTACATCCACACCCGCTAACTACCCTCCAAACTCATACCATCCTTACCTCAACTAGAGCGGGTGCAGTGCGAAATTCGCAAAATTGTACTCGTCTGCCATCCCTAATTTGGATCCATTAAAGCTGAGCGTGCCTAGGAATCTTGATCATTTTTAAGGTTAACTATTATGGTTATCAGTTTTTTTCTTTAACAATATAATTTGAAAAGTGATGACTATGTAGATATCCTATTTTGCATACCCCTTTTACTTGGTTTTTGCGTTTGTTTAAGCTCATTAAGTTATATTTATGAGTAGTTTGCATATAGTTAGGGAGATACACTACTTGTGCTTAATTGTTATATAATTTGGTGTTTTTATGGAAAATGTAGTGTTTTGTGGTGCATGCACTGGATCTAGTGGAGCTGGAGGAACGTTGGAGCTTGAAGGATAGCACACCTCTCGTTGAAGCTGACGAGGCAAGAAGAGTTGGAGATAAATCTAACTTTGACCCACGTGGACTCTCCTTAGATACGGAACTCATTAAAAATAGTAGGAAAGTAAGATCCTCTTAAAGGAGGTCGCGTGTTTTAGGGTTACGAAACCCTAGATTCCTCGCCTATTAAAGAAGACTTGAACAACAATTAAAGGAGAGCTCGATCACAGACAACAGTCCTTAGTCTTCAGCTATCGGAGAACTAATGGAGTCGAAGTTCTAGAGGAGTCTCCACACGATTGAATCCATCGAGAAAGGCTGAAGGAGTGTGAGACCTGGAGCAACAGTTAGAAAGCTTGAAGGAGATCGTCGAGGACGCTTGACCTTTTTTTATCCCTTGCTTGATAAACTGCCATGTTTTTAATTTCTACTATGGATGTTTTAGGCTCAGACGTAAGATAAATACTTTTAGTTGGGTTGATTGCTCTTTAGGTTTTTATGTTTTGAATACTTTGTTTTAATGCTATAGTTCTTTTCCTTTATATATTATGTTCATCATTCTTCATGCGTAGTTATTGTAAGAGCTATCGATAGAGACCTTTTAACTATTGATCTGTGGCTTAATATCGAGAGAGTTAGGTTAAACAAACGTGAACAGTGGGCCTAAGCTGTTAACTTAGTCTTAATCTAGCTTAGACATAAGTTTAGGGCTTCAACGACTAATAAGGAGAACTTGAATAAATAATAGAGTAGTTAAGTTCACGCAGACATGTATTGCCTTAGCTTATTTGTTATTAGTTTCTAGGCATCGAGAGAGTCAGAAGTTCATTAGAAAATCTTGTTGAGAAGATAAAGATCTTTATGGTTTACGCAGACATGTATCGCCAGTTGCTATAGCATTGAAATAAGTAATCAAGCATAATTCCTAGGAAACAAACCCAGCTTCCATAATTATCTACCGCAGCATCTGTTTGTCTTGATCATAGCTACTTTACTTTATTTTGTATTTAATTTTGATAAATCACCAGCAACCAATACTTTCTCAATCATTCTTAAGTAAGATCGTTTCGTATTTATTGATCCAATCCCCGTGGGTTCGACACTCTACTCTATCACTTTATTACTTGATCGACGAGTATACTTGCTCTAAAGTGCATCACTATTCAAAAAGCATCAAGTTTTTGGAGCCGTTGGCGGAGATTGGCAATTGATAATTACGTTGCAATTGCGCTTAAGATTTTATTTTATTTGCATTTAATTTTTGTTTTTTTCTTTTCAGGTACATTCCAGTACATGACTTGACACAAATCTAGAAGAACACATTCTTCCATATAATCAGAGATCGAAAAATATTTGTGACACCTACGCAGAGAACAAAGGATAATGACAGAGCAAGACGAAGACAGCGGCCTGAACAATGCAGGCATTCGAAATGCAGAAGTTCCACGGGAGATGCACGAGTAATTGTCGACAATGCAGCCCTCAATGGAGGGCAGGTAAGGTAGGAGGCTCCTCCACCTGTTAGACCTAGAAGACTCATTCGAGACAACAGTGCACCTGTCATAAACAACCTCAACCCATCGATCATTGTGCCTAATCCAGGGATAGCTCACTTTGAGTTGAAGCCTGTTATTTCCCCCTTTCTTTGTTAAAAAAAACGTTTACTTTTATTATTTTATAAAAGATAGTAATAAATTAAAATTGTTGTTTTTAATGTCAATTCAATCGATTAATGAACAAATAAAGGTATTTTCATCCATTTAATATTTTTTCAAACACTTACTTTTATATAAATTATAGACAGTGACGAAACTACATGGGGTGGGGAGGGGCAATTACCCCACCCCAAATTTTTTATACCTTTGTCATTCTATATAATTTTTTTAAAATTGGATTATTTATGAATTTGCCCCCCACTTTCAAACATTTATGTTTTGCCCCCAACCCCAAATCCTAGTTCCTTCCCTGATTATATATATAGATATAAAAACAAAATTTCTCTTAAATAACGTTAATTATTATTTAAAAAATAATATTTAATCTTTTCGTAACTAAGTTGAAACTTAATTAACTTGTAACATCAACTTAGTCAGACACTTTATACATATAATGAATATATGATAATTTAGATTACACTTGTATGTATTTACAATATTCAATATATAAAAACGTGAAATGTATATGTCACGTCTTAGAGAGAGATGTGAGAGCATTAATCTCACATTAGAAAGTAAATGAGAGGTCATAGAGTATAAAATCAATGACATTGTACATCCTATCAAACATGTCTTTTGAATAGAGCAACCACTTGACTGGTCAATTTAACGTCAAGCTCCATAGTGGGTGTAATAGCTTGGGTGAACAAATATGACAGAGGCTTATGATGAGACTATCACGGGATTGAGTAGGGAAATTTTCAAAACTTAGAGAGTGATGAGACTTTAATCCCATATTGAAAAGAAAATGGGGAGTGATTGAGTATAAAAGTGATGGTGTTGCATATTTTATTAGATATGTCTATTGGCAATAGAGCAATGACCTGTGACGCATTCATATATTGTAAAACTTGAATTTTAGATTTTTTTTCATAACTTTTATAGATAAAGTCAATATATATAAGAGTAAATTACATCATAGGTCAAAAATTATTAGTAAGACTACAAATCGGACACTTTATTTCAAAAGTAACAAACACGGCGATTAATTGATTTGTTATAAACATGCCATTAGACCGCTAAAAGAGAAACGCGCGTTAGAAGGCACCGTAAGGAAATATTTTTTTAATGATTTCTTATTGGGTAAATTACACAACATGTCAACCGTTTATTAGTAAGATTACAAATGGATCGCCTAATTATGAGTAAGATTACTAATAGATCATATAATTTCAAAAGGCCACAAACGAGTCACTTGATTACTAGAGAAAAATTTTCATTTTGGATTTTGAACTTCTCGAAGATTGGAGGTTCCATTCGATGATCCAAATGGTGGAGAGAATGTGTTGGTGAGATGAAGAACATATCCCAAGACGAAGGTCTTCTAATGTTGGACGACAAAGATTGAGGTTTAAGAAGTTCAAAAGTTTTGGGTGATTTTACGACTTTCGATAGAGTTTCTCATGAATCTAAAGCGATGAATTGAACTAGGGGCTCGAGGTGAGTCTTATGGTGAAATTGAGGGTTCATCAACTATGATATATGACAACCGACGATGGTGGCACATGACATGATTGTTATAATCAATTAATTGAGTGACTTGATTGTTATAATCAATTAATTGAGTGACTTGATTGTTACAATCAATTAATTGATTGGCTTGATTGTAACTCTCTAAAATTGAATATTTTAATGAATAAAATATATTACGTCAGAAAGTCGTATAGTATTTAACAATACACTGACTTGTTTGTAATAATCGATTAATTGAATGACTCGTTTATAGTATTTTGAAATTGAGTGAAGCATTTATAATCATACTAATAATTGTATGACTTAAATTGAAGTATATTATTTCTTATCAATGTGGGATTCTTGTAGCTAAAATATAGTAGCAAAGGCTTATACCCTAGCTAGGCCTATATATAGCTAATGCCAACATCTTTTTTTTTTGCTATTAGTGGAGCTAAATACCAAAGATGGTTCCTAATAGTTCAATTATTTTCATTTTCGTTCTTCAATACATTGAAGAAGTGAAGTGGGTTCCTAATAGTTTATTTTTTTCTAGATTCGTAAAAAAATTAAGTGCTAATCATTTGTTAATTGATTAATTAAGATAAAACATGAAAATTTTGAAAAAATAATTTTTTTATTCGAACTCGCCGTGCATGCACAACAAGTTCACTGTAATGGTGTTGTTTTGGATACTCACCCCAAAACTACAGCAACAATTTGATTGCCTTTTATTATTTTTTTAATAGTCTTAATGTGATTATAAGTTAGTATATGTTTATATTTTTATTTAACTATTTGATAACATACACATATTGCAAACAAAATTGCTCGAATCCGGATCTCCTAACTAAAATATAGTAGCAAAGGCTTATACCCTAGCTAGGCCTATATATAGCTAATGCCAACATCCTTTTTTGCTATTCATGGAGCTAAATATCAAAGTTGGTTCCTAATAATTCATTTTTTTTCATTTTTGTTCTTCAATGCATTGAAGATGCAAAGTGGGTTCCTAATAGTTTATTTTTTTCATTTTCGTCCTTTTGCAAAAAAAGTTTGATTTCACGGCGAGTTCTAATTAGGATTTGCTAATCATCTGTTAACTAATTAATTAAGTTAAAACACAATAAATAATTAAAAAATATTTTTTTATTCGAACTTATCGTGCATGCATGGCGAATTCAATGTAATGGTGTTAGTTTGAAAAATATAGACAAATTATATTGGCCCAATTAAAAATTTGTTGGGCACGTGTTCCAGTCTCCCTCTATCTAATGAGTTCTATATAGGCCAACATAACTGCTTATAATTTGTCTCAAAATAAGCCCAAGATCCAATTTTGCGGCCATTTGAGAACGGATTTTCCACCGAAATTGAGCAAATGTAGTGCACTATGTTATTATTATTATTATTATTATTATTATTATTATTTGTACACGGTCGGTTGAAAGTAAAAATTTCATAAGATTATTGCGTCGACAAGTGTCTAATTATTTAAGTTTTTAAAAATTTTAAATCTACTAAAAATACACATCTAATTATTTAGATGTTACTTATGAAACTTTTATTTTTCGTTAACAGTATGCCACATAATAATTCTATTATGAGTGATGAGTCTAGTAGAAGATTATACTAAAATCATGTTTTAAAACACCAATACAATATAAACATTAAAGCATGTGATTATAATTCTATTTAAATACTCCATATCTTATCATATAGTAGTTTTCCCCCCTCACATCATGTTTATTATATTATTATTATTATTGACAAATCATATTTCTAATCCTACCTAAAGGGAATGAGAGCTCTAGTGGGGAGAAAGAGAGTGTTTTTAATGTGTCTAGAATTCATAATTTAAAGAAAATAAGAGAACAAAAATAACAATTTGGCTAACCGACTAAATATTATTATTATTTTGTATGTGTTAAACGTATCGTACTTGTATTATTATTTTGCAAATGGGGACAGCATGGACCAATGTTACTTTCAATTTTCAAAGTTACAGCGAAAGTAAGCAATAGTTGAGGAGCGTGTGTGGATCCTTCTCTGGTGTTCGATTGTGACGTTAAGGAGGGATTGTACAAAACGACAACACCTCCCCATGTGGGGAAACGTAATCAACTTGTAATTAGATGGGATAATGGGGTCATTCTATTTGGATTACCCTCTATTCATATTATTTTCGGTTTAGATAAAATTAATTCGAGTTCATTTAATTCGGTTAAAAATTAATTCAGATTTATTTTTAAGTTGAGTTTAATTTTTATTTATTTCAAATTTCGGATCAAATTCGAATTATTGTGCTTAAATCGATTTTGAGTCTCGATTCAGATCTCAAATCTCAAGTCAAGCTTGTCGGGTCTACTTGTAATATTTTATTTTGTGCGACAATCATCATTTAAAGTAAATACATCTCCTCTTTATTCCTTTTAATTCCCCATTTAATAAAAAGTAATGGGTCCTGAAAATTTTGTTAATGTGGATGTTTTCCCACAACCAAATCACAATCTACTGAAACAGGTTGCCTTTCTACTACCTAAGTACAATGTTTTACGAGCTTTCCTTATCGCCATTCACCGCGTGCTGTATTTTACTGGATTATCAAGCCTCTGCGTTTCATATTTTCATCAGAATTTGATAGATTAAATGTTATAGTTTCGGATTATGGATCAAATCACTGAATAATTAATGAAATAATTATTCGATTCAATTCGAAAAAATTTCAAATACAGTTAAGTTATAAAATAAAAATTCAAATAACTCTAAATTTCATAAAATCAACTCAATTCAATTTTTTTAAACTAAAATTTAAATTATAAAATATGGCACTTCAAATTAATTAAGTCTAATTTTTTTATTCAACTTATCAAATGACGACCACCCTAGTTGTTTTAGACTTTTAGTATCGGCAGTTAAGGGAGATGACTTAAATAACCAAAAAGGGTAAACTATTGAGTCGGTCATTGAAGTTTCTAAGGTTATGAGATTGGCACCAAACTCTTCAAACTTCATACTTTTGATCTTGAATTTCTGAGTCTTTGTAATTTAGTCTCCAAATTATGACTTCTCAATTCACCCTCAAAATTAAAATTTTTAGTGTTTTTCCCATTGGACCACTAACCTGTATTTGGAATTGTGACAAGAAAACTTAAAAGAGTAAGGCTAGTAACTTCCACTAAGGCTAATAACTTCCACATACAAGAGGTCTTAAAAGATTGCTTTTTCTATAAGTGAGAAAAAGTTTTGCGAATTTTAGCGTCTTTAGGATATATTGTGTTTTGGATCTCTGATATTTTTATTTTAATGCAAATCAATACATAATTTTGTGTATTTAATTTTTTGCGTTTTTAATATATGTTATTTAATTCTGTATTTATTCATTTCCGTCCCTTGTTTGTTAACTATATTTAAATTTTTGTGTTTATTATTTATGCTTTTAAGTTGCTTCCTATTTTAATTCATAATTTTAGCCTAATATATCTTAACTTTACCTTGCAATTTTACATCATTTATTATTTTATTCACTAATTTCCTTAATTTTTAGTAACTCATTAATATTTATATTTATTTCTCTATTGTATTTATTTTCTTGTTTGATTGTCTATGATTTTATTTTACATTTTTTTTCATATTTATGTATATATATGTATATGGTATACATACATATATTACATTATATTAAGTTTAGTTAATAGATATAAATCATAGTAAATGTTAGGGTAAACTACCTATGTGACCACCCAACTATTAGGTCCGTCTTATTTTGATCACCCAACTAAAAAAACTGAAAATTTGACCATTGAACTATTTAATTGGTCCTATTTTGACCACCAACCGTTAAAATTTAACAGACAGATGACGCGGTTGTTAATAGAAATTTGTATAACTATACATTTGGTCCCTGTTAGTTAACTATTATATCAATTTGATCCTAACTTTAATTTAATTTAATAAATAAATTATTTATTTAATAAATTTATTTTTCTCCTCCAATCAGGTGGCCCAAAAAAGTTTATTTAATAAATTAATTATTTAATTGATATAATATGTAACTAGAAGGGACCAAATGTGTAATTATACTAATTCCATTAACAGTCACGTCACCCATCCGTTAGATTTTAACGGCTGATGATCAAAATAGGACCAATTAAATAGTTCGGTTGTCAAATTTTTAACTTTTTTTAGTTGGGTGGTCAATATAAGATAGATCCAATAGTTAGGTGGTCACCCATGTAGTTTACCCTAAATATTATTATTATTATTTAACTTGCATTTTTAATATATTTATATTTTTATTATATATATATATATAAGTTAATTTTGTTTTTTACCATTATTCCAAGTTACCTAATATATATTTATGTTTTTTTTAATGTATTTAGGTTAACTTTTTACTTTATATATGTTGTCTTATTGTTTTAACGAGAATATTATAAATGACATTTTGTTTGAAATAATTAAAATTATAAATGTTTTAATTGGAACTCGGATATAAATCGGACTAGGATCGGATTTGGATCGGACATGAGTTCGGATCGAATCCTGATAATATTTATATTTGATCCGCCTCTTATTAGGACTCGAACTCTTTTTCGAATTCAGACTTTTTTCAATCAGATTTCGATTATTTTTTCCTGGTCAAATCATATTCAAATTAAATTGTCATCCTTGCACACAACACAAATCCACGAACCTACATTCTTCGGGACAAGATAAAACCAAGTTGGTAAAGCAAAACCATGGGTAAAACATTGATACACTAATCCATGCATTTACATTTTTATATTATAAAACTCAAATCCTAAATTATTAGCTTTAAATTTTAAAAAATTAAACCCTAAACTCTAAATCTTACATCATAAATTCTAAATACGGCCCTTAAATTCAAAAACCCTAGAACTTAAAATCTTAAATTTTAAACCATAAACTAAAATTTTAACCCTAAAACTATTGGATTTGTATAAACTTTAATTTATATTCACTTTGTATCAATTTTTTCTCGCAAAGCCATTCATGTGATCATGATAAAAGTGGGTTGTTTTACATTTTACCCTAAAGAAAAAGCGACCACTTTTCTCCCATGGACCACTCCGAAATCAATTTCCACCCTCACAGGAATGGAACTTCAATGAAACAGAAAGCAAAAGTTGAAAAATATAGTAGCGTCCAAGGGTTCCTCTGGCTCTCCAGAATTCAGGAAAAACAATTTGGTTGGTAGAATCTCGAATTTAATAGAACTTCAATTCATACACTGGTTTAAATTAAAAAAAAGAGAGTACAAAAACTAGGATATATAGATTTATATATGGAGTTTTGTACCTTAAAATTGAAATAGATAGTCAAGCTATTTTTCGTGTACATTTTAAATGTATATTATCTTTCGATTTAAGACGTAGAGTCTAGATAATTTAGACATATTCCACTTAAGTGATTGAGATTAAATGAATCTAATGGTTGGGATTAAAATTTAAATAAACAATAATCAAGGTATTTTTTTTGTAAAAATCTCATTATTTTTAGGGTAAACTACATCAGTAGTCACCGAACTATGGTTTCTTTCCTATTTTAGTCACCGAACTATGTTTTTTGGTAAAAACATCACTAACGTTATGTTTCCTTCCTATTTTGGTCACCGGCTGTTAAAAACTTAACGGTTTTGCTGACATGGAATTTTATTTTATTTTTTAATTTTCCATGTCATTTCTTCTCTCTCCTCTTAAGCAATATATGTTATTTTATAATATTTTTATTCAAACTAACAGGATGGTGACATATGTCATTTCCTATTAGTGGAATAAAAGGAATGAAAAATCAAACCCCTTATGCAGCCAGAGAGATTCGACTAATAGGCAGTTACACGTGTCACCATCCTATTAGGCAGTTACACGTGTCATCATCTCTCTAGCTACATAAAGGGCTTGATTTTTCATTCCTTTTATTCCACTAATAGGCAGTGATACGTGTCACCATCCTATTAGTTTGAATAAAAATATTATAAAATAACATATATTGTTTACGAGGAGAGAGAAGAAAATGACATGGAAAATAAAAAAATAAAATAAAACTCCACGTCAGCAAAACTGTTAAGTTTTTAACGGCATGTGACCAAAATAGGAAGTAAATATAACGTTAGTGATGTTTTTGCCAAAAAAATAGTTCGGTGACCAAAATAAAAAAGAAACCATAGTTCGGTGATTACTGGTGTAGTTTACCCTATTTTTTATTGTTCTCAATCATTTATTTTACCACGTACAATAAGGAAAAAAACGCGTAAAAGTTGTAAGTTTTTCATTAGGTCAACAATCTTACCTCTTAAGTTATTGTATATTGTAGCGATGTCCCTTTTTTTTTAAATCGCTAAATAAAAACGAGGATTTTTGAAGGTGTTTGAAAGGTGTTCGTGATTCTTTAGATATAAAATATTTATTCCGCGGGGTTTTAAAATAAACCGTAATAAAAAAATGGAGTCGCCACCGGCCACTTAGGTAGGCCGGACACCATAAAACCAGAGATTCAAAAAGATAGGGTTCGGGAGTCGGTTACGGATGGGGAAGGATTAGCACCCCCACACCGCCCAAAATTGGTACTTTAATAATTACCGCTTTATTAATATTGGATTTTCCGGATTAAAGTGACGATTATTTTAAAATTCGGTCATAATTGCGAATAAATTTTAAGGGTCCCGTTATCCGAGAATAAACGCCCAACCACTATCACTACGCTTGATACTGGCCCCGTTTACGCTCGGATAAAAGGACTCCGCATTAACAAGTTATATCTCGATATGCAATCTTAATGGCAAAAAAAATATAAAACATGGCAAAATGTTTAAATGTAGTAAATATTGTCATAACAGAATATTAATCTAACATAGATGATATTCTAGACTAAAACATGCATATATACATATTATTCTAAATAATAGATAAAAACAACTATAATATGTCAAAATAACAAGGCAGGGATAAGTACATATAGACGAACAAATATTAAAAAAAATGCATACTGGTAATAAAACATATTTCAACATATACGGGTCAACATATCGTATAAAAAGGGTAAATATATTAACATGTAGCCCCTAAACAAAATAAGAAAGCACACACATATAAAAATACAAAATACACCATGTACGAATCAATTAAAACATAACATGCTTAATATGAATAACCGGATAAAAGACGCATGACCATTATAATCTTAATACACATATATATGTAAACATAGAATACGAGTCATATACGAGGGACATAAAATAAAATAAAATAATAGAATACATCAACATATACGATTATAATACGAACATTAGTATTTACAAAGAATACAGGACTGAAATGGAAGAAAAACAAAAGTTAGTGGCAGAAATTAAAGAGCAATAATATGTAATTTAGGGACGAAATTGCGAAACAAACAAAACCTAAAAGGACCAGAATTGTAATTAGACCAAGGGGCAGACTCAAAGTGAAAAATTCAAAAACGCGGGATGGTTAAGGGCGTAATTTTACCATTCAGAACTGATTCGGTGTAATTTAGGGACTAGATTGTAACCTTTTGAAAAATCATGGGGATGAATCGTGATTATACCATGCGGCAAGACAAAAATGAAAATATTGAAAACGCGTGTGGGATTAAGTGTGTAATTTACCCATTTAGCAAAATAAAAACAACTATAAAAGCCCCCTTTAAAGGCCAAATCAAAATTTTGGCCATTTGTTTCATTTTCTGTTTTTCAAAGTCCTATGTTCTTCGCTTTTCTCTCGTCTGCATTTATAATACCCGACCGAATCCGTGGTCGGGTCGCCGTGTTCTCCACCACGCCCGCCGCTAACCGACACCGATGAGCCCTCTAAAATAGACCAAAACATCCCCTTTGTCGTCCTCAATACGAATCCTAGGTTGGATTCAGAGGATATACCTCTATTCGCCCTAGATCTAGGAAATACGAACCAAAAAAAAGAGTTTTAAACCTAAAATATAACTACCAGGGGGCCTTCCCCTCCCTTTAGTTCACCAGATCTGGCTTGTAGAAGCCGAAAGGCTTATCACTGAGGAAGGGAAGACCCCACAAACGACGCCTAAGAAGACTACTCTCTCTATTTTATTTCATTTTTTTTTCGTATATGCATGTAAAGAAAACAAGAAAGAAAAAGAGACAAAAATTTACCACTGGACTGTCTTTTGATTATCTTGGATGTTTACAACTTTAAGATTTTTTTGTGTTACAAGATCTCTGTTCTCCTTTTTTGTTCTTACTCTCATTTTTTTTTCATCCCCGTTACAAAAGTTCCCCGTTTCATATATATTATTGCCTCTGCTTTTTGGTTGCAAGTTGCATCTTCCTTTTTGAGATCTGAATCGACACTTTGCTTGTTGTCTTTGGCATAATCAACACGGGATCAATATCGGCGCGCGTGGCGATATGGACGATTCTCGCCGGCGGCCAGACGCGCGTTCTCGGCCGTTAGATCAGATCTAATCTAACGGTCGAGATGGCTTGAAGAAACGATCGGCCCGGATGAAGCCTCGATTTGATGAGACGGCTTCGATTTTCGCCGCGGAGCTCCGCAATGAGGAGTCAGAACGCGTGGATCTTACGCGCGCGTGGGATATTAAAGCGTCCGCGCGTGGACCACACGCGCGCGTGGCACTCGAACGGTCCATACGTGTGGAACACGCGCCTGGCAGATATTTTTGACCTCGGTTGCATCGTGGCCGTTGGATCAGATCTTGATCCAACGGCCCACAGTTACCTGCACATTGTAATTAAATGGGATTCAGATTTGGGCCAAACGGGCCTTGTAATTGAACTTGTAATTGGACTTGGACTTCATGTTTATTTGGGTTTAATATATATTTAATTTTTTCATTTTACCAGCCCAATAATATTAATAATAATATAATTATAAATAAAGAATACATGTATATACGAAAATGTATACTTATATTATACAATCATTAATTAATATAATATTCTAGTATACGTACGTATAATCATACATATAATTAACATAACATCTATATATTAATCAAATACGCTCATACTCTAGATACATACGCGACATACATACACCCCTAATACGTATACATAGCTTATACATGCACACACCACCTTATATTAGTAACATTCATATAATAAATATACATGCAATATTAATATATTTACAAGTGAAAATGAGTGATTACAGTTGCCCCTCTTTGCTTGTTCTCATGGAATGGGAAACAAAGCAAAGATTCATAAGCACTCATTTTTATCAGACTTCCCTATTTGTAGCCTTGGAAAAACGAATTCTTTTGGACATCTCCGCTCTTCCTTGGTTGAATCTTCAGGCTCGTAAGTTCTTCCTATATAGAGCTTCGTCACCTTCCGATCTTGGAGCTACAGGCTCTTTCGACATAGAACCCTTCACTCTGAAGCCTCGAGTTATGAGTCCCTCCTATATAGAACCTTTCATTCTGAGACGGTGTAGCTTGGAGTCCTTCCTATATAGAACTCTTCAACGCTGGTTTCTCCTATATAAAACCTTCTGCGTCACTGATGGATTCTTTCAACTAGGAGTTCCTCCTATATAGAACTGGTAGTCTTCAAACCCTGGAGCCGTCAGTCCTTCCTATATAGAACTTTTTTGGCGTCTGAAATCTCGAGCTACAGTGTTCTTCCTATATAGAACCTTTCACTCTAAGACAATGAAGCTCGGAGCCTTTCCTATATAAGACTCTTTGCTTTCGACACAACAGTTTCCTATATAACCTCGTGTCATAGGTGAATTGCTTTGACTGGGAGTTCTTCCTATATAGAATCATGAGTCTTCACCTTGGAGCCATCGACCTTCCTATATAGAACTTTTTGGCATCTGAATCTCGTGAGCTACAGTGTTCTTCCTATATAGAACCTTTTACTCTAAGACAATAAAGCTTGGAACCCTTCCTATATAGAACTCTTCGCTTTCGACACAACAGGATTTCCTATATAATCTTGCGTGTCATGGGTGAATTGCTTTGACTGGGAGTCCTTCCTATATAGAATCATGAGTCTTCACCCTGAGCTGTCAGTCCTTCCTATATAGAACTTTCAGCTTCTGAAACCTCAGAGAGAAGGATTCTTCCTATATAGAACCTCTCTCTAGAGCTTGAAAACATGTGTCTTTTGTATGTAAAAACATTGTCTTCTCATTTGGGATTCACACCGTGATGGTCTTCGATGTCTCTTTGGATCTACAGATACCTGTCTGAGACGAAAACAAAATGCTATGACAAATGAATGAATTGACATGCTCCTAATTCTAGTGATGCTTGACTATTCATGATGCATGAGAGTCAATCTCTGGGTGGGCTTGTTTTGGTCCTTATTTGATCTTGACGTCCGTTTTCTCCTTTTTTACAGGCATCGAGACTCCGCCTCACTGTCAGGTTCAACCATCTCAACCTTTCTTTTTCTCCAATTATGATTTGGAATTTTAAAGCGCCCTTTCGGGTTTTCACTTTAAAGAGAGTTTTTTTTTGAGGGGGTGCCCTTCTGGTTTTCACCCAAGAGATCTCTTTTGTTATCTCATGTGCCTTCCTTGAATAGATAGGACATGTGCCATTGGTCATCCTACCTAGTTGTTTAAAGCTTCTCACCTTCCCTAACCATTATGTAGGGAACTGGAGGACGGAGTTAACATCGTTTCCTTTGATCACCTGCATTTTCAAGGTTAAATCATAGTAATGCTCCGAAATCTCTTGTTTCATTATAATCCTATGTTATCTTATTTGACTGAAATTGACAAGAAGGCCAGGAATGGATGCTCAAAAACACGGCTTTATTGCGATTAAGGGCTTCGAGATATCTTAAAAAGAAAGGTATGACACACATGAGTTAAGTATGAAAATACAAGATCCCTCATTATCTTCGATATGAATGATACATGACCACAACAACGGTGTAGAATTTTTTGCCTGAAGCCTTCTCTTCACAATGTTCATGAAGATGCCCTTCTCTTCGGATATTCAACTTTTCATCTTACCCGAGCCGCCTTTTGCGGGTTTTCAACTCGAGTCCTTCATTTGCTTCAAGATGCCCAGTTTCGGGTTTTCGTCCTGAGCTCTCCATTTTTTTTAGAGATAGTATTTCTTGACGGCATCAGAATTTAAGGGATTTTTCAGCTCGTCCCCATCCATTTCTGTTAGGATCAGGGCTCCTCCTGAGAAGACCTTTTTTATGACGTACGGTCCTTCCCAGTTGGGCATCCATTTTCCTCGAGAATCTTTCTGGATAGGGAGGATTCTCTTGAGTACCAGATCCCCTTCTTTGAATTCTCTTGGGCGCACCTTTTTGTTGTAAGCCTGCACCATCCGCTTTTGGTACATCTGACCATGACAAATGGCCTTTAATCTTTTTCACAATGAGATTTAGCTGGTCGAATCGCCTGCACCCATTCAGCTTTCTTCCGGTTTACTTCTTTAAGACCCGAGGGACGAAATCTCTACCTCAATTGGGAGTACTTGCGCTCGGTACCATACACCAAGGAGTAGGGTGTTGCCCCTGTTGATGTGCGAATGGACGTCCTATAGGCGAAAAGGGCAAAAGGCAACTTCTCATGCCAATCCCTGTAGGTATTTGTAGTCTTCGCTATGATCTTCTTTATATTCTTGTTTGCTGCTTCCACTGCTCCATTCATTTTAGGACGATAGACTGTGGAATTATGGTGTGTTATCTTGAATTGAGTGCACACGTCCTTCATCATTTTGTTGTTCGATTGGAAGCGTTGTCGGTGATGATCCTCTCTCGCAATCCGTGATCGACAAATAATTTCCTTCTTTAAGAACTTACAAACCGTAGTCCCGTGATATTGGCGTAAGACGCTGCCTCTACCCATTTAGTGAAGTAGTCTATGGCGACCAAAATGAAACGGTGCCCATTGGAAGCTTTCGGATGGATCTGCCCGATGACGTCCATGCCCCATGCTGCGAAAGGCCACGGAGAATTCATGGTGTGTAAAGGCGATGGGGGTGCATGAATCTTGTCAGCGTGAATTTGGCATTTGTGGCATTTCTGGCGTAATCGATGCAATCTCCCTTCCATGGTCAACCGTAAATAACCGTATCTCATAATTTTCTGGGCTATAGACAGCCCGTTGGCGTGCGTTCCACAAATTCCGTCATGCACTTCAGCTAAGATTTCTTTCGCCTCTCGGGCATCCACACATCTCAGCAATGTTTGATCATGACTTCTCCTATATAGGATTTCCCCATCTAGGATATATTTTGTTGCCATTTTTCCGAGCGCTTTTTACATTGTTGTCGTTTGCCCTTCGGATACTTTTGAAGCTTGACATATTGCAGGATGTCATAGTACTATGGATTTCCGTCAATCTCTTCCTGTATATTACAAAAATGAGCAGGTTTTTCAAACGTCTGCATCTCAATGGGCTTCATTTCTGCCCCGGTGTTTGTTTTAAACATGGATGCCAAGGTTGCCAATGCATCTGCCATATGATTTTCTTCTCGGGGTAGGTAATTGAAGCTGACCTTTTCGAACTCTTTGACGAGCTCTTGGATCCATTCGTGATATTTGACCAACTTCGGGTCTCTGGTTTCCCACTCCCCGCGCAATTGGTAAATGACTAAGGACGAATCTCTGAACACTCGAAGTTCCTTAACCTTTCTTTCGATGGCTGAGTTCAGTCCCATGATGCAAGCTTCGTATTCAGCTATATTGTTTGTGCAGAAGAATTCCAATCTACTAGTGAAATGATAATAGACGTCCTCAGGTGAAATTAGCACTGCCCCTATCCCATGTCCGAGGGCGTTGGAGGCTCCATCGAAGTAAAGTTTCCATGACTTATCATCTGAAATCTCTTCTTCGGTTGTAATGCACATCAAGTCTTCGTCTGGGAAACTAAAGTTCAATGCCTCATAGTCATCCGGCACGACTAGCCAGAAATCTGCTCACGGCGCTCCCTTTACACTTTACGGTTAACATATACGATGTCGAATTCGGATAAGAGCATCCGCCATCGGGCCATCCTTCCCGTTAGTGTTGGCGCCCATTAAGAACTTTAATGGGTCTAGCTTGGATATCAACCGGGTAGTATGGTATAACATGTATTGTCCGAGCCGCTTGGTAGCCCAAACTAGAGCACAACACAGCTTCTCGCAGACCAAGGCGGTACCGTGTTTCGCAATCATTGAATTTCCCGCTTAGGTAATAGATGGCTTGCTCCTTTTTTTCTTGACTCATTGTGTTGCCCAAAGACACATCCCATTGAATTTTTGAGACTATTAAGTAGAGCATTATTAGTGGTCGACCAGTGCATCAAAAGTACTAAAATTGGAGCATTTGTCGTGTACTTTTTGATCTTTTCTAGGGCTTTTTGACATTCTTCATCCCATACGCCAGGATTATTTTTTCTAAGAAGTCCGAAGACCGGGTCGCGTTGATTGGTTAATTGGGAAATGAAACAAGAGATATAATTCAGCCTCCCCAGGAAACCGCGGACTTCCTTCTGCGTGCGGGGTGGTGAAAGGTCCTGGATGGCTTTCACTTTATCCGGATCAATCTCAATCCCTCTTCTGCTTACTACGAACCCTAAGAGTTTTCCAGAAGTAACGGCGAAGGTATACTTGGCTGGATTGAGCCTCAGTTGGTACTTCCGTAGTCTTTGGAATAGTTTTCTCAAGTTCTGTAGGTGCTCTTCCTCTGTTCGGGATTTGGCAATCATATCATCCACGTATACTTCTATTTCTTTATGCATCATATCATAGAAGAGAGTCACCATTGCACTTTGGTATGTTGCCCCTGCGTTCTTTAGTCCAAATGGCATCACTTGATAACAAAAAGTACCCCACATGGTTATGAATGTGGTTTTCTCCATGTCGTTAGGATCCATCTTTATCTGGTTGTACCCTGAGAAGCCGTCCATGAAGGAAAACCATGAATGTCCTGCGGTGTTGTCAACCAGCGTGTCAATATGTGGCAAAAGGAAGTTGTCTTTAGGGCTAGCTCGATTCAAATCTCTATAATCTACACACATACAAACTTTCCCGTCTTTCTTTGGTACTGGTACAATGTTTGCAACCCACTCGGGGTATTTGGCTACCTCCAAGAATCCAGCATCAAATTGCTTTTTCACTTCTTCTCGGATTTTTAACAACATATCTGGCCTCATTCTCCGAAGTTTTTGCTGTATTGGTTTGCACTCCGATTTTGTTGGCAATTTGTGCACCACTATGTCGGTATTCAACCCCGGCATATCTTGATAAGTCCAGGCGAATACATCCTTGAATTCCTAAAGTAGGGCTATCAGTTCATGATTGGTTTTTGAGGAAATAGTCGTTCCTATTTTTATTTCTTTTCTCGCTTCTTCAGTCCCCAAGTTGACAATTTCTGTTTCTTCTTGGTGGGGCATAATCTGCCTTTCTTCGTCGTCCACCATTCTCTTTAACTCTTCTGGGACCTCAATTTCTATTTCATCATATCCTTCCTCAATTTCCTCTGAGACCTCAGGGCGTTCGAAATTTACTCCAGGGTTGGACCCGGTATCATTCATATCGTCAATCATGAGCGACCTGCAATAAATGAGAATTAATTGTATTGGGAAAGAGACGGCTTTACACGAAGGGAATGAATATGAAGAATGCATGAATGGAATAAATGAGACTTTGGTCATTTTTAAGAAAGTGGGGATATTTTCATTTCAATCAAAAAGTTAACATAGGTGCCCCATACAAGAGATCCCCATTGTCTATGGGCAAAAACAAAAGGTTGATTCGGAGCATTACTCTGATCTATTCCTAAAAACTACAGATAGATCAATGCAGCTCCAGTTATCGAGTGTTTCCCCGGGATGGCAAGGGCGGATGTTGGTCAACATTTTGCTACATCGGTCCTTTTCAGCTATCATGTTGATGTACATCCCTTCAAATGATTTACTGAGTATTTCCTCCTGGTTAAGTTCATCATTTTTCTTCATTGCCTCTCCAATATCTTGACCTGGCTGGTAGAACCCTCCGGAGATGAAAGTGGCTTTCAAACTAGGAAAGGACATCGACCTCCACGGAATGTCTTCTCCTTTAGATCTGGCTTTTCTTTGCTCCTCCTTTCTCTTATATTCCTCTTTCTTCTGTTGGACACTTGGTTGGTAACCCAAATCCAAACGATCCTTCTTGGTTATCATATTCTTGGGTCTCGTGTTTCCTTGTAATTTCTTCCCACCCTTTTTTCTATTTTGGCTCCTCGGCCCGAGTTTCTGCGACGGTCATCTTGGTAAAATTAGATAACCTGGGGTAGGGGATCCAACTTCCTTCTAAAACGAATGTGGCATTTACTAGTTCCAATGCTCGGAACGAGCATTCCGCAGCATCTTCATCATTTTGAATGTAGGGGGTATCTGATGTCACCGAAGCAACAAATTCATGCTCTGCCTCTACTGTGACCAATTTGCCTTCAACTACAAATTTTAATTTTTGATGCAATGATGATGGGACAACTCCTACGGAGTGGATCCACGGTCTTCCCAACAAGCAGCTGTAAGATGGTTTTATATCCATCACCACAAAATCGATCACATATTCGGTTGGTCCGATCAATAGGGGCACCTCAATTTTCCCCATTGTTCCTTTTTGCGTACCATCAAAGGCTTTTACCGAGTTGTGACAAGGATTTAGGTGCGAACCATCTATTGGCAATTTTTGCAGGGTTACCATAGGCAAGACATTCAATGCTGACCCGTTGTCGATCAAGACTCTGTAATACATACCCTTTGCGTGGGTAGTGATGTTAAGGGCTTTGGTAGACCCCATTCCTCCCTCTGGGATCTCATCATCACTGAATGTGATATGATTATAGGCAGTAATATGCCCTACTATCATGTCCAGGTTTGATACAGAAATGTCCTGGGGCACAAAAGTTTGATTCAACACTTTTAATAGCGTCTCCCGATGCTCCTCTGAACTTAAGAGTAATTCCAGCACGGTGATCCTGGCCGGTTGCTTTCGTAGTTGTTCCACTACACTGTACGCTATGTCTCAAGAACTTTAAAAATTCTTTGGCCCGGTCTCGATTCATCGTTCATTTATCTTTTGGGAGGTTCTTCTCCAAATATCTCCGCGTAGGGCTAATCACTGTACTCTTCCCCCTTTCTTTTTCAGCCGCTTTCAAAGCCTCGGAGGAATAACATCGGCCGCTCCTTGTGAAATGGCCTGCCTCACCAACGTTCACATCGTTCTGGCTTTGTTGGTCTTCTAGCGTAGGCTCTTTTACCTGCTCGTGATCTGATTTTTTCTCGCGCGTGGTCACATTTACAAAGATAATTCCGTGGAATTTGTCGCATATCTTTGAATGGGAATGGAGATGGTGCTGAAATGATGATCTTGGGATTTATTTTGCTGGTTTCTCCTTGGGAGACACCTGCATTTCCTGTCCTGGGAGAGATGATAAGAGGTCTATCTTTCCCGTATTTAGTTTTGGGCTATCTATCATGTGTACGCCTCGATCCTTCCCCATGGGTTCCTCAAAGAATTCAATTTGTTTTTCATTCATCAACTTCTGCACCAATTTCTTGAACTCTTCACATTCTTGGATATCATGCCCTTCAGTCTGATAGAATTCGCAATACTTTCCACATTCCTTCTGCCTTATTATCATGCCTTTGTTGATCACACGAGCCATGCATAATTGTTGAAATACCCACCGTAAAGGAGACTTGATTTCTGACACGTCATTCTTTATCCTCCTGGTAAAGCATTCTTCTATGACATTAACTCTTCTGCTCCCATGATTGGGCAGCGGGTTGTTGGCTACGCTTGGCTCTTCAAACTTCAATATCCCGAATCGATTAAATTCTGCACAAGCTTTTTTGAAGGCAAGGCAATTCTCGATGGGATGTCCAGGGTACCGCCGTGATAGTCGCAATGTGTGCTTGGATTGTACCAAGGCGGGAAGGGGCGGATTGACGGGCGTAATGATATATGGTCGGACCAGTCCGCTTCATACAACCGGGAATAAAGCTCGAGTATGAAACAGTGGGGGTGAAAGTTCTCATCTCTTTCTCTTTTCTCGTGACTCTCTCATCTCTTTGATTTGAATTTTGTGTTTTTCCCACAGTGCTTGTGGCTGTGAGACTGTGAAGTTCTTCAGGCGGTATAGGTGCTGGTGGTGTTTACTTCATTTCTCTTGTTGTACTTTCGAGACCCTTCCCCACCATCAATTATGCCGCTCTTAATTGCCGCCGAGACTCCCCAGTCCCGATCAAGTCGGCGAAACACTGGTGTTGTGTTATTAATGAGGCGGTCAAAGAGTGCCCCTTTCAGAGTATTGACAAATAATGGCGTGATTTCATGCTCCGGGATAGGTGGCTGGATTTGGGCGGCCACTTCTCTCTACCTTTGGGCATATTGTCGCAGGCTTTCATTGGACTTTTGCCCCATATTTTCTAACATAATTCTGCTAGGGATCATGTCTGTTACATGTTTGTATTGCTCGAAAAATGCTTTAGACAAATCTTTCCATGTCTTGACATTTGTCTTGCTCAGCTGAGTGTACCAACATAACGCCGCTCCAGTTAGACTATCCTGGAAACAATGGATCAGTAGCTTTTCATCTTTATGGTAAGCCGCCATTTTTCTACAATACATCGTTATGTGTGCAGAAGGACATGTGGTTCTATCATATTTATCGAACTCTGGTGTTTTGAATTTTGGCGGCAAGATAAGATCAGACACTAGACTTAGGTCACTAGCGCCATTTCTTGATTCTTCATTTGATTGTAACGCTTTAAATTTTTCTTCCATGAGGCGAAATCTTTCTTCCCACTTTTTTTCTACCTCACTCCTGATCCTTTCGACCATGTTTAGGTCCGGCACTTCTTCTTCATAGAGTGCTTCAGTATTGAGGGGTTGAGTCTCAGGTGCCCCTATTTGAAAGCTGGAAGACATTCCTGCAGGGTCAATATACACCTTTCTAGCTTGGTTTGGTGCAGCTGGTTGAACCTTGAAGTGAGCCGGGGTACCTTCTGGCTCTGGAACATTTTCTCCTTCTACTCGTTTTCCAAGACTTTTTGCCAGCAATGTAGTTATGTCAGATACTATAGATGTTTGTGACTGCGCAATCTGATCACTAAGGCTTCTCTGGGCCTCTTCAAGCCTTGTCTCGAGCTCTCTTTGCCCTCTTTCTAGACTGGTTATTCTTTCTTCTATGAGCTTTCTTTGTAGCCGGGTAAAGTATAGGTGATGAATGATTGCGGGTTAACTACATATAATGCCACAATATTCATATTGTTAATATGGTTGCAAAAAATAAATGCATGTACAATGATGCGAATGTTATGATGCAAATGCAAGAATGCATGCAGACAAGGTACTGATTCCGCTGGTAATCACCCTTTTGAACTACTTCCATGGGAATTAAAGGGTCTTGATTACAACAAAATTCGTGTTACAAAGTAAAGATCCCTAGTACAAAAGATCTAAATATAACACAGAGTCCTATAGATAGACTCTAGCTCTATCTCCTAATTGCCTTGAGCAGCTTGAGGAACCTAGGGGCTTCTTCCATTCCCGGGGCTATAAAAGGTCGGAGTGTTTCAGCCTCGACAGCTCAATCATTTACATGTCTGGCGACTCATTGTATGTCCACCATTAGGTTTGCGTAGTCTTGGGTCTCTCATCTGTACCATTCGAGCAGCAGTCGTAATCTCTTTCGCCAATAGGTGTCCCCTCCGGCTGCAGCTTCCTCGAACACATTAATTCTTTCCTTGTAATCCTCCACAATTGCTTCGAGGACCCAATCCGTGCTTGTAACACACCCACCTCTCGCTTCTCTTTCCCGCAGCTCAACGGGTTATTATTCTCAAGGGCAAGACATTCGAAGTGAGTGTTCGGCTTCCGCCACTTTTCCTTTTAATTCATCATTTTGACTTTGGCTTTGCTCCAACCTCTGAATAGTGTCATCGTGCAGTTTACGCATTTCTAACAATCTGTTTTTGGCTATTCATGGATTTTCTTTTCCATACGGCGACACTTTCTCTCTCATGATGGACAGCTTGTTTTCCCTTATTGATTTCTTTGTCCAATCTTTCTTTCTCTTGATCAATGGCCTTCTTGGCGGACCGTTTTTCTTCCTCCATAGCCAAACGGCAGCTTGCAATCTCTTTCTCGATCGCTCTTTTGTTAATTTCTCGTTCTTCTTCCATCAAACGAATGTCGTTCATTTTTTTTTTTCCACAACTATGAACCGACTCCGCCGGCCTTCGTATTTTTGCTTGTAACAGAGGGCATCTTTTTGATAAAGAGTATTTTTGTCGCTTAAATCTGCATTCAATTTCTTCAATTGCCTAATGATCCCGTCTCGCTCATCAACTTCTAAGCTTGCCTTATAGAGCTCGCTCGCATGTTGGGTCTGTTGAATGTCCATCTTCCTTTTAACTTCTTCGAGTTCACTCCTTAAGATGTCGGCTTCGGACGGTACCACCCTTGTAAGTTCTTCGTGAATGACACCGCTGGTCCTTGATCGATTCGGAATCACATTATTAACCTCAAATGTCTCCAAATGTCGTAATCTGGGGTAGTCATGTGCTCGGTATCTCATTCCACCCTGATCCGGTAACAATGATCCCAGGCCCTCATGATGGTCTGAATTTTTCCTTTGAACTCCCCTTTGAAAAGAAATTCAGTTTGGCTTAATCCGGCGGTATTGGGAATGAACTGCCGTGATCCGAATCGCCAAGACACTAAAAGCGGGCACAAGCGATCCTCCATGCAATCCCAACATCATCACCGGTTGAAGTCACCACAATCAGATAGAAAATAATTAACTTTACCGAGCCATGGGACCCTCCATACTATGTCTTCATCTTGAATGTTCTCAAGAACCTGGTCCACATTTTTGTTTTCAAATCCTCTCGCCATTCATTTGCTAAGTATTCTCGTAGAGGCGAAAAACCTTGGAAGGATATCCCGGCAGACTCTTGTTGGCGTCTTCCACATGTGACTCAATCCATACTTGTAATAGCTGTGCGCAGCCTCAAAACGCCCTTCTTCTTCATGTTTTCGCTAGCATTTAAGGAAATGAAAGTCTCGACCAAGATTGCTGGTACTGGGTTTGCTTTTTGTTTCACCCGCTCAAACAAATCCGAAATGGCTATGTCAATGTTCCCAGTACTCTGGGAAAGATCACCAAGCCATATATTCCTAAAGCGAATAGGTCCATTTTCTTTGCCTCGTCTGGATGTGTTGATATGATGTCCCGAATACTCTCCCATGCAAAGACTGTATTATCTCCTCGGATTTGAAGGAGGCCACTAACCCAATCGTCACTCATTCCCGCAAAGGTTTTGAGTTTCGCAGTGTAATTCTGATTCCTTGGAGGCTTCGCGTAGATCCAATCTTCCTGGATATTTTTCTGGTTAAGTAAAGCAGTGTATTCTTCTACCGTAGGCATCATGTCCTGCCCATTAAAGGTGAAGCAGCAAAAAGCCGGATTCCAGAACTGGACTATAGCTCGGAGTAGGGGCTGGTTAATCCGAACATATAACAGCTGTGCGATGTCGCCATAACTATTGCAGAACAGGTCTTGTAGTCTTCGGTCCCATCTTTCCCAAATGTTTTGAAGATCCCATAAGTCGTTTTGTTGGAGACTCACATAAGTGTATCCTGCTATTATGCGTTCGTTTGGCAAACTGTCTCCTTGGATTTTCTGATTGACTTCTGACCAATGTCTGACTGATAAATTAAGCTCTTCTTTCCTAAGACACCTTTTTTCCATGGTGAAAGACTTTCTGATCAGGCAAACCACTTGATCCAGTACCTTTATGCGATGCAAATGCAATGATGTATGAGAAAAAGAACAAAAAGCGAAAAGAAAACAAGTCAGTACCAGATAAAATTGATAAATATATAAATAAAATGACAAAATTAAACAGAATAAACACACAAAACAACCCTATTTATCCCGTCTAAAACCTAAGGTTATCCGCATGGCTCTAACAGGGTGGGTTTCTATGTTCTCTACATGCAGTTTTGGTTCTAGGAGGTACCCGAATTGTCCTCGCTGTCCTCTACTAAGAGTAGCAAGGCCCCCGATCATCACCCATTATAGGCTCCTTTCAACCGGGTTCAATTCAGGGGGACCCATTCGCTTATGCCCGTACGAAGGAACGATATCCTTACGAAAGCATAAGGTACTCGAGCCCCGAAGGTACTTGCTAGGCCCATACGGGAGAACGATATCTCCACGAAAGCATTAGCGTTTTCCCCCCACTTAAAAGACGAGTTTATATGCCATATTTTAAATGCGTTAAAATAAACGCGCAATTATGACCGAATGTTAATTTAATAGTCACCTTAATCCGGAACTTCCAATATTAATAAAGCGGTAATTATTTTAAAAGCTTGACTCTCATTTGTTTTTTTTTTTTGAAAAAACAAAAAATTATCCCCAGCGGAGTCGCCATCTGTAGCGATGTCCCTTTTTTTTAAATCTCTAAATAAAAACGAGGATTTTTGAAGGTGTTTGAAAGGTGTTCGTGATTCTTTGGATATAAAATATTTATTCCGCGGGGTTTTAAAATAAACCGTAATAAAAAAATAGAGTCGCCACCGGCCACTTAGGTAGGCCGGACACCATAAAACCAGAGATTCAAAAAGATAGGGTTCGGGAGTCGGTTACGGATGGGGAAGGATTAGCACCCCCACACCGCCCAAAATTGGTACTTTAATAATTACCGCTTTATTAATATTGGATTTTCCGGATTAAAGTGACGATTATTTTAAAATTCGGTCATAATTGCGAATAAATTTTAAGGGTCCCGTTATCCGAGAATAAACGCCCAACCACTATCACTACGCTTGATATCGCCCCGTTTACGCTCGGATAAAAGGACTCCGCATTAACAAGTTATATCTCGATATGCAATCTTAATGGCAAAAAAAATATAAAACATGGCAAAATGTTTAAATGTAGTAAATATTGTCATAACAGAATATTAATCTAACATAGATGATATTCTAGACTAAAACATGCATATATACATATTATTCTAAATAATAGATAAAAACAACTATAATATGTCAAAATAACAAGGCAGGAATAAGTACATATAGACGAACAAATATTAAAAAAAATGCATACTGGTAATAAAACATATTTCAACATATACGGGTCAACATATCGTATAAAAAGGGTAAATATATTAACATGTAGCCCCTAAAAAAAATAAGAAAGCACACACATATAAAATACAAAATACACCATGTACGAATCAATTAAAACATAACATGCTTAATATGAATAACCGGATAAAAGACGCATGACCATTATAATCTTAATACACATATATATATGTAAACATAGAATACGAGTCATATACGAGGGACATAAAATAAAATAAAATAATAGAATACATCAACATATATGATTATAATACGAACATTAGTATTTACAAAGAATACAGGACTGAAATGGAAGAAAAACAAAAGTCAGTGGCAGAAATTAAAGAGCAATAATATGTAATTTAGGGACGAAATTGCGAAACAAACAAAACCTAAAAGGACCAGAATTGTAATTAGACCAAGGGGCAGACTCAAAGTGAAAAATTCAAAAACGCGGGATGGTTAAGGGCGTAATTTTACCATTCAGAAACTGATTCGGTGTAATTTAGGGACTAGATTGTAACCTTTTGAAAAATCAGGGGGACTGGAACTGTGATTATACCATGCAGCAAGACAAAAATGAAAATATTGAAAACGCGGTGGGATTAAGTGTGTAATTTACCCATTTAGCAAAATAAAAACAACTATAAAAGCCCCCTTTAAGGCCGAAATCAAAATTTTGGCCATTTGTTTCATTTTCTGGTTTTTCAGAGTCCTCTGTTCTTCGTTTTCTCTCGTCTGTTCTTATAATACCCAGAATCCAGCGGTCGGCCGCCGTGTTCTCCACCGCCGGCCGCCGCTAACCGGGGCCGATGAGCCTCCAAAATAGACCAAAACAACCCCCTTGTCGTCCTCAATACGAATCCTAGGTTGGATTCAGAGGATATACCTCTATTCGTCCTAGATTTAGGAAATACGAACCCAAAAAAAGAGTTTTAAACCTAAAATATAACTACCAGGGGGGCCTTCCCCTCCCTTTAGTTCACCAGATCTGGCTTGTAGAAGCCGAAAGGCTTATTACTGAGGAAGGGAAGACCCACAAACGACGCCGGTAAGACTACTCTCCTCTTTTATTTCTGTTTTTTTTTCGTATATGCATGTAAAGAAAACAAGAAAAAAAAAGAGACAAAAATTTACCACTGGACTGTCTTTTGATTATCTTGGATGTTTACAACTTTCAGATTTTTTTGTGTTACAAGATCTTTGTTCTCCTTTTTTGTTCTTACTCTCGTTTTTTTTTCATCCCCGTTACAAAAGTTCCTCGTTTCATATATATTATTGCCTCTGTTTTTGGTTGCAAGTTGCATATTCCTTTTTTCAGATCTGAACTGACACTTTGCTTGTTGTCTTTGGCATAATCAACACGGGATCAATATCGGCGCGGTGGCGATATGGACGATCTGCCAATGACCAGACGGCGTTCTCGGCCGTTAGATCGGATCCGATCTAACGGTCGAGATGGCTTGAAGAACGATCGGCTGGATGAAGCCTCGATTTGATGAGACGGCTTCAAATTTCGCCACGTGGAGCTCCGCAGTCGAGGAGTCAGAACGCGTGGATCTTACGCGCGCGTGGGATATTAAAGCGTCCGCGCGTGGACCACACGCACGCGTGGCACTCGAACGGTCCATACGTGTGGAACACGCGCCTGGCAGATATTTTTGACCTGGGTTGCATCGTGGCCGTTGGATCGATCTTGATCCAACGGCCCACGCTATTACCGCACATTGTAATTAAATGGGATTGATTTGGGCCAAACGGGCCTTGTAATTGAACTTGTAATTGGACTTGGACTTCATGTTTATTTGGGTTTAATATATATTTAATTTTTTCATTTTACCAGCCCAATAATATTAATAATAATATAATTATAACAACAATACATGTATATACGAAAATGTATACTTATATTATACAATCATTAATTAATATAATATTCTAGTATACGTACGTATAATCATACATATAATTAACATAACATCTATATATTAATCAAATACGCTCATACTCTAGATACATACGCGACATACATACACCCCTAATACGTATACATAGCTTATACATGCACACACCACCTTATATTAGTAACATTCATATAATAAATATACATGCAATATTAATATATTTACAAGTGAAAATGAGTGATTACATATATTAATATAAATTTAAATGAATTAATATTTATATTATATAAATTTTGAGGGAATAGAAATCATGAGAACGTGGTTAACTACAAGTTAAAATAAACAGGCAGAGGGGTGGGGCTGGAGTGGACAAACCACCCTATCAATATCTTGAGATCAATTAGACATTATTTTTTGAAAAGTTTGATTAAAAATATTTTTGAAAAGTGTTTTGAATAATTTGATTTAAAATATAAGTGTTTAATATTTATGTCAAATATTTTTTTAAATAAATAAGTTGTCCATTTAAGACAATGTTTTTGAAAAATATAAAGAATTTGTTATATAAATGAGGACAAATGAATAATTTTATTTTAAAGTGATTTTGACAAAAAACTTAAAAAAGTAGAAATTTTAATTATAACGAGTCGGAATTTTTTGGATTAGTAAACCCAGTTCCGAATTTGGGTTTTGAATATTTTAGGTGGCAATTAAAATAAAGAATTATTTTAAAATTTCATTGAATGATAATTGGGATTGATTCAAACAACTATTAAAGCTTGAGTCGAAAGATTAAAATAAAGGGAAGACATGTGTTTACTTATTTTATTGGATTATGGTTTTTGAATTTTAAATAGGTGGTGTGTGGGAGAAAAAGTGGGAGGAAGATATTATGAAGTGAGAGAGAGAAAAGTGAAAAGTGAGGGGAAAGAGGGATAGAGAGGGTTTTGGAAGGTTGGAGCATTCAAGCCCCTTTTTTATCGTCGTTCAGACCACTGGGAGTGACACCGTCAGCTCCATCGGGTAGAGCTCACCAAGATGCGTCATCCGATGATCGCCATGTTGCCGTAGCCGTCGTCACTCGCTGAGGTAAAGCTCATAAAATTTTGGGATTGCTGGAAAACAAGCCTCTGATGCTCACCGCCGCAAGCCATCGCCACCACTGAGATCCCCGTCATCTGAAGATTAGTTATGGAGCTCATCGTCCATGTTGACCCGTTTGAGCCAGTTATATTACATGCATGGCTGCTGGGCTAGCCGCTTGAGCCGGCCTGCTGAGTCAAGCTGCGAGCCCAACGAGCTAGCATGCTGCCACCAATGTCGTCGTCGCTATTGATAGCTGCCATCACCGCTATCGTCGTCGCTATTGATAGCTGCCATCACCGTTGTCGTCGTCGTTGTCGTTGACTGGCATTGACTTTTTTAGAGGGATTTTTTGACGTTCTGAGCCCGTTGGAGCAATCCGTTTCGTCAAATTCGAACTCGGTAAGCTGTTTTTACGTGTTATTTCCTAAAGTAGTCTGATAATGTGATTTTGCTTATAGAGTCGTATTTGTTTTATCCGAGGATTTTGTGGACTCGAATATTGGATTTAAAGAGTTGAATGGGGGACCTTGGATGATGATTTGTTGCTTGGCTTAAGGTTAGTACACCTCGAACTCCTAATGCTTCATGAGCATCATAAATGTGATTGCTTTGCGTGTTAGTGTCTGCAAAATAGGTAGATAATTAATAAGCATGTTTAGAGACCGGTATTATGAGTCTCGATAATTATGAGATGCATGATGATGTTTAGCGATATAACTTGAATCATATAGAATTTGGTGACCGTGTAGGGTCGTTCAGATATTCGTATATTTATGTAACGACTGTTTGAACTGTACGTTGTGATGATTAGATGCTAGAGTATGAAATTGATGTGTTTGATGGAATTGTGCGTAGAGGATAAATACCTAAAATTACTCAATAAAATGATAATGAAGTCGGTATATAATATTAATTTATTTAAATGTGCTAGTAAAAAAACCCTAATTACTTTCATAAGCTTTAGGGATCGAATAAAACGTTATGATGTCGTAATTCAAAGAAATGGAACGAACCCGTGAGTAGGATATCGGTACAAGCTTCGGCCGTACCGGTACGCATTTGGGGGGCGTACCGGTAAGCGTTTGGGGGTCGTAACTGTACGGGTTGACCCGTACCGGTACTTGTGAAAAATCTAAGATTTCTAGTAAGTAATATTAGTATCGGTACGCGTGTGAGTACCGGTATCCAGGGGTACCGTACCGATACTCGTGTTCGAGTACCGATACCCATTGAATTGAATAATCTATAATGCAGTTAAAGATAGAAATCAACATAAAAGATTAACAAATTGACTTATGCCTTAATGAATGAGATAAAATGGATTGACGAGGATAATTAATGATGATGACTAATGTACACTTCCATAATGTATTAACAACTTGGTAAATTTTAGGGTGACTTGTTGTAATAGTAACTATAGGGATCCTTGGTGGATTGTGAGATATTGCGTGCCAAGTAAGGGCACTCATTTGGTAACTATGTCGATGTTGTGTGCTATATGGACGCTTGTATGGCCGAGTCGCTTTATGTGGTGGGATCCGGATACCCAGTGAGCGCATTGCAACACTATGGTAAGTGGCACCGAATGTGTGATCTAAGGTTGTGTGAATCCGGACCTCATTCGTTGATACGTGATAAGAGATTCTGAGTATGGGGCGTGTGATCTGAGGCTATGTGACACCAGACCTCATCCAGAGTGTGATTCGAGGCTATGTGATGTCGGACATCACTTAGAGTGTACGTTCCCGGGCTGTGTGACACATGGCCTCACTCCAGGTTTGTGTTTATGACTTTGTGTGCTTGTGCTCAAATGATCTGATGAGATCCCGAGTATGGTTGGGCATTGTGTGCCATGTATGATGTTTGCATAATGAGAGCATCTGTTTAGACTACTAATGGTAGCACCACGTGTTATTTTATCTCTCTTTATTGCTCGTACTAGCTTGCATGCTTATGTTTATGATTAACATGAAGTATAGTAGAGTATATGTGTACCACTGAGCATTGTAAGCTTAGCGCTCGAAATTGTTGTTTTCGTGCGTAGGTTGGTTGATTGATCGGGAGCTCGAGGAGCACAATTGGTTTGAGATTGCAGCAAGCGGTGATTGCTAGAGTGCGATACTTGTATTTAGTGGGTCGTGTATTTATAGGACCTTACGTGGTTAAGTCTGTAACTCTTATTTTAGATTTGTATTAATCAAGTCGAATGTTCAAATGTTTTAAATTAAATTAGAGTTCATTTGTAACCAACTAATTATTTATTCATATTTTCAACTGTTGGATTTAAATATTTTAGAAAATATTTTATTAGGGCTAAACCAAATTGAGAAATTTTATGGTAGTGATTTGAGCTTAGGGCCCAAATATGACATCTAGGTTTAGGGTGTTACATTGATTTTTTAAAATTTCTTAAAAATAATAATTAAAGAAGTTTTTTTTTAACAAATTCCGAAAGTAGCTTTGATTCTAGAAGTTGAGGTGTAGGTTTGAGAGGAAAGTGGCCCACGACTATGTGCATAGTATTGGTGGCTCATATTACCACAGAGCAATCGAGTGGTGGATGTCTCTCCATCAGTTACTCGTCCCCGGACTGTTGTCCTTACCATAAAACGACCAATACAATTCATGATCCCCACCTTTTCAATGATGCTGCATGGTTTTTATTATCGTCAAAACATTAATTTGGTCTTCAATCCGTCGTATCTCAATCAAATTCTGCATGCAAGTTTCTGGTACAATTTTAATATATGGTGCTCGTGGACTGATAGCTATGGAAACTGGAGTAGAGAAAAATAATAGTGAAAGATTTCAACAAATTTTCATGGAATCAGAGCGGAGCTAAAAAATTATTTAAGAGATATTTTTCTTAAATTATATTTAAAGTATATCAATTATTTATAAATATGTGTCATTTATTTATATATTTTTTAAAAAATTATACATAAATTATATAAAAAATTATCTCAAAAATTTTTGAGGTGATATGTGACCATCTATGCTTGGAATCATGGACTGCAGAAACCAATACCTTTTGGTTTTCATGGACCCAAGGTATGAATGTGAACACCTTGAAAGTTGTGACGGTACCGACAAGCCTGCAAATCCAAGACCAAGGCACTCTGAGTCAAACTGCATGGATCTCTTGTTACAGGAATTAAATGGTTACACACTACTGCAATGATGTTCACGCACTTAGTGCCCGTCCCTTACCAACTACTAATAAACAAGCTTTCTCTAACTCAAAGCTAAAAAAAATTGCACATAATAAAAATATTGTTAATATTTTCGGTGTCCCTTAAATGTATATCCAATATTTGTATAGGTTTAGGGAGTTCATGGTTGATTAATCGTATTGTTTAGTTTAAACAGTTAGTTAACTATTATAGTGGTTATTAAATTTTATTAGTCGTAATCTAACTGTTAAGAAATGATTAACCACTTAATTTTTTATCGGTAGCGGTTAATTATTTCTTAAGGGTTCGATTACAGGTTAACTTTTAACTAATTACAAATTTTTTTGCATGTTTACTACTTTTTTGAGAATAATAAAACTATCTCTTCGTCAATTGTTATATTAAAATTTTCAAAAGAGTACTTAAATAGAGTTTTTAAACACAAATTCAATACTTAGTTTAAAAAAATATCTATAAATTAGCCATTAATCATAATTTTGTAAAACCTTTATTTAATTTTGATATAACAAATTGTTTATGGACCAAATTGTAAAAGAAAATAAATTTTTAAGTACTAAAAAATCTCACAAAACGACAAGGAAACGTTTTCCAAAGTTAAAGACTTAAACCCAAAAATTTTCTAAGTGTTTCAAGCCAAAAATACACAAATACGCCCAGGCGTATCGATACACCCCTTGGTGTTTCGATACGGATTTCAGCTATTGGACTTTTGTTTTTGCAACGTGTTTTGATACGGCCTTGACCGTTTCGATACGGTCTTCAACTTGGCCTGCATTTTAAGCTATGCGTATCGATACGTCTTCACCCGTTTTGATACGACATTCATCTGGGCAAATGATTTTTTAAAGTGTTTTGATACGGCTCACACCCGTTTCGATACGGATTGAAATCCGAGTTTAAGAAATTTTTATTTGTACCGATATGGTTCCACCCGTATCGATACGGTGTGCATTAAATGTTTTCGACCGTTGCCTTGTCAGTTATTGGAATCAAAGAACTTTTAAATATTCAGTTACCCGTATCGATACGCCCCTAGGCGTACCGATGCAATTTTTCAACTGAGATTCTAGTGAGCAAAACTCGTACCGATACGGTCTTGCCGTTTCGATACGCCCCCAATTTTACACTATGATTGTTTTGATACGACCTCTCGCGTATCGATACGCCTATACACAATGGCTATATTTTTCTTGTAACAGGTATCGATACGGGTCCTCGTGTACCGATACGGTAGGTGACCAAACACCATTTATTGCGGGAAAAAAGGTCCCTAACGGCTATATTCAATTCCTCAACCACCCAAATGGTTAGAATTCAATGAGAGAGTATAAATACAAGTCTCCAAAGCAGCAGTAACAACTAATGAAACTCCATTAAACAACATTCAAGTATTCAAGCAAAATCCAGCCCTTGTGCTTATAGAGTCAAATCCTTCTACCCAACTTGTGTTTTTCATTGTAATCTTTTATTTCAAGTTTGGGGTTGAGTGTTCTTGTAAATTGGGCAAACATTTACCTTGTGAGGGCTTTTATTCATTTGTCATTTCTTTCTTTATATTCAAGAGTGAATTGTTCAAAGCTTTGGGTATAAAGCTTGAACTTGTAACGGTTACCTCCTAAGCCTAGAAAAGGGGAAGAATACAATAGTAAATTATTGAGAATCCTTAGTAGGAAGCTAAGGTAGTGGACGTAGAGCTTTTTAGAAGCTTGAACCACTATAAATCATTGTGTTCCTTTGTCTATCTATTTCCATTTGCTTCCAAACTTTTAAAATTGTCAATTTACTCCCTCTTGGCCACAATCTATATTGATTGATCATCCTAACAATTGGTATCAGAGCCACACTCAACCGAAGGTCTAACAATCGTTAAGGCGATCCTTGAAGGTGATTCAATCAATAGAAGTCAAAGCCATGGCATCCACATCTGGCAACAACTTGTACGAGTCTCAATCCATCACCAAACCTCCATACTTCAATGGGGATAACTATCCCTATTGGAAAAATCGTATGAAGTTCTTCATCAAATCTCATGACTACCTCTTATGGGATGTAGTGGAATATGGACTGACAATTCCAATAAAGAAAGAAGGTGACCGGTTAGTTCTGAAGTCTAAGCACAAGATGACCGATGAAGATCAGAAGAAGCTCCAAATCAATGATAAAGCAATGCACATGCTATTTTGCTCACTTGGATCGGACGAGTACTCCAAGATGTCATCTTGCTCAAGGGCCAAGGAAATTTGGGATAAGCTAGAGATCACATACGAAGGCACCAATAAAGTTAAGGAGACCAAAATTGGGCTTCTTAATTTGAGCTACAAAAAATTCAAGATGGAGCCGGATGAAGACATCTCTAAAATGTTTGAACGATTCTCCATTATTGTAAATGGCCTCAAGGGTCTTGGAGAAGTCATTCCGGAGGAGAAGCTAGTTCGAAAACTATTTTACTCACTTTTCAAGTCTTAGGTGGTAAAAGAACGGCCGTCATAGAAGCAAAGGATCTCAAGACATTAAAACTCGACGCTCTCATGGGGTTCACTTCTCACTCATGAGAGAATGAAGAAAGGAAGAGAGGAAAAGAAGAATAAGAAAGAAATGAGGGTCGAAAAGAAGGAAGTGGAGAAGAAGAAGATGGGAATCACTCTCAAAGCTTCACAAGAAGAGGGTGATTTAAGTGAGGAGGAAAATGAAAAGTTGGCTATGATAGCCAAACGATTCACTCGGCTCATGAGATCCAACCGAAAAAAGGAAGTTCAATCGAAGAAGGGATCCCAAGAACAATAGCAAGGAAGAAGAAAAAGATTTGATCGTATGCTCTGAATGTAAAAAGTTGGGGCACATCAAAATGAATTATCCCCAACTCAAGAAAAAGGGCTTCGAGAATAAAAAAACACAAGGCCCATATAACCACTTGGAGCGATGGGGAGTCTTCAAGTGATGAGAAGCACGAAGTTGCCAATCTTTGTCTCATGGCCTTAGAGGAGGATCCAAAGGTAACCTCTAACTCATTAAATGATCTTACATATGATGAATTATTTGATGATTATAATGAGTTACAAGAGGCATATGATGAATTGGTTAAAAAATATAAGGAATCTATTTTAAAGAAATAAGAAAACTATCATTAATTTGAAAAACCAAAACGATTTCTTATCTAAAACCAATTCGAAACTCGAAAAGAAGGCTAGTGATTTAAAAGATAATCAAAAGTATTTTGAACAAGAAAATGTTGATTTAAATAACCTTCTTTCCGAATTAAAAGATCATTACCTCAAGGAGGTAAATGATCTCAAAGCTTCCTTGAACAATGTTGGGAAACCAAGTTTTGAAAAAGGGCAATCTTCAAAACCCAACCATGTAAAAAGAAACTTTGGTGGATACAAACATGGAGGGCACTCAAGGCCCTATTATGGTAAGAAAGTTAGAAGTGTGTGGATTCCTAAAGATGTTATTGCTTCTAACAATATTAATGAGATTGCCTCTTGGATTCCTAAGGGAACCAAGATTTTGAGAACTAATATTCATGGACCCAAAAAGATTTGGGTACCAAAAATCAAAGTTTGATTCCATGTTGTAGAGGGAGCATTGCTACAAGGCCAAAGCTTCAAGTGCAAATACATGGTTCCTTGATAGTGGATGCTCGAGACATATGACCGAAGATAAGAGTAGATTCGTGGAGCTTGAACTAAAAAGATGAGGATTAGTGACATTTGGTGACAACTCCAAAAGTCAAGTTGAAGGAATGGGTTCCATCGGTAATCACTACTCTATACTTATTGAAAATGTTTTATATGTCAATGGTCTTAAACATAATCTATTAAGCATAAGCCAACTTTGTGATAAAGGTTTTGTAGTCATGTTTGATAAATTTGGTTGCAAAATTATAAATTTCGAAACCCACAAAATTGTGCATTTTAGTCATCGCATAGGAAATATATACATGGTGCATTTAGATGAAATTCATATTTCTAATGCATGCTTTGTTGCAAATGATGAACATGATTCATGGTTATGGCATAGAAAATTAGGGCATGCAAGCATGAGTGTTTTAGAAAAATTAGTTTCAAAAGATCTAGTTAGAGGTTTGCCTAAAATAAAGTTTTCAAATGATAAAGTTTGTGATGCTTGTGCAAAAGGCAAACATAAAATAGTCTCTTTCAAACCTATTAATGATATTTCAACTAGTAGAGTTTTACAATTGATCCACATGAATCTTTTTGGTCCTATTAGAACTACTAGCTTGGGTAGAAAATCATATGCATATGTTTTAGTTGATGATTACTCTAGATACACTTGAGTTTTATTCTTAAGTACCAAAGATGAGGCTTTAGAAAAATTCATCACTTTTTCAAAAATTACTCAAAATGACCTTGGTCAAACTATTTCTCACATTCAAAGTGACCATGGCACCGGATTTCAAAATTTAGGTTTTGAGGATTTTTGTAACTCAAATGGTATTAGCCACAATTTTCAGCCCCTAGAACACCTCACAAAATGCGGTTGTTGAAAGGAAAAATCAAACTTTAGAGGAAATGACTAGAACCATGCTTTGTGAAAACAATTTGCCAAAATATTTTTGGGCGGAAACCACTAATACGACTTGCTATATCATAAATAGAGTAATGATTATGCCTATTTTAAAGAAAACTCCTTATAAGATTTTAAAATCCAAAAAACCTAACATTAGCTATTTTCATCCATTTGGTTGTAAATGCTTTGTTTTAAACAATGGAAAAGACAATTTAGGCAAATTTGACTCTAAAAGTGATGAAGCTATTTTCTTAGGGTGTTCTTCAAACTCTAAAGTCTATGGAGTATTTAATAAGAGAACCTTAGTTGTTGAAGAGTCAATTCATGTGATTTTCGATGATAACCTCCTTCCAAGGAAGGATTCTTGTGATGATGATGATGTAGGGATTTTTGAAGCCAATGATGGTGGGAAATCATCAAAGGTGAATGAAGTTCCAACTAAAGAAGAAGAAATACAAGATCCACCTCTAGGAGCCTTGAAGGACATGAGCCTAGAGGAAAAGGAAGTGAGCTACCCAATAGAGTACAACTATGTCAAAGGTGGTGAGATTTTGGGTGATCCATCCAAAGGGGTAACCACTAGACTTTCTCTTAAAAATGCATGTAATGTAGCATTTATCTCATGCATAGAGCCTAAGAATGTTAAAAAAACATTAAACGATGATTATTGGATAATGGTTATGCAAGAGGAATTAAACCAATTTGAGAGAAGTCAAGTTTGGACACCAGTTGATAGGCCTAGTAATAAATATACTATAAGAACTAAATGGGTTTATAGAAACAAACTAGATGAGAGTGGTAACATAGTGAGACACAAGGCTAGACTTGTTGCTCAAGGTTACACTCAAGAAGAGGGAATCAATTTTGATGAAACATATGCTCCCGTAGCTAGAATGGAAGCCATTATGATGCTTTTAGCATTTGCATATTATCACGAATTTAAGCTTTTTCAAATGGATGTAAAAGTGCTTTTTAAATGGTTTTATTAATAAAGAAGTGTATGTAGAACAACCACCCGGTTTTAAAGATCCAAATTACCCAAACCATGTTTTTAAACTTTTAAAAGCTTTATATGGTTTGAAACAAGCTCCTAGAACTTGGTATGAAAGATTATCAAGTTTCTTAATTGAAAAAGGTTTTGAAAAAGAAAAGATGGATACTACACTCTTTATTAAAAAAAATGGCAAAAAAAGCTCCGAGAGCTTTGTATGAAAGATTATCAAGTTTCCTAATTGAAAAGGGTTTTGAAAAAGGAAAGGTGGATACTACACTCTTTATTAAAAGAAATGGAAAAGACATTTTAGTAGTTCAAATATACGTCGATGGTATAATTTTTTGTTCTACTAATGAATTGTTTTGCCAAGAGTTTGCTAAGTTGATGCAAGGTGAGTTTGAGATGAGCATGATGAGAGAGCTTTCATTTTTCTTAGGGCTCCAAATTAAGCAAAGGAATGATGGTATCTTCATCAATCAAGCTAAGTACATCAAGGACATGCTCAAGAGTTTGGCTTGGAGAATGTGAAACCTCAAGCCACTTTAATGAGTTCTTCTATAAAGCTTGACAAAGATGAATGAGGTAAGTTTGTAGATTTAAAGCTTTATCTCTCTATGATTGGATCTTTGCTTTATCTTACCGCAAGTAGACCCAACATTATGTTTAGCGTTTGCTTTTGAGTGCTAGATTTCAAGCTAGTCCTAGAGAGTCACACCTTATAGCCGTTAAGAGAATCTTTAGGTACCTTAGAGATACACCTTGTTTAGGTCTTTGGTATCTTAGAGAGTATTCCTTTAACTTACATGCCTTCTCGGATGCGGATTATGGGGGTTGTAAGATAGATAAAAAAAAGTACCTCCGGTACATGTCAATTGCTAGGTAGTATGCTAATATCATGGTTTTCTAAGGAGCAAAATAGTGTAGCATTATCTACCACTGAGACGGAGTACATATCGGTAGGGAGTTGTTGTGCTCAAGTCCTTTGGATGAAACAACAACTCTTAGATTATGGAATTGATGTAGGTACCATCCCCATTAGGTGTGACAACACTAGTGCTATTTGTCTCTCTAAGAATCTCATCCAACATTCTAGAACCAAACACATAGAAATAAGACATCATTTCATTAGAGATCATGTCTTAAAAAATGATGTAGTTCTAGAATATGTAGACACCTTGAACCAATCAGCGGACATTTTTACCAAACCATTAGACAAGGAACGTTTTTGGTCTCTTAGGAGAGAGTTAGGTTTAACCAACCTTCATTGACCCTTAGAGCCTCTTTTGGTCTTAAAAACATGCTTATATTTGTTTGATTGATTGCTTTTGTGATTTTGCTCCTATATGCATATATGTTTGTTGCTAGGGGGAGTATGCATCTATTTATGATCATACATGATATTTTCATATCATTTACATGCATTTCGATTCGATTCAAATCGAATTTTTAAGCAACCTGTAGCCAAAATTGACATTTCTGACACAGGCGTATCGATACGGTGATCCTCGTACCGATATGGGTCATTTACACCTGTACTAGTACGAGTCATGTTTCGAAATAGCAATTAAAGCGTTTTGGCACTTGGTTTCGATACGCCAATGTGGCGTATCGGTACGCATAGCCTTGGACAGTTTTAAGGGCATTAAAAGAGGGTTTTTCACTTTAACTCAAATACCAAAACCCTAGATACGAAAATCCTCTATAAAAACCTCAAAATCTCCCACTTTTTCTCACACAACTCTTCAAAATTCTTGAGGGCTTTTGGATTTTACATCAAACCCAAGCAGAAATCATCAAGTTTGTGCATCCAAATCTCTTCATTCATCCTTAATCTCAACTTCAAGGTATAAAACCTAACCTTCTTCTTTTAAATTTTCGTACATATTTACTAACTATTTTTGTAATATAATCATAGATTTAGAATATATATAGCATAGTTTTCAATATTTTTGTAAAAACTTTTTTAAATTTGAAAGTTTTTGGTTAGAATATAAAATTGTACCGTATAATTTTTAAAACTGTTTTCAAGTTTTTCTTTATCAAAAATTCTTTTTATATTTGTATAGTTTTTTAAACTATATTATATAATTTTTTTAACAATACCTTGAACTTTGGATTAATTTTTGGATCAAATGTGTTGATTTATGCATACATTGTTTTTGGTTTGATTTGTTTTCAAATTATGGCACCAAAGAAACGTGCGAGAAAAGAAATTGCCTCTAGTTCCAATCCTCCTAGTTACAAAATTTGCCGTGAACATGTAGTTTCTATCCCTTTTCTACAATCTGAAAGGTTTCTATTTAAATATCTTAAGTTAATGCAAGAATGGAAATTTATGGCTTTTTTGGGTATACCCGGGGTTTTATAGCGAAACCTTGTTTTGATTTTTTATTCCAATGCCTGGTGTATTTTCAATGAAAATAAATCTTTAGTTATTGCGGCTGATACTTATTTGATGTGGCAGAGATTTCGCATTGATTCAAGTGTTTTAGCAAACTATTTGGGTTGTGAGGATACGGGTATTGTTGATGGGATGAGTTGGGACATGTCCTTAGTGGCTCTGTGACCGTACTTGATGCCCATGACCGCATTCTATACCTCATGATCACTTGGTGGTTCTGCCCATCCAGTGGCAAGTTTTCCACGATCCATCAAGTCGATGACTTTTGGCTTTGTTGCTTTCGTAAAGAGAAGCGACCTAACCTTGCTCAAATCATCTTCGCGGAGATCGTCTTCTTTGTGCAACATCGTCACGCCTCTATGGTTACATCCTTCACCTATGGCACCGCCTTGAGCTACATCTTTCACAAGATGGGTATTGATTGCTCCTATGACCTTGCGGAACCCCTCACTGATCCTATTGATGAGCATTCTCTTCGACGCGCAAATTTTACATACTACAATGGAGAGTGGATTCGAAACTCCGATCTTTCGAGAAGTGTTCAACCCGAACTGGTGGCGGCTCTTCAAGAGGCTCCTATTCTACAAGCTCCGGTGGCTCGACCTAATCTTGATGGTCTCATGGCATACCTCAATGAACAATTCACCAACTTGCACACGACCATGAATTCTGGGTTTGCCGCTATTGACACACGCTTCAAATGCTTGGAGGAAAGAGTGACGGCTATTGAGAATCGTCAAAACTCAATGGATATCACTCTTACCGCGTTTCATGGAGAATGGCGTCAATCCCTTGGGCCTCAAGCCAATGATGATGAAGATGAGGACGAAGAAGATGAAGACGATAGAGACGATGGAATCGATCCTTAGGCATTTTGCATCTTATATCATATCATATTAGGTTTAGTTATGCACCTATGTTTTTATGTTATTTGGAATCCTAAGCTATGGTTTTTATTTGGTTTATGATTTTAGGATTTAAGTTAGATTTTAATTATGTTGCTTGAACTATGCTTTAAATTTTAATGATTATGTTGCTTATTTAATTGCTTGGGGTTATTATTGTTTACTTGTTTTACCCTATTGAATTAATTTTGATCTAACAAAAAGGGGGAGAAGGAATTTAGCCAATTTTGTTAAATATAAGCTTAAAGTAACGGGGAGTATTTTCAAAATTTTGAAAGTTACTTAAACATTTTACTTTGGTTTTGTTATATCAAAAAGGGGGAGATTGTAAAACCTATATTTGATTTTGATATAACAAATTGTTTATGGACCAAATTATAAAAGAAAATAAATTTTTAAGTACTCAAAAATCTCACAAAATGACAAGGAAAAGTTTTCCAAAGTTAAAGACTTAAACCCAAAAATTTTCTAAGTGTTTCAAGCCAAAAATACACAAATACGCCTAGGCATATCGATACACCCCTTGGTATTTCGATACGGGTTTCAGCTACTAGAATTTTGTTTTTGCAACATGTTTCGATATGGCCTTAACCGTTTCGATACAGTCTTCAACTTGGCCTGCATATTAAGATATACGTATCGATACGTCTTCACCCGTTTCGATACGACATTCATCTGGGCAAATGATTTTTTAAAGTGTTTCGATACGGCTCACACCCGTTTCGATATAGATTGAAATCTGGGTTTAAGAAATTTTTATTCGTACCGAAAAGGTTCCACCTGTATCGATACGGTATGCATTAAATGTTTTCGACCGTTGCCTTGTCAGTTATTGGAATCAACGAACTTTTAAATATTCAGTTGCCCATATCGATACGCCCCTAGGCGTACCAATGCAAATTTTCAACTCAGATTACAGTGAGCAAAACTCGTACCGATACGGCCTCCCGTGTATCAATACGCACATACACAACGGCTATATTTTTCTTGTAACATGTATCAATACGGGTCCTCGTGTACCGGTACGGTAGGTGACCAGACATAATTTTTTGCAGGAAAAATGGTCCCCAACGGCTATATTCGATTCCTCAACCACCCAAACGATTAGAATTCAATGAGAGGGTATAAATACAAGTCTCCAAAGCAGCAACAACAACCAATGAAACTCCATTGAACAACATTCAAGTATTCAAGCAAAATCCAACCCTTGTGCTCATAGAGTCAAATCCTTCTACCCAACTTGTGTATTTCATTGTAATCTTTTATTTCAAGTTTGGGGTTGAGTGTTCTTGTAAATTGGGCAAACATTTACCTTGTGAGGGCTTTTATTCATTTGCCATTTCTTTCTTTGTATTCAAGAGTGAATTGTTCAAAGCTTTGGGTAGAAAGCTTGAACTTGTAACGGTTGCCTCCTAAGCCTAGAAAAGGGGAAGAATTCAATAGTGAATTGTTGAAAATCCTTAGTAGGAAGCAAAGGTAGTGGACATAGAGCTTGTTAGAAGCTTGGACCACTATAAATCATTATGTCCCTTTGTCTATCTATTTCCATTTGCTTCCAAACTTTTAAAATTGTCAATTCACCCCCTCTTGGCCACCATCTACATTGATTGATCATTCTAACAATTTTTAACAATTCGGTTAACCGAACTCATTTAATCTTAATGATTAAATTAATTAACCTATAAAATATAACGATCGTACCAGTTAAAGATTACAGTTACGATTAATGGTTACAATTTATTCTGCACACCCGTAATTATAAGAGGAACCTTGTAAGGATTTGAGTTTATATCGATACATGTTTGACGGAAAAGGTTAAGTGGTTTTTCAATGTTTTATTTGATATTTGTAAAATTTATAATTATGAATAGTTAATATTTGACATTACTATAATGTCTTGTATTTCTTTTTCAAATTATGTAATTTATATAAATGTTATTGAATTATATATTAATTTTAGAAATTATCTGAAAAGTTAAATTACTTAGAAGGATATTTGATAATTTTTTTAAGATAATGGGTAATTTTTTCACATGAGAAAAAACATGAAAGTTGTTGTTTTTAATATATTTTTTGAGTAGCTTACTTTTAGCATTTTAATTAAATTACAAGATAATATTTTAATCTATTTTTAAATTTAAATAATCTCACGCACACGATTATATTATTCGAATCCGAATCTCTTAAGAGAAATAACACAATCTTTAATACCGAGTCTACTCAATGAGTTCCAAATAAAGTTCTTTTATATCTTATTAATTCAAGTTACAACAGTCTGAACACAAAAAAATCAATTAAAATGATTCAACAACATCAAGTACTATAATCACTTGATCGATAATCGTCATTTACAACTGAAAACATTAAATAAAGATATTTCGGAGGCTCCAGTGGTTAAGAAATCTCACAATTTCTCATATAGGCATTGCCAACACAAACTTTTTATTGTGGTGGACATATCAATGGTCACGTGTTAGTTCAGAAGGGAGTTTGTTTGCCCCAACAATTTGAAACAGATTAAAGAATTATATAAGAGATATCAAAAAGCTCTGGCGGCGCACGTTAGCGGGCCAAATCGTCCTGGAGTTTTTTTTTTTTTCTTCTCTTTTCTAGCTTGATTTCTCTGGATTTAGCTCGGTTTAGTCTGGTTTTTGCTTGGTTCTTCTTCGATTGCTGTTTTGATCGTTCTTTTTGTGCTAATTCGCATGACAACTGTGGATTGAAGGCAATTTTTCTTTTGGGGTGGAGATGCGCAAACTCTCGATTTCTTTCTTCCATTTGAATTTGAGGATTCTTTTGCTGTGGATCCTCCATCTGAACTCTTCAAAGAAGTGATTGATGATTGGAAACACTCTTTGATGGGACAATTTGTTGGTGCGACCCCGAATTTCATCGCGCTGAAGATAACTGTCGAGGCACTCTGGGGTAAGCCGTCTCTTTCTAAGGTTAGCTTGGCTGGTTCTAATTTGTATGTGTTTTCTTTTGCAAATGCTACGGCCAGGGACTGGGTGTTGGAAAATGGTCAATGGCACATTCAACATAAGCATCTGGTACGACGTAAGTGGGAACCTAATCTGAAGAGGCTTGATTTTGACCTAGCTAAAATGTCTGTTTGGGTACAATTATATAATGTACCTTTGGAGTTGTTCAATCGTAAAGGATTGAGTTACATTTCTAGTGCTTTAGAGATCCCATTATACATGGATTCAATTACGGCAAATCGTGAGAGGCTTGAATTTGCTAAGGTTTGCATAGAAGTTGTTGCTGGAAATAGAATCCCTCGATCTATTCCTGTTAAGTTGCCAGATAAATCAATGGTCTATGTGAAAGTTAAGGTCCCATGGATGCCTTCTTGCTGTTCTAGATGCAAAATTTTTGGGCATTCGAATGCCTTGTGTACAGAAGGGAAAGAGAAACCAATTGAGAATCCTACTGTGCCTGCTCCTGAATGGAGAATGAAAACTGGGAAGAACTTAGTCCCTGTAGGTACTACTGTTGAGCTAGCTATTAGGTCTGAGGCCATTAGTGTTGTTAATGTTGAGCTAGGCCTAGTAGCTGAGGCAAGTAATATTGTATCTGGGAATGTTGGGGTTGCAAGTGTTGAGCTAGTTACTGCACCTGAGGCCATTAGTGTATCTGCTGATCCACAAGGCACTGGTATTGAGCTAGCTTCTTCCAAGGCTGCTGGTAGTCCTGTGGGGGCAGAAATCACTACTGTTGAGCTAGGTGTTGTAGCTGAGGCCACTTGCAACTCTGTGAGTGAGATAAAAAGGGGTGACAGAAGCTATATCTGGTGTTTTAGTTGGATCTGTTAAGTGTGTTGATGTGTCTGAAATGGATGAGATAACTAACGATGTAGAAGATTTCCCTTCTCTACATGATTCTGCTCGTAAAAAGAAAGAAAAAGGGAAGAGACATGGTGGTTTTGTGGGCTTTTAGAATAAATTTGATGCTCTTAATGGATTAGAGACGGAGTCTGTGCCAGAGGGTATGGTTCGAAATTCTAGGGCTGCTGCAATAGGAATGGCTACACTTTTACAGGACATGAAGGCTAAGAAGAAGAATTCTCTTGATAATATTAAAGAGTCTAGTGATGTTCAAGTTGGCCAGGTTGGTAGGGTATCCAATTTTTCTCTATGACCATCTGCTTTTGAAACATTAGGGGCTTCAATCAGCCCATAAAACAGAGCAAAATGTTTAGTAGATCTGAGAAGTTAAATGTGGATATCCTTTGTTTATTTGAGACACGTGATCGTGAGCACAATGCTCTAGATATTGTCGCTAAACTTGCTGGAGAATGGAACTATTGCTTTAATTACAGTTCTATTGGAAACGGTAGAATTTGAGTTCTTTGGAATACTTTCCTGGATTTTTTTGTTATAGCTTCTGCAGATCAGTCTATTACAGTAAAAGGTATTTTAGATGGTAAAGAAATTGTGCTTACTGCAATTTATAGTAGTAATGACAATGTTGAAAGAAGAAATTTGTGACAGAAAATTTAGTATGTTGAGAGACTTTTTGGGAATCTCTCTTAAATTATTGGTGGTGACTTTAATATCACAACATTTCCATGGGACAGTTCAAATTCTGCTTATAGTACTACTGATATGGATAATTTGCTTGGTTGTATGGGTGCTGGCGGGCTTATAGATCATCCTTATCTGGGACCATTGTTTACCTGGTCTAATAAACAGGAGGGAAATCTCGTTACTAGAAAATTAGATAGAGTTTTGGTTAATGCTCATTGGTTTACCTTATTGCCTGACTCCCATGTCGAATTCCTTGCACCAGGAATTTCTAACCATAGCCCTGCTATTGCTTGGTTATCTAAAGAAACTCCTATAAATAGGCCAAAATCATTCAAGTATTTTAATTTCTGGCGGTTTGAGGATATTGTTAAAGCTTCTTGGTCTGAACCTATCCGAAGAAATCTGAATCCAATACAAGTTTTTTTTCTGTAAATTGAAGAGGCTTAAACCTTGTCTGAGAGATTTAAATAAAAGTCATTTTGCTGACATTTTGAGACATGTTGATAAAAGGGCTCAGTTGGAGAGTTAACAAGTTTAGAATCTTACTTTAGGGGTACAATGTGACATGGAAGCTGAAAAAAGATTGCAATCTGAGTTGGTTGACTTAGAGTTAGCTGAAGCTTTATTCTATAAACAAAAAACAAAGGTGAGATGGCTTCAGGAAGGGGATCAAAGTACTAGTTTTTTCACTCTACTGTGGCTGCTAGAAATAATGATAATACAATTCGGCTTATTAAAGATGAATTGGGGCAAGAGTTTACGACTTTTGATACTATGTCAGCTGAGCTGATTAAATTTTTCACTAATCAGATTGGCTCAGTGGATAACTCAGTGGAGGGATGTAATGTTGATTTCCTAAAAGAGTTGCTTCAGTATTCTCTGCCCGGTTCTGCTGCAGAGGGTTTGACAAAAGAAGTAACTGATGGGGAAATTAAATCAGTGGTGTTCAGTTAAGAGAAATATAGGGCTCCCGGTCTTGATGGCTATTCCTCAGGGTTCTTTCAATCTGCATGGAGTATAGTTGGAGATAATTATATTGCAGCAGTAAGATATTTTTTCATATCTTCTTCTTTGCTACCTACCTTTAATTCTACTGCCATTGTTTTAGTGCCTAAAGTCCCTAATGGATGTATGGCTAAAGAATTTAGGCCTATTGTCTGCTGCTCTGTTGTTTATAAGACAATCTTTAAGATTCTAGTTAGAAGGCTTTCTGATTACTTACCTGGTATGATAACTCTAAGCTAGTCTGTTTTTGTACAAGGGAGGGATATTAAGGACAATATTTTGCTTGCTCAAGAGCTAGTAAAAGGGTATAAAAGGAAGTCTCTCCCTTCTAGGTGTGCTATCAAGATAGATTTACATAAAGCATTTGATTCTCTTAACTGAGATTTCCTGTTGAATGTTCTTGAAGCTGTGGGTTTATCTTTGTAGTTTAGAAACTGGATTAGGGTATGTTTCACAGGCCCTAGATTCTCTATTTCTTTTAATGGCAGCTTAGTAGGTTATTTTGAAGGGAAAAGGGGAATAAAGCAGGGTGACCCTATGTCCCCTTACCTTTTTGTTTTGGCAATGAACGCCCTTTCTCATTTATTGGATGTGGCAGCAAGTAAGGTCTTTCAGTTTCATCCTCGATGCAAAAAGCTAAAGTTGACACATTTGTGTTTCGCGAATAATCTTCTTATATTCTGTAAAGGAAATGTGGGATCAGTCATTAGTATTCGAGTGGTTTTGGAGAAGTTTTACACTATGTCTGGTCTGAAGCTTAATGCAGGCAAGTCTGAATTGTTTGCTTCTGGTGTCTCTGATGACGATTTACATACTATCCAAGTTGCCACTGGGTTTGCTATCGGTACTCTCCCTGTTAGATATTGAGGCATCCCTTTGGTTACAATGAAATTAAGTGAAAAGAATTGTTCAGTGCTTATTGACAAAGTAAAAGTTAAACTCAATCTTTGGTCTAATAAACTGCTTAATTTTGCAGGGAGACTTCAGCTTATAAAAGCAGTCATGTATGGGATTCTTCATTTCTGGTGCAGACAGGTCCTTCTCCCTAAATCTGTGATAAAAAAAGTTGAACAACTTTGTGCACGGTTCTTCTGAAAAGGTAAAGACACTCTAGCAACATGTGCTCATGTTAGTTGGAAGATGATTTGTACTCTAAAAGCTGAGGGGGGTTGGGAGTTAAAAATTTAAATACCTGAAATCATGCTTGCATTATACACCTGTTGAAATGTTTGCTTGCTAATGAGAGTACTATGTGGACTGCCTGGGTAAAGGTATGTCTTTAAAGGGGTTGATTTTTGGCATTTAGATAATAAACCTTATTTTAGTTGGTGTATGCGTAAGCTACTAAAGTTGCGAAGTGTGCCTCAACCTCTTTTTGTTGGCAGTGCTAAGGATATAATCAAAGTGAAAGACATATGAAATACTATCCGAGATAGGCATGATAGAGTTTATTGGCAAAGACTTGTTTAGTTTCCTCTGCATGTCCCTAGGCATTGTATTATCTTATGGATGGCTTTGCTTGACAGGCTTCCTACTAAGAATAGACTGATCAAGATGGGCTTGGCAGTGGATGACACTTGTGTAAATTGTGGTATTGAACAAGAAAATAGAAATCATCTGTTTTTTTAGTACTGTTACTCTAAAGGAATTTGGAAGGAAGTGCTAAAGCTTTGTGCACTGTCTCGGGGGCCTATGTGCTGGGAAGAAGAGCTTGCATGGGCAGTGGAGAAGTTAAAAGGAAAATCATTGATCGTGTTCATCTTAAAACTAGCTTGGGGAGCATTTACTTACTTTGTTTGGGAGGAACGTAATCATAGAGTATATAGAGGCGATTTTAGGAATACAGATGTTATTGTGAATTGTATTAGGAATGTTGTTAGAACTAAAGTGCAAAATAGAAAGGTGCGTATAGAAAATGTAAATAGTGCTTTGTGTGAAGCTAGGGGAATTCCCTTTGGGATAGAAGCCCAAGTTTAGTCTCTTTGTAATAGCTTCTTGCTTCTTTTGGATAATAAACACAACATTTATCCATTTTTTTTTTGAAATAGATTATTTAAAAATAAATAAATTTGAATTATTATTTTTTAAATTTTATACAAAACTATCTAAAAATATTATATTATTAATATTAAAATTAAGAAATAATTTTTTTATATAATACCTAAACTATCCAAACTTTTCTCCGACCAAAACAACTAAATAAATCAGTTTTAAAAAAAATAAGATTTACTTCTATCAAATCCAATAGTTATTTTTTACTATATTAATAGCAGCTTTCTGATATAAATTTATCACTTAACATTTATTTTTTCGATTTATCGAATTCTTTAAACTTCTTCCTATTAACAAATGAATAAGAAAGATACTGCCCGGTTTCTTAACTCAACTTGAAACATAAAAAATCCCAGAAATCAATTATCTAGTTATAAAAAGTTGTTTTAATTAAAACATCAAAACTCTTAAATGCGATAGTTTAAGCATAAAAAATTCAGTCAAATACAGTTAAGGATTTTTAACTTATTTTCGCCCCTGATTCTAGCTGCGCCTGCCAATGACGGGATCTCATTTCTTTAACCCTGTTTAGTTTAAATTAAGCAGCTTGACAGTTCAAGTGTTAAGCTGTAACTTTCTTTTTTTACTTTCACGGAACCCAGGAGAAAAGTGAGGAATTATTAAATGAACTATGCTCATTATATTATATGTGATTTTAGCCAATAAGATACATCTATTTTATTTTAATTTTTAAATAATTATCTATTTTTATTGACATATAATAAAGATGTGAAGATGAATGGACCTATTGACTGTGATCACGGATAACGTGATAAGTCGAGTCGAATATAATTATTTTCCAAAAGTAAGGGTCAAGTCAAGCGCATACACAACACTAATCTTTTACGCCAGCCAAGTCTCCCATCACCTACGGTAAGAGTGTGCAAAATCTGGTTTGATTAATCATTAGTAAATTATTTCAGTTAATCGATAAGTTTGGATCACTCAATTTTTGACCCTAAACCATAATCACTAAATTAATTAACTATTTATTATGTTAACCGAATATTCTGTTCGGTTTGGATAATAATTTTTACTTTATTTATTAAAAATATAAATTTTAATATTATATTAAAAATAATATATAATTTTTTAATATATTAGAAACTAGAGTTTTAGGGGTTAAAGTTTTAGTTTAGGGTTTAAAGTTTAGGGGTTTAGATTGTAGGATTTAGAATTCAAGGTTAGCGTTTAGAACTTAAGGTTTAGAGTTTAGAGTGTGGAGTTTAATTTTTTAGGGTTAGGGTTAAGAATTTAGAATTTAAATTTTTATAATATAAATATACAAACTTATTAAAATTAATTTTATCACGTGTATTAAAATTTTACCCTTTAAAAATAATAAAAACTGAATTTTCTAATTTGATTAACCAATTTTCGGTTTAATTTTTTTGCGCAGCCCTATCCTACTATTAAAAGCTCGATCCACGTCATATCTAGCGCGTTGAGATGGGTCCTACAAGACGATACTCTCAATTCATTCCATCAATATTCATTCCTTCGGGTACCTTCTCAATGGGCATGCATTTGCATTGCACCCCACAAGGCATGAGAAATTATTAGATGGAATTTGTTCTTTAATTATTCGTGGTCTTAATTAAAAAATTATTTATATTAAAAAATTATAAAAATTACCAATTTTTTATATGTAAAAAAATAAAAATTTATTTTTAATAAAATTAATATAAATGAATCTTATTAACTAAAATTAAAAATGACGAATCGGTATATCTAATAATTTTTTTTTACACCCACACAAAAGAAAAGAGAAAAATTCCTTTACTAGGTTACGCCACTTGTACAATACATTACACGTGTCAGAATAACACCCCTTCTCACACGTACGAAGGGTAAAAGTAAAAAACAAACAACAAAGGCATGGCCTACCTTCTCTGGAACCGTAACCAAGGCTTCAGTAGTAACGTGAGCCATCAACCATTGATAAACTGCCACGTGTATCCTCTTAGTAGAGGTTTCCTCTATAAATAAATCTCCTAGTCCCACGCTTTGAAGCACAAATTTCTGGGGATAAAAAACCACTGGGCAAGGTTTCATTTCTGTTCTCAGTTGTGTTTATAATCTTGCTCTCTTTGGGTTTTAAGAAAAGAAAAGAAAAAAAAAGAACACCAGCAAAAATGTTCATCGAGAGTTTTAAGGTTGAGAGTCCAAATGTGAAGTACACAGACAATGAAATTCAGTCTGTTTACAACTATGAAACCACCGAGCTTGTTCATGAGAACAGGAACGGAACCTATCAGTGGGTTGTCAAACCTAAGACTGTCAAATATGAATTCAGGACTGATATCCATGTCCCTAAACTAGGGTTAGAATCATTCGTTTTTGATTCTTGGCTGGTTTTAGTTTTCTTTTCTGGGTTTGTTTTACAATTCCATTTTTTATTTTTAATGGTGTAGGGTTATGCTTGTGGGATGGGGAGGAAACAATGGCTCAACCCTTACCGGTGGAGTTATAGCTAACAAAGAGTGAGTTGTGATTTTTTAAAACAAAAATCTGGTTAATCCTGATTCATCTTTTTGTGCCTCTGTTTGTTGATTTTGAGATATGGGTCTCAGGGGTATCTCCTGGGCCACCAAGGACAAGGTGCAACAAGCTAACTACTTTGGTTCATTGACTCAAGCATCTACGATCCGAGTTGGATCTTACAATGGAGAGGAGATTTATGCTCCATTTAAGAGCCTTCTCCCTATGGTATACAAAATATGAACTGAGATCTTGTTATAATCTGGGAATTTATTAGTGCAGATGGCAAAATACAAATAAATGAATAAATACATCAATACAGGTGAAACCAGAGGATATTGTGTTTGGAGGATGGGACATTAGTGACATGAACCTGGCTGATGCAATGGCAAGGGCAAAAGTCTTGGACATTGATCTTCAAAAGCAGCTGAGACCCTACATGGAATCAATGGTCCCACTCCCTGGAATCTACGACCCTGATTTCATTGCTGCCAACCAAGGTGAACGTGCCAATAATGTCATCAAGGGGACCAAGAAAGAACAAGTTCAGCAGATCATCAAAGACATCAGGGAGTTCAAGGAGAAGAGCAAGGTGGACAAGGTTGTCGTGCTTTGGACCGCAAACACCGAGAGGTACAGCAATGTCGTCGTGGGGCTAAACGACACCGTGGAGAGCCTCTTGGCTTCTTTGGAGAGGAATGAAGCAGAGATTTCCCCTTCCACTTTGTACGCCATCGCTTGCGTTCTTGAAAATGTTCCATTCATCAATGGAAGCCCTCAAAACACCTTTGTTCCAGGTTCTTAAGTCAACTCAACTGTCTTTCCTAATTGTTTGAAGTGTAATGATTAGTAGATGTAATAACCCTTTGACTGTTGTTTGTATTCAGGGCTGATTGATTTGGCTAATCAGAGGAACTGTCTGATCGGAGGAGATGACTTTAAGAGTGGCCAAACCAAGATGAAATCTGTCCTCGTGGATTTCCTTGTTGGGGCTGGTATCAAGGTACAAATCTTTCGACTTTAAATGTTTGGTGGCTTATTGTTTCAATTAAACATAAACAAATTAACACAGAGGAGTTGTTCTAAAATCTAAATTGACAGCCAACATCAATAGTGAGCTACAACCATCTGGGAAATAACGATGGTATGAACCTGTCGGCTCCCCAAACCTTCCGTTCCAAGGAGATCTCAAAGAGCAATGTCGTCGACGACATGGTCTCGAGCAATGGAATCCTCTATGAGCCTGGAGAACATCCTGATCATGTTGTGGTCATCAAGGTAAACAATTTTCACCCATCTTAGTCTGTTTACGCACTTGTAACATATGGCTTTCGTCTGATTGGTCTTAAATGGTGTACTTTGTCATGCTTGTGTGTTGTAGTATGTCCCATATGTTGGAGATAGCAAGAGAGCCATGGACGAGTACACATCAGAGATATTCATGGGAGGCAAAAACACCATTGTGTTGCACAACACGTGCGAGGACTCGCTGTTGGCTGCGCCGATCATCCTAGATTTGGTTCTCCTTGCTGAACTCAGCACCAGGATCCAGTTCAAGGCCGAGGGAGAAGTATAATAACCATTAAACTCCACACTTTGTGGGGTCTTCTGGATTGAACATAAAACTTTTCGAATGCAAAAATATTGATATGAACATTGATATTGCAGGGCAAGTTCCACTCTTTCCATCCTGTGGCTACTATCCTCAGTTACCTGACCAAGGCCCCTCTTGTGAGTCCAAAGCATCCCTTTGTCTTTACCTATAACTTAGGCTAATTAAATACAATACTTGAGTAGTTTTTATTGTGCCTCTTTCGGAGATATTTCATGTGACCATCAATGATTTTATGTAAAGCTGCTTTGTATATTTCACATGAAGCATCTGGTGAGAGGGGACAAATTAGAGTTAAAAGCTTGTAAACTTCATGTCAGAACTTTGGTTCAAGAATGTGAATAGAATAATGGGAATGACATTAATAACAAGTTAGGTGATGTATGAAGAAATTACTGCATTATAAATTGCATCTAATAAAGATGATTTTGGCACAAAAAAAAAAAATCAGGTTCCACCAGGCACACCGGTGGTTAACGCACTGTCGAAGCAGCGTGCGATGCTGGAGAACATACTGAGGGCTTGCATTGGCTTGGCTCCTGAAAACAACATGATTTTGGAATACAAGTGAAGCAAGTTGAGAGAAAAGTGGAACAAGATTCGGTTCTTGTAACTTTAGGACCCTGTTCCCTTTCTCTTTCCTATTCATAAAAGCTGCTGTTCATATTATCACAGATTGTAATGGTTGTATGATGGTTTATGGTTTGCATATTATGCTTCTTCTTCTTTTATCTCTTTTCCATGTAGTTCGAGATGGAGCTTGTTCTTGAACTAATCTCCTATTCTGTGGAAATAGATATGGTAATATGAAACTTCATTAATGTGTAGCATATAAAATTGCCACTTCTAATTGGGTTAGATTTATTAATGCATATCAGAGAAGTCCCTAGTTTTTTTAGCCAAAAAAGAAAGGACCAGCCTTAGAATATGGTCCCCTGCCTTTAACCCCTTCCCACAGCGCCAGACGTGGTGAGCTAGCTCTTAAGACAATGGTAGGGTGGGGGACACATGAATGTCACACTCAGGTCCACAGATTGAGAATTGAGTTATGCAATGAACCACTTACCAGTGTAGGATTTGCGGTAACTTTACCTCACTGGGGTTTTGTCCCATCACATTACCAAAGAGACCGAAAGGTAGTTGAATGAATGCTGGTTTGTACGGTGGGTGGAGTTTTATACAAGTGCCAAGTGTGTATGGTTGAGTATCTGCCACTGTAGTGAGCCTTGGATATGGTTATCAGTGTTGATTAGCCAACTGCCGTGATAAGGTTTTGGTATTGTTTGGACCGAATCAAAATAGAGGTGGGGGAGTTTAACATACATTAGGGTTATAGTAAAGTTACGGTGCGACACCACTCAAAATGTTACAAAACATAGAACTTAAAATGTTACTCATTAACATAAAATGTTACATTTTTTATAATATTTTAGGTTGGTGGCCTTACGACAAGTATCGATACCCAGAGACAAATTTTGATACTTAACACTAGCCTAAAATGTCATCAAAAGTGGCACGTATCAATATTTGGAGTCAAGTTTCGATACTTAGTCACTAACCTAAAATGTTATTAAAAGTATAACATATTAAGTTTCGTATTTTACAACATTTTAGCTGATAACGTACTATAGCCGTAGTATAACCTTGCTGCAATCTAGACTCACCGAATTGAGCTCGGGTCTCTCGAATCTAGAAGAGATTTGAATGGGACGTTCTTAATCAATGGTCTATCAACTGACATCGATTAGAGCTTGGCCCAATATTTCCTTTGGGTGAAACTAGCCCATCTGTTTCAATTTTCTATTTGGGTGTGGTTTCGAGATAAGACCCAGCAGTTATATTGTTAATGTGCTGGGCCAAACTAAAGCCCATTTACATAAAAAAATTAGGCTAGAGTCCGACTCATTAATATTACTACCATTTTAAGTTAAATACAATGAAATTAAAATTTTTGAGTTAGAATCTAGTTTAATTTTTTTTAGTTTTATATTGATTGCGTACTACTGGATGTTGAGATTAAAATTTGAAAATGTGTAGATTTTTAAGAGTAAAAAGAAGAGAAGCCGATAATCTCAACTATATATTTACATTAATCCAATAAATATAAATAATTTTATTTCATAAATATTGTATTATAAATATTTTTATTTTTAGAATTGTTATATATATAAAAATAAACATATAAAATTTATAAATTTGAAAATTGAACTAATTTTACATGGTAATATATATTAATTTTAGTTATTTGTAAAATATGCAACTACATATTTTAAATAAAAAACGAATGTTCATGACATATATTACAACAAATACTTTTAAATAAAATAAAAGGTTTAACGTAAAAAAAATCTCTAAATTATGTTTTTTTCTTTAAGCACTTGTAATATTTTTAGTCAAAAACAAGTTTTTAAATTATTATATATAATCAATTTAAGTCTTTATTTTTTAGTTAAAAAAATTAGCCAATGAGATGTTAACATGTCGCAAAAGTTTAAGTATTTGTTTTAACCAAAAAATAGTTTAGGAGTTGATTTTTATTTTTAGGTTAAGTCAACAGAAAAAGCAAATTTTGAGGTAAAACAAAAGATAAATTTTGATACACAAATTGTGTAAAATTTATTTTATAAGTATGCATATTTACACTATAAAACCTAAATACTAAATTCCTAACCATAAATCCTACAAACTAAACTCTAAACTCTCAACCATGTATCCTAAATTTTTAACACTAACATTAAATTCTAAACCTTAAATTTTAATCTCTAAACTAAACATATAACCCCGAAACAAATGAGTAGATGGGATAAATTGGTCAATACTTGTCCCTGTCGAAGTGTTCCAACTCCAAAGGCATTGCAGAAAGCAAAGCCGATATAACACTTTTTGTCAATGTTGAGTTGAATATTCTAGACAATTAGTGAATGCAAATCAAACCTTTCGCTAACTTCTTTGTCGTTATAGTTAGAGGTGGCAAATAGGTCATTCGGTTCAGTTTTGGTTCGGGTCATTTCGGGTCTAACTACTTTCAGTTTAAGTTCGATTTGAATTTAGTTCAGTTTTAATTCAAGTCTATGGTAATTTCGGTTTCGGTACCGGTTCAGGGCGTCGGGTATGTTGATTTCGGGTCAATATCGGGTTAATATGAGATCGATCAGTTTTAATCGAGTTTTCAGATCGAGTTAGGTTTTTCCACCATGTATATGACTTTATATAACATGCATATTTGACTTTTTTGGTGAGTTGTGCGACAATTCACATTTCACCTTTATTTATTTAACTTAATATATTTTTTTAATTTCGGGTTGCCTTCGGTTTGGGTGAAAGCAGTACAGTTTCATTCGGTTCGGGTGAAAATCGGTTCGCGTCCATTTGGTTCGGTTGAAAATCGATTTGGGTCCATTTTTTTTTCAACTAAAATTCGATTCAATTTCGGTTTGGTTTATTTCAGATTTCGAATCAAATTCGAGTCATCATATTTGAATCGATTTTGCATTTTGGTTTAGATAAATCGATTTGATTCTCAAATGTCGGGTCAAGTTTGACTGGTGTATAGGGGACACTTGACACCCTATATTCTATAATTTCAAACAACGTTTCTCACACTTCTCCCCCCCCCCCCCCACCCCTTAATTTTCCCCATTTTCTCAAATAAAATATTGAAATATAACTAACCAAAGCAATCAATAAATAAAAAGGAAAAAAAATACTTGTTTCTTTAATCCTAAAATTTTCAGAACAAAATCAAACTTAAAAAGAATCTATCCACCATATTGGTTACACATTTTTTTTTGAATTCTATCATTGATATCGACCACCATTATCTCTTTTAAGTTTTAGTGGTTTATTATTCCTTCCGTACTATTAAATTTGTCTAATATTAAATTTTGTAAAGTAAATTTTTTTAAATTTTGATCATAATTATTTTAAATATTTAAACAGTTAAATTTTATAAAATATATTTTTAAAATATTTGATTGAGGATTTTTAAACATATTTTTATCAATAATAAATTTAAAATAATGAGTCAAAATTAAAAAAATTAACAAAAAATTAATAATTGACAAATTTAGTGGGACGGAGGGAGTATCATTATTTATTTATTTTGTATTAGTCAAAATTAAAGGAGACTATTATTGAAATTTAAATATTGATTTCATAAGAGTACTAATGAGTATTCAATTAACTATTTTTTTTTTTTGAAAAATCTTAATTCTAATCATTATCTTAATCCTACCTAGATGGGAGGGGAATGAGAACTTTAGGGGAGGGAAGGGAAGTGCTCCTAATAGGTCTAGAACTCATGACCTGAGGGAATACGAGAAAACAAAGATTAACGGTTTGGTCAACCGTCCAAATGTGTTTGCTCAATTAACTAAATTAATTTATATTCGTTGAAATACCTAACTAGAGGGGAGGGGAATGAAAACTTCAGGGGAAGAAAGGGAAGTGCTCCTAATAGGTCTAGAACTCATGACCTGAGAGAATATGAGAAAATAAAGATGAACTGTTTGGTCAACCGGCCAAATGTGCTTGCTCAATTAACTAAATTAATTTATATTCGTTGATATACCTTAATAATATCTTTAGATACAATGTTTTCTATGGCAAGGAAGAGAAATTTTAGGAGCAATAACTAATTACCACATTGTTACAAACAAGTCACTTTTCTTTGGTATACTAATATTTTTAGTCCCAAAACTTATACATTTTATTATTTTTCTTAATTCAAGAAAAATCAATAAATTAATCCTTCATATTTCAAAATCCCATCAATTTAGTCTTTTTATACGTCAAAGCAAACGAGCCCATTAGATCAAATCAATAGTTAGATAACAATATTTTACCATGAAATACCAAGTTACTATCAAACTATTATTATACCAAAAAAGTAATATAATATTTATGAGATAAGAACAATCAATTTAGAAAAAGAATAAAGATTAAAAGATTAAATTTTTTAATATAAAATGATTAAATTTTTAAATGAGCAATATATCAAATAATAATAGTAGTTGAAGTGCAAATATTTTTTGTAGATTTTTATATCTATTTTATTATTTATGTTCGAGGTTTAAATCTAACCCTCCCAACAATCCAATATTTGAAACTAAATTTATTTAGAATATAACGTATTGTATTACTACGTCTAACACTTTTTAACAAATTAAATTTTTTTAAGCATCTTTGTTCATCATTGTGTTCCCATATTGGGCATCAAGTTATTCTCGTAATTTATTACTAATTCAATTTCTTCTAATACTTAAGTTCAAGTTTTTTAGTATAATATATCTTATTACTATACCTAACATTTATAAATTAATTATTCTCGTAATAACGTGATTATTATAAATTTGCCCTCTTTTGACGCATTAATCATATAGCTTTATTGATAAATAAAATAAAATCAGAACATAACATAATATATATTTTAAAATATCTGAAAAAACAACAAAAAATAAAATAGTAAAACTAAAAAGGAAAGATAAGCGTTGCACCCGTGAGATAGACACTTCCTCTTTGCACCAAAGAAAACCTCGACGTTTTATTGTAGGAAGGGTCCATGAGGAGTTGTCGAAACACGAACTAGATGAAATCCCCAAAATCGACAACCATTTTTCACGCTTATTATAAAAAAATGACGTTTAGCTCTAGATATCATCGGCAAACAACCCAAAAGGGGATCAAGCTCTACATGATCACCGACAAATACGAATTAGAAACAAGCGTTGTGAGGGTCACCGTATAAACTCCAAAACCTTGCAAAACACAAGGAAGAGAAAACATGTTATAGAGACAGAGGAAAACACAACAAAATGTGCGAAGAAAAAAATAAAACAAATAAAAAAACAAATGAAATATAAATCACCAGCGGTCGACAACTAACATAAAGACTAATGTCGTCGCCGATTAAACAATAAAAAAGCAAGCCGATATGTTTGAAAGAAAATGAAAAAGGGCTAATTTCGCCCTTTCTTCTTAATTGGCTATTATCGTGTACTTCGGCTAATTAACCTACAAGTATCCCTATTAATGCATCACAAGTATACGATGCATGAACCTGTCAAATAATTTAATTACATATATTTTTAGGTCATTACACGTATGCATATTTAAAAATAAGCATATACTCTATATTTTTTTTTCAAGTCAAGCTTCATTCAGAAGAAGAATAGAAGGTTAAAATCAACCAGAATGACGAGATACAACCTGTTCCAAAACGATTAAGAATAGAAAAGTCGTAATACATTTTCTGTTTTACCAGGATTAAAAAGTGTTTTGATTCTGAAAATTGTATTCATTATCATTTGGATACTAAAATATAATTATTTGATACACCGTAAGTAATTTTTTTTCACAAGCGGGATTCTATACTCATCACGTGTCTCTTTTAGGGGCCTTAAGCTCAAACTCCTAAATTCAAAATCCTAAAACTTTAAGGTTTAAACAATAAAATCTATTCTCAAACCCTAAGTTCAAACTGTCGTGATTTTTCCATGAAGAAGAGTTGCAACTCCGATCGTAATAAATGAGGTAAACTCGTCAAACTTAAATTTTTTTACTTATTTTTAGTTGCCGTCAAAACTCGTATTTTTTATTACATCTTTTGCAACTACCCTAAATGCCATTGAACTTATATCACCTTCTTTTTTTCATTTTATCTGTTTAAATTACTTTTTTTGAAATCTCTTTAAAACATTAAACAAAAAATCCATCATTTTGTGGGTTCGAGGCCTTTCTTGCTTTTGAGGTATTTGGAGAGCTTTATTATTCAAATAATATCATTTTCATTATTCAATGAAATAGAAAAAGATTATTTACGAAAATGGCACTCTTTTTCCAACTAGGTGTGCCACGTAAGGTAAAGGAGCACCCAGTCAACAACACCTTCAAAAACAGGTCTCACTAGGCACATATTTGCCCTACGCGTCAGAAAAAAGGATTATTTGATTCGAAGAATGGGAAGACGTTATTGATTGGGCTTGTCTTCTAGGCGATTATTATTTTTAACATTATTTTTTAAAAAATAAAAAATTTCTCGATTTTGTTAACAATTTTTTTTTTATGATGATTGCATACTTTTGAAGAGTTTACTTTTTAATTTTTAATTAATTTAGACCATAAATAGTAAGATAATTATCTTAATTGAAACTAAAAATATTTAAAATGTATCGTAAAAAAACGAGAAAAAGAATAAATCACCGATTATATCTATGTAAATCGATGTCACAATGCGGTGGATGGCAAACTCAACGCAGAAATTAGAATCATCTGAAAGGCACACTCAATCAACAACGTCTTTTTTATATCCAAATTAGATAATCTATTTTTCCGACCAAATGTGCTACGTAGGAAAATGTGCATCCAGCCAGCAACGCCTTCAAAAACAGGTCTCACTAGGCACATATTTACCGCACGTGACACACTTAACCGAAAAAAGAGTTTCATTTTCGTAAATAGTTTTTTAGGTGATATTCGATAAACAGTTAAAAAAATATATTATTTGAGTAATAAAGTCGGTTTAAAATGTTTGTTCAAAAATTTAAACAGTGAAAAACATTATTTCGAAAAGAGGAACAACATATCTTAAAATAGCCTCATTAGACTTTCATAGGAGGAGATCAACGTATGAGCACATTAACTTTTTATATGAATTTTCGTTAATTTTAAGTGAGTTTCGTAAAAAATAAATATGACAAAAAAAAAAGAGTGAAATATAGTGTTTTAGTATTGTACTTGCAGCGAATGAAGAGTAATGACATGCATCAAAAAATTTAGTGGTAAAATTAAAAATAATATTTTAAATTTAATTTCTAAACGATGTCGTTTTGAACATTAACAAAATTACATTAAAATGGCTTCATTTTAATAATGTCATCATATTAACAGAACTATCGTCCACATCATTGTGTTGTTTTCAAATTAATGACACAATGATATAAGTGGAACCAAAATTAAAGTTGAGTGTTATAATGGAAGCAATTGAAGATTCAATAATATATGATATGATTTTTTAAATTATAAGTCGCACCGACTCAATTTTTCATGGTTGACGAGTTTAAGCAGAAACAAAAAATAATTTGCTACAGCTTCACTTTTCTCTCGATGCAAAAGTTCAAATGGTGGCCTCAGTGGATGTAACCGCAGCTTGATAGGATTTAAGCAAGGTGTTTTAGGTTTCATTCGCTGTTTCGACGTTGACAATCTTTTAATATACGGAGTATTAAAGATGTAAGGCATATAGAGACATAGTGAAGAGTCTCATTGCTCTTATAACATGGATGGACATAGGGGTTAGAAAAGCAGTTGTCCCTTAGAAATTTAAAATTTGTATATGATTTAAATTTTTTTTTATTAATTTTTTATTGAAAATCTATTTTCGCCCCTATAATTTTATAGATCGCCGCTCTAACATAAAATTATGAGTCCGCCACTGCTTTATAACGAGCTTGATCTATTTACTTTTTATTTCTTTCTCAGTCGATTCTTTTAGGTTTCAAGTTCAACAAATACCTTTTCACAATGGATTTATATTCAATACACTGGATGTGGAAACTAAGCGCCTTACTTTAAAGTTTAGAGATCTAATTTAGGGTGTAAGGTTAGGGGTTTAGGTGTATGGGTTTAGAATTTAGGGACGGTGGTTAAAATTTAAGGTTTATATGTTAGAGTTTAGCTTTAGGGTAACATGATGAGAATTTAGTTTTCAACCTATAAACCCTAAATTCTAACCACCTTCCCTAAATTCTAAACCTCTACACCTAAACTATGCACCTTAAACCTTAAAATTAAGGCGATATAAATTTTTTTAATTTACCCCGCCAATGTATAGAATAATTACCCTTCTACAATCTACCAAACAAGTGCAACTTTAAATAATTTTTGCAAATTACGATCTCAATTCTTTCAATTTATTTTTCCATCGAACTTAATCAACAGCCATTGTATATGTTGAACCTCTATTATTATTATTTTTCAAAAATCGGCTTCGAATATCGAAGGTTAACAATTACAAATCAAAGAATGAGGAATTAGGGAAATGTCCTAATTTCAGAACTTGAAACAGAACATAAACTTTATGAGGCACGCCCAGGCTTTTATTCTACAAAACTATTTACAATAAATAACTTAGGTTTCTAATCATTTTTAAATACTCATTTGGAATTTTCAAAAAAACAATATATTTTTTTATAATTTTAAGGTAATTTTTAAAATTTTAAGATTTTTAATAATTTTTAAAATAAATATTATTTTTTTTATAAAAAAAGTCACATGATAGTATTGTATTATTATATGCGACATATGGTACAAGTAAGAAAAATTTAAAACTTAACAATTAATATTGGTCAAAAAATCATATTAATTTTTTCTGCATATAAGGACTTAGTTGAATGTTACTAATAAGTGTTGAATGTAATGACAAGAAACATTATATTTTAAAAAAAAAATTATGTTCGAACTTTAAAATCAACATTATTTTGTGAGGGGAACTAAAAATCTTTTACATAAACCACAAAATCAACTTAACTATACAAAATAAAGAATTAGTTGAATATAAAAATGGGTAAACTACATGGGTGGTCACCCAACTATTACCCTTTTCCTATTTTGGTCACCCAGCTAATTTTTTCATCAAAACCGACACTAATATTTTGTTTCGTTATCATTTTGGTCACCGGCTGTTAAAATATTAACGAAGATAGTGATGTATCATGGGATAATAACACTTTTAGTCTTAAAATTTGTATATTCTACTAATTAGATCCTAATTTAAAATAACTCATCAAATATATAAATTAAACCCCAAATTTTTTATTTTTTTCTCTTCAACAACACTTCTCTTTATTTTTTTTTCTGAAAATAATACTAAACAAGACATGTTTAGAAAGAAAACATAATGGGCTGTGTTGGATCGACGCCGACTAAAGAAGACGATGACCCAAAATAAATTAACAAAGCAAAGCAGATTCTTGCAGCTTCAAAAATGCAATGTTTCTTTATTGAAAAAACTGAATAGAAAACATTAGAAACTTTTCAGAACATCTGGAAAAACAATTTGAGTACTATTGGCAAGCTAATAATCAAACATTCAAATAATCATCCCAAATTTAGCAACTGTCAGACCCATTTTTCATTTCCTTTTTTTTTCTGAAACAAAAATAAAAAAGTAAAAAAAATTCAAGCTGCAGCCTTTTAGCTGCTAGAAAATATCAGAAACTTATACTAGTTAATCTACAATTAGACTAGTTTAGCTCCAAATTTTTTTGAGCTCAAACAATTCGCAGATGTTGTCATTGTTCTTTAAGCTTCCAACTTTCCCAACGAATTTCTCAGCAATCAAACAATAAAAAATCAAAGCAAACAAAGTAAAATAGGCTCACCGTCTCCTTTGGTCGGCGTCGATCCAGCACAGCCCAATATACTTTTCTTTCTAAACCCCAGATTAACAATTTTTAAAATAAAAATGATGAGTTATTTTGAATTAGTTCCTAATTATTTTGATATCCAAGTTTACCTCTATTTATTTGATAATCTAAGTCTTGTTTAGCATTATTTTGAGAAAGAAGAAAAGAAAGAGAAGTTGTTGCAGAGGAAGAAGAAATAAAATGAAAATTTTGAGGTTTGATCCATATATTTTATTTTGAATTAGGATTCAATTAGTAGAATGTACACGTTTTACGACTAAAATGTTATTATCCCATGACACATCATCATCTCTGTTAATTTTTTAATAGCTGATGATCAAAATAATAACGATACAAAATATTAGTGATGGTTTTAACAAAAAAAATTAATTGGATGACTAAAAACATGAAAAAAAATTGATAGTTAGTTAACAACCGTATAGTTTTACCCTATAAAAATTTCACAAATTATTTTCTTTCTAGAAGTTCAGGTGCTTCTGGAATCATTAAGCTTTAAATAAATTAAAAATTAAATTCCACCTCGTTAGCGGGGAGTAAACTCCAACTACAAATCGCAACACAGAGATTGTGCTACCAACTTAATGCTAGTACATTTATATGGGTAAACTACATAGATAGTCACCAGACTTTTAGGATGCTTTTATTTTGGTCACTATACTTTTCAAAATTGCATTATAGTCACTAAACTTTTAGTACGCTTTCAGTATAGTCCCTCCTGTTATCATCCGTTAAAAGTTGTTGACGTAGTTTTTATTTTCCTTGAATAAAATTATGGGTAAAATGCATCATTCATTTCTCAACTTTCTTCACTCCTATTTTGATCGCTAAAGTTAAAAAATTTTCCTCAATTTTCGAATTGGTCATATTACGGTCTACTCCAATGACACGATTATACAAATCAAATTTTTTTGTTTTTATACAGTTTTTTAAATATATTATTTCGAAAGACTAGGTTTCGCAAGATTTTGCAAAGATTGTGGAAGCAAAATGGAAAGAACCAGAAAAAGGAAAAATCAAAGAAAATAATAATACTAAATAACAGATGTCTCAAAAACTAGCCGAGCTATATGATTTAGTATTTATACTAATTTGATGAATTTGAATTTTTATAATTTTAAAATTTAATATAATAATAATATAATTAAATTATACGACTTAACATTATTAGATTAGAGAACATAAATTAAATCTACGGATTAAAAATTTTGCTTTAAACTGTAAACTATAATCGAATCGAAACAGATTATTTTAAAAAATTGTACTAAAATAGATTTTTTATTTGTTTAACCATGTCATTCAAGTGTGACCAAAATATGAACAATTCAAAAGTTGAGTGAGTATTTTTAAATTTCAGTGACCAAAAATAAGAGTGAAAAGAAAGTTGAGTGAATATTTTTAAACCTAACGTGCCACATTAGCAACTTCTAACGGATGGTAACAGGAGAGATCATATTGAAAGCGAACTAAAAATTTCATGACTATAACGTAAGTTTTAAAAGTTCAATAATTAAAATGAAAGTGCGTTCGGTGACACATTTATATAGTTTACCCTATTTATATCTATACCATCTTTTAAGAAATATATTATCATTTTTTATTAATTATATATTATTATTTATATATACATTTGTATTATTCATGTCGTACTTGTCCTTCATTTTTTTAAAAATAATTATTTTAAATTTTAGAATTTTTATCAAATTAAATCAACTAACAGCTCATCAAGTTAGTGTGAACTATTATTTAATTTGAAAAATAATAATCATAAATTTGAAGAAAAACAAATACAAAATGATTTATAAATTTGAGGCAAAAAATATTATAAAATTTATACAAATTAATAACTTTTGTAAGGATGGTGGTCTTCTTTTGTTGGAATGATTAATTTCTTTGTGACCTTAATAATTAATATATAGTGGAAGTAGTGATGACGATAGTAGTAGTAAAAAGAGGAAACCATATGAAAAAAGTTATAAAATTGGAATCCATATACAAGTGGTGATACTGATATGATCTCAAGCTCAGAACTATAGCCATTTGCATTACAATCCACTTTCTTCTAATTAATGAAACTGCACCCACGACTTTTAGGAGGATGGGTTTGGATATTTGGCTTAATTTCTATCAAAACTTCAAGAAGCAACCACTGAACCCGCTGCAATTGCATTCGTGTTTAACTTTTCTTTACTTTCGTCCTTCTTCATCTGTTTTTCTCTGCACTTCAGACTACAAAACGCTCTATCTCCCCTGCAATAGTATTATTTGATCAATGTTTCAATCCAAGTTAATTAAAATTTTGACCTCTTTCGCTTTCTGGGTTTCTCAGTAAAAGTAAAAAAGAAAGAACGAAACGCACTGAAAAAGATTCAAAACCAGGGAAGAAAAGACAAGAACTTTAGAAGATTAAGTGAAGAGGAGAAAGATACCTATACATATATATGTCATGACCAGGAGCTAAGCGGCGATTACAAAGCCAACAGGATCGCAAAAAAGGAGTGGCGGTGGTAGTACCGTCGACGACATGTGTAACAAATTAGAGCAGAATCAAGAATTTTGTTAACAGAAAAGAAGATTGAAGAGCAGAGATAGAAGAGAAACAGAATATTTAGGGAAAGAAAGTCTGGTTCATTTCATTCGATAACCCCAGCAACAAAGTTCAGATTGCCTAAAAACCCCATAGCCCCATAAAACGCCCCGTTTTATCTAATTACAAACTTAGGCCAAAGCACACCGTTTCATTAACACCAAAACGTAACAAAAATAACTGATTAAAAAACCACGCGTTCCTCTTTCTCTTTTGGCTCGTTACATCGCCCTTCTCTTCAACACATCCTTGTCCTCAAGGATTAAAGTCAGGAAACTGCTGTTTCAGCTTGTAGAAGACCTCCCATGTTGCATCTTCAGGAAATGAATTGGTCCATTCCACCAGCACTTCGGTAATGGCCTTGTTCCCCTTCTTTACAATCCTTCTGTCAGTGATCTTCCATGGTTCCTTACTAATTCCTCCATGAGCATCTATGGTTGGGAGTTCATTGATTTGGCTTTCCCTGGTGTTATGCAGAAAGTGCTAGATAAATCATTGTCCGACCACAATGCTATTTTATTGATGGTTGAGAGTTCTAATTGAGGACCTAAGCTGTTTAGGTGTTTCAATTATTGGCATAATGAGAAGGGTTTTGAAGATAAGGTCATCAAAACAATCGAAGGTTTGAAATTAAGTAAAGCCAATATCAAAATTGGTGGTCTTATGAAAGGCTAAAAAACAACCCTGAAATCATGGTCAGGGAAGACAATTAAGAATTCTGGTCAAAAAAATTTTCTCCTCAAAAAAGATATTTCTGAATTAGAACTCCAGATTCAAGGTAGTTTGGCGCAGGATGGTTCGATCGATATTCTTAATAAGTTAAGAGCAGACTTGTGGTCTTTATACAAGAAGGAAGAGAGTGAATGGTTACAGAAGTCGAGGCTCTGTTGGTTCGCCGAAGGTGTTAAAAATACACGATTTTTCCATCTTACCGCCTCTGAAAGAAGGAGATCTAACATTATCAATAGTATTAAAAGAGATGGTATGGAGATTTCAGATCCTAATCTGATAAAAACGGCTGTCAGGGATTATTTTTATAAGGCCTATAGCTCTACGACTGCTTTGGAAGTTCACGAGATTAATTTGGGGTTTAAAAAAATTAGTGAAGATCAATCCATATTGCTTTAGTGTCAATTCTCTGAGGAGGAAGTTTGGTTAGCTTTATCATCTTCTGATAGTAATCGTGCCCCTGGACCCGATGGGTTTAATATGAGTTTCTTTAAAAAGTTCTAGCATGTCCTAAAAGGTGACATAATGTGTTTTTTCGATATTTTTATCATGGTAGGAAATGAGAAGGGGTATCAACCACTCCTTCATCACCCTAATACCAAAAGTCAAAAATCCTGAATCGTTAGATGAATTTCGGCCGATAAGTTTGGTTGGGGGTATGTACAAAATTCTATCTAAGGTTTTAGCGAGAAGACTCCGTATGGTTATGGGACAAATTGTCGATGAATCATAATTCGCTTTCATTGCTGGAAGGCAAATTCTAGAATGCTCGTTGGTGGCTAATGAAGCTATACATTTTGTCTCAAAATCTAAAAACAATAAGATTGTTTCAAGATAGATTTTCAGAAGGCCTATGACACTGTAAGTTGGGACTTTTCGATTTCAATTCTTGTTAACGGTATACCTACGAAAGCATTTAATATTGCAAGAGGCCTAAGACAGGGGTGTTCCCTTTCTCCGTTTCTTTTCAATTTAGTGGGGAAAGCTCTAAATCTAATGCTCGGTAAGGTTGTACGTTTGGACTTGTTCTCAGCTTTTAAGGTTGGCTGTCAGGGGGCTTCCTTAGAAGTTTCCCATCTACAATTTGCTGATGATCTACTTATTTTTTTGGAGGTTCGGAGCTTTAGGTACGCAATATTAAACGTGTTCTTGAATTGGCTTCAGGATTGAAGCTGAATTTGAAAAAGAGCAAAGTCTTCGGCATCAACTTAACGGAAGAAACTGTAAAGAATTGGGCATTGGGTGTTGGATGTTTGGATGGGAAATTCCCGACATATTATTTGAGTTTACCATTGGGGGCGTGCCGAAACTCCGTTCCTCTTTGGGAGCCTATTTTTAAAAAATTCTCTACAACACTGGGTGGATGGAAATCTAAATTTTTGTCTATTGGTGGTCGACTTATGTTAGTTAAATCTGCGTTGAGTAGTCTTCTGGTATACTTCCTTGTCTCTTTTCAAAATGCCGGTATCGGTTTCTAATCGCTTAAATAGACTAATGTATCTTTTCTTTGGGGAGGCAACGCTGAGAAGTCCAAGATTCACTAGGTTAATTAGGCTCAAGTATGTTCCCCTAAGGAACTCGGGGGGTTTGGGAGTTGCTAATTTGGATACAATGAACCGAGCCTTACACTTGTGAAACTAATAGCCTTTGGAGATGCATCATGGCTGCGAAGATTCCAGGTTGTGCTTCTAGTCTTATTCTTGTATTATCGCTGCCTAAATTCTCCTATTGGATCTGGAATGGAATTTCGAATTCCTTCTTTGCGAATGACCACGTTGGCCAAATAATCAGACAAAACTTGGCCAAATAGGTGGGTGATGGCCGATCCATTTTTTTGGACAGATATTTGGGTCGGTGAAGTTTCTTTAAAGGAGAAATTCTCGCACATATTTGCATTAGCGTCGAACAAATCAAGTTTCATTGTTGAGTTTGGCTGCAAAGTAGACTCATGATGGATATGGGAGATTACCCTGCGTCATCCTTTCTTTGATTGGGAGCTGGCACAATGGAATGAACTGATGGATTGTTTAGATAATTTTAAATCGAGCAGTTTAGACCAAGATTAGGTGAGTTGGTTGGGATCGAGTGATGGCTCTTTTTCAGTCAAATCACTACGTTCTTTGATTAGTCCTAGTCATTCTGATAAATCAATGTGGAATGAGATTGTGTGGCTTGGTTTTGCTCCTCCGGAAATGGAGATTTTTGTGTGGATGGTGATATGGGGTCGTGTTTCGATCAAGACAGAATTACTAAAGAGAGGAATGTCGAATATAGGGAGTGAGGTTTGTCCTTTCTGTAAGAACCACCCAGAAAATGTTTCTCACTTATTCTTTTTATGTCAGGGTGTATGGCATATTTGGATGAATTTTTGCAGACTTTTGGGAGTTGCAACTATCTTGCATAAAGACCCGAGGATCTTCCTTGAAGCTTGGAGTGGTCAAGGGTCATACAATAGTAATGAATGGTTTTCTATCATTCCTTTTGCAATATTATGTACTGTTTGGCTGTTTAGGAATGATGTTATCTTCAATGGTAAAGAGGTTGACTGGTTGCAGATGGATTTTCTGGTAAGCTATCGACTTGCTACTTGGCTCAAAGCCAAGTTTCCTAATGGTTGTTTTGCCTTGGAAAATCTGGTGGCAGACTTTACTTTGATTACTAATTTATCTAAAAGTGGAAGAAAATCATCTCCTTCACCCAGGTGGGAATTCCCTCCCGGTGATTTTCTTAAACTAAATGTAGATGGTGCTATCTCTGTTTCGTGTTCAAAGGGGTGATTGGTGGACTGCTCAGAGATGAAAATGGCGATACGATCTTTCAATTCTCAGTCTATTAGAAGTGGTCCTCGGGCTATGATGGAATTTGAGGCTATTAAAATTGGGATTTCGAAGTTTTTATCGTCAATTTGATCTAAAAATATAGGTTAATTGTAGAATCTGATTGTAAATTGGTAGTTGATTGGTTTCTTGGTAAGGTGGAACCTCTTTCCTCTATCAGCCCATGAGTGCAGGTAGTTGCTAATTTGGTTTGCAGTAAAGGTATTTGTTTACGTTGGATCTGTAATATCGAAGCAGATAGTTTAGCGAAAATGGGCATTGGGTAGATCTGTCCTGTAATGTATCTGGGTGATAAGCTTAGGGAGAGTTACGATTTACCTCTTGTAGTAGGGTTATTTTTGTTTGACTGTGGACGGTAAATTTCTTATGATTAATAAAATTATTACTTTGAGTACTCTTTTTTCTAATAAATCACAACCGCTACAATGATGGTATCGGAAATCGAACCTCACCAGAAAAGATCGACCCGAATCTAAAACGTCGCATTAGCCACTAAAATGATCTAATTTTGAATCCAAACAAAATTGTATACAATTTAAAAATAATGATAACATGCCATCAATCTACATACAGCGGAAACATAACGGTTATACAAGTGGGAATAAAGTCCTAATATAAACTTACTAAACTCAGAAAAAGTACCAATGGCAAAATCATGATTTGGCAAAAAAAATTTACAACACCTAAAAATATAAATTAAAAGCGAGTTTAAATCATAGATATTTAAATTAGGTTACATGCAAAGCTTTAGCTAAATCAAACTTCACACTCAATATGAATGAATTGCAAAAGATCAGAGACTAGATCGCAAGAACAAAATATTTGGGTACTTGAAAAACAGTAAAATCCAATTCCAGTATGAAATTAAAGTAATTGAAAGGTCACTATAAAATCTCAAGTCATTTAGATTTAAAACAAACATTTAATTGCATTTTAAAATTTGAAGACTAAATTGTAAAGCATACAAAATAATTTTAGACTTTAACACAATATCTTAAAAAAGCTATCGAATTTCGCCTCTGGATTTCAAAACCAGACATTGGGTGTTGAAACCTACTCATATGGTATCAAAAACTCAAACTCTAGAATGATTTTTTTTTATAAGCAAGAAAGTATGGTTTTATTAAGAGAAAATCATACAATTGAGACATGATTACAAGCTTCATTAAAAACCTCCCTAAGTCTAAATGGAGGAAAATAGTATCATATGACCATGTTATACATCAAGCAAACAAAACACCGAAACGCAATCGCGGACAAACATTTAAAACCAAAGTTCAATCACAACCCCAAAGTCTAGACCACCACCAAACACCCCACACCCCCTAACCCCAACATCCATCGCAATCGAGATAACTCACCCACGACCACAGTCTCGCACATCCACACACGATGCATCGACCCCAGCACGACACTATCAGATGCAAAGCGCCCTACCAACCAGTCCAACAAAACAATACCAGGTTCACAACTGCCAACCATGTCGCCCAACCAAGGCACCAAAATGCAGCGCGTATACTCGTTTCAAAGCCCCAAATTGGCAAATCCATCTGAGAAAATTGACCCCCTATCGACCCCTTGTTTTGCAAGCACGTCCGCAAGACCATTCGCCTCACGATAAACATGAGAAAAACAAACGCAAATTAACTCATCACAAGCCAAATCCAATGACGCAAAAACATTCCACAATCGCCAAGGCCGACGCTCCTTATGCAACACCCATCCTAACTCAACACACGAATTTGACTCCATAACCAAACGCTCACAAGAATGCCAACGCGAATTTACCACCAAAGACAAGGTAAAATCCAATGCTCGAAGCTTCGCCTCGTTGGAGTCCATAACCCCGAGCGGACCGAAAAAAACCAAGAATATTCTCCTAATGATCTCGCAACACCCTAGCCGGCTGGACCCGGCTTACCTCGTGCAGCACCATCCACATTAAATTTCAAAGCTGTAGCAGGAGGCGGAGTCCAACACACACCCATCCTCAGAACCAGGGATTTAAATAGCGCTCCGCTAACGCGATAGCGGCAGCAAAATTGATGTCGCGCCGCAGTCCGAAACTGCAATCAGAGAAAATCACGGCGGGCAACGGAATCACGACGATAGCGGGCTGTCGCGGACGCAAAATAACGGGATAGCGTTCGGTCGCGATGATAGCGTGACGCTATCCCCGTTTTCAGACCAATCGCGAATGGTTCGTCGAAGGTTTTTTGTCTCGAATCTCGTTAACGACCGACGGGGAGGAGAAACGGTTGATAGGGGTTTGCTCGGGACGGGACGAGGAGTTGAATGGTGCGTGTGGTGCATTTCACGGACGGTGAATGGTTAGTGGCCGGAGATAAAAATGGAGAGGAGAAATGGAGAATGTTGCAGAGAATGATCAGGAGAGAGAGCGAGGAAGATGAACTTAAAACATTAAAAAAGGGTAAACAGCGGGAAGGAGGGTTCAAGTTTTAGTGAATTCTCGGAGAGGCTTAAAGGTTTTAGTATGCTTACAATTTAGTCCTTTAAGGCAGATTTTTAGTTTAATTAAGATGATTTGTTTTATTTCATTTCCAATTAAGTCCTCAAATCCATAATGAAACTTTCAATTGAGCCTCTAAGTCTTATTTTCTTTCAATTAAATCCTTTTATAAGTGTTGGAAAATACTCTAAAAATCATTAAAAGTAACTTTTTATAATTATAATTAAATTCTCTCATTGTTGATATTTACCTTGATCATTTTTTTTAAATTTAGGTATTGATTGGTAGAACATATATATATATATATAATATTATTGATTTTGCCGGTGGAAAAGAACTCTTTAAAAAATCGTAAGGAATTTAATCTCCTATCTCACAATTATAATAGATATTTTTTAATCCATTTTAATTTATTTATGTTCATTTTTGTTTAGACAATACTCTAAATATCATTAAAAATAACTTTTTATAATTATAATTATTATTATGTTTTACAATAAGTTGTGCAAATTTTAAAAAGATTCACGACTGCGACACCCGTAATGACCGCAATAGCCTCCGTTATGTCCGCAACCGCGATAACCGCGACGCGACCGAAAACGTGACCGCGAACGCTATTTAAATCTATGCTTGGTACTGCACAAACGCGGACAACTTCACCACTGAGCCTCTGCGACATCAGCCGTATCAGTTAAAGTTCGTACCCAGTAAAATGATCGAGTCTAAACCATTAAAAACACCTCCAAGATCGGCAACCGTCGACCATTCAAAAATGCCTCATTTCGAGCCAACCAAACGGACCACAACAAGGCTGCTACCGAAGCCATCCACCGCTGCCTCAGCTCACCAACAAAAGAAAACTGAAAACCAGGCTGCAAAATATCATTTGACATCGGCAAACACACATCCCACCAACGTAAAAAACAGCCCTAAAAAAACTGAATAACAGGACAAGAAAAAAGAATATGATCCGCTTCGTCCTCACCGACGCCACACCAAACACAACGCCCCTGATCTTCTGGTAATGACAGCCCTTGCGCAAGTAAAAAAGAGATTGTCGGTAATCGCTCCAATAAAACGAACCACAAAAATGACTGTACCTTTGGAGGGACAAGGATTTTCCAAACAAAATTCACCCCAATATCCCCATCACCGATCCTATGCACCATAAGAAGTCGAGTTAGCCCCTTTACCGAAAAACAACCATGTACATCCAGTTTCCAAAAAAACAAATCCTCCATCCCTGGACGTAATACTACAGATATCACCAAAGACCATAGATCATGTAATATGCGTTCCTCAAAAACGTGCAAGTCCCTCCTAAAGAAAAAATGCCAATCCGAATGAACAAGCGAACCATCAATCGCTTACTCAGACACCAAAGCTAACTTGTTCGTCGCAATTAAAACTAATCGCGGAAATGCTTCCTTTAACGGCTCCTCAATACACCACGGATCCCACCAAAACCAAACTTTATCACCAGCCCCCACACGCCATATAAAACTTGATAAGCCCATATGATTTCCAACCTCATCATTGCATGCCGTCACTAGGGCTGGGAATTTGATTTAGTCGAGTCGAGTAAAAAAATTTTGAGTTATTCGAGTTTGCAAGTCATAATTTACGATTTAAACTTTATTTGATTTTTTTTAATCAAGTTGAGTTTATAAAATTCGAGTTTCTGTATAAATTTAATTGTACACATATATTTCTTCATATATATTTCTATATGCATATACGTAGGGGTGCACATATATATTTCTATATGAATATACTTAGGGATGGGCGGCGCACATATTAATTTAAATTTTAACGGCTTTTTGTATGCATATATAATATACATATATATTTTTTCATATTTTCACATGTGATATACATAATATATCATGCGGAATTAAAAAAGTCGACTCGAATATGAAAACTGATCAACTAATTACTAAAAATTTTGAGTTATTCGAATTTCCATTTCATAACTCAAACTTTATTTGAAATTTTTTCGAGTCGACTCGAGTTTATGAAATTTCGAGTCGAGTCAAAACGAGTTGATTTTTTCGCCTCGAGTCGAGTCAAATAATTCAATTTTTTCGAGTCGAGTTTTGCCCAGCCCTAGCCGTCACAACAATCTGTTTCTAAACAACAGACATTGACCCTAATCTAGACGTGTTGAATCGCCACCATGACACCGTCTCACCATATTTTGCAATTATAAATGATCGCCATAAGGACGAAGTATCATGAGCGAAACGCTAAACCCACTTGGACAGCATAACCATATTCCTAACACGTAAGTCGACCACCCTCAATCCACCCAAATTTTGAGGCCGACACACGTGCTCCCATCTAACACGAGACATCTTATTGTTGTAGCCCCACACCACCCCACAGAAAAGCTCGCCTAATCTTATCAATTTTAGCAATCACTCCTTTAGGCACCATAAACAAACCCATATAATAAACAGGTAATGACGAGATGACGAAGTTGACTAACGTGACACGAGCAGCGAAAGATAAAGAAGCTCGCTTCCATCAGGCTAATTTAACCCGAAACTTGCTGATAACTGGCTCTCATATCTCTTTACACCTCAGATTGATGCCACCATCATTCTCAAATATTTAAAAGCTCAAATATTTAAGAGGCATGTCGCTTCTCTCACAACCAAGAATTTGAGCAGCATCCTCAAACACATCGTTTTGTAACCGAAACGCATGCGAAGCTGATTTTTGATATTTTATTTTGAGCCCTGAACAAGCCTGAAACCCATCCAATAACCCCTCGATATTTCGAATAGAATCAACCGATGGCTCAAGGAACAAGATAGTATCATCTGCAAATTGCAGATGCGATATAAAAAATCCATCCGCAGCCACAACTCCTCACATTAACCCCATTTCTTCCGCTTTAACCAAAATTTGATGCAACGCCTCGGTACCAATAACGAAAAGCAAAGGGGATAACGGGTTGCCTTGTCAAATTCCTCTACCCATGCCAAACTCTTTTGTAGCACTACCATTTAGTAAAACTGATAAATGCACTGTACGTATGCATTCCCATATCCAACGCCTCCACACAACATCAAAACCCATCCGAGACATTACATGATCCAGAAATTGCCAACACGCGCAGTCATACACCTTAGAAAAATCTAGTTTCAATACGAAACCACCAATCCTCCTTTTGCGTAACGAGTGAATAACTTCATTTTCCAAGAAAATTCTAGTATCTACTATCTGACATCCCCGTACAAACGCCGTCTGAGCGTCGCTAATCACCTGAAACAACACCCATTGAAGTCGTTGAGCCAATGTCTTTGCAAGAATTTTGTAAATAGCACTAACAAGGCTAATCGGCCTAAAATTACTTAACACCAACGGCAAATCAGTCTTCGGTAGCAATACCAAAAACGTGGAATTTGTCCCCGACGGCAATTTAGATGTCTCAAAAAAATAGCTCATAAAACCCATGACATCGGCTTTGATGAACTCCCAACTCTTTTTAAAAAATTCTAAACTATACCCATCCGGTCCCGGTGCCTTCGACCCATCACACCTCCAAACGACAGCCCTCACCTCATTCTCTGTGAAAGGCGCACACAATCTAGATGAATTCACCGCATCTAACTGCTTAAAATTCCCCTCAAATGTCCAAGACGTCAAACGAGGCTGTTGTGCAAAATGTTTACAAAATCCACCCACCACAAACTTGCGCAATCTATTTGGATCCAACTCCCACCGCCCATTAATTCGCAAACCAGCTATAGTATTTCTTATTGCACGAATCTTAGCAGCTCGATGAAAGAACGTCGTATTCTTGTCTCCCAATCTAAGCCAAGTTGCCCGAGACTTTTGACGCTACACCGATTCCTTTCGCTTGATTGCTTTCCACAACGCCATATACCAAGATTGCCTTAATGCAATCGCCTCATCATTTGCCACTCCATCCGCCACAACACGATTCAAATCCTCTAGTGACTGTTGGATTGACGCAATCGCCTCATCCACATCCCCAAACTCCCTTCGATTCCACACACGCAAAAATTGTTTCAAATGTTTAAGCGTTACCATAATGTTTTTATCACCAACCACAGAACTCGTCAATCTCAACCATTTACTCCCAATTTGATTAACACCATTTCGATTATCAAGCCAAACATTTAGAAATCGAAATGGTCGTGGTCCCAATGATCTTTTAATGGCACAATTAGCTTAAAAATGTTGGAAACAACCTATAAATCTCCTAATGCATCATAAACATGCCATCTACGTGAAAAAACATTTGCATTTCAATTTTTACCACAAAAAAGACGCACTATATCAAAATTTAGACCATATTTCACGCAGTTTAGAAAAAAATGGCACCTTAAATCTCAAGTCACATTAATCATTTTAACCATATTAAACATGTTCCAATCATCAACAACACATAAACACAAAATTTGAAATGTTAACTCGTACATCATGTTCGGAAAACACTATTCATCCTTCAAAATCAAACGTACTCCAAATAATGCATCATATAAACTTGAAATACCTCATGTTATTCATATTGCAATGCTTAGTATCATATCAAACATGGAATCAACATACAAAACTAAAACTTTCCAATAAGTCCACAATGCCTTTCAAAACCAAAACCAAAACATTTATTACTTATAAAAGATGTTTTGACTCACTTTACTCTTGCCCTCAAGCACCCTCCAAAAGTCTATTTCTCTGAAGTGATATTGAACGGTAGTAAACTTTAAAAAGCTTAGTGAATGTCTAAGAACCACACAAAAAAAACATAATAATGAAGGTTAAACGAAAGTATACTATATGCACCTTAAAATTATTGTTCAAAGCAAAATTTAAACACCAAAAATCATATTCATAACTGTCATTTTAAGAATACATGCTCTAAAGACTTCCAAAAATCATAAGTCACAATGTAAAGCATAAAGTGAATCATTTCCATATAATTAAAGACATATTGGTGAAATGTTCAAGCGAAATGTAATGTACACATACATCATCGGATATTCAGATCTTATTGCTACCTCTTAGACCAACAGATCTTTGGCACTATTGAGTCCTTAGATTACATTTGGCATGCCAACAACTCCTTAATTAAAATCATTTAGACAAACAAGTCCTTAATTAGAAATGCATGATCGATTGATTAGACTAAAAAATCCTTAATTTCTCTTACCGAAAGACTAACGAGTTCTTAGTGTGAATATACTCAATCATATAACAATGGTTCCAAAAGGTCGCAAGCCAATATATCTAATTTAAAATGTAAAAATACCTTATAATAATATATTTTTATTATATCGATAAATTATATTATATAAATTTACATATATTAAAATATTTATATTAATCGTGTCCTATATGTATCTATGCTTGGACTTTTTTCAATCAATTTTAGGCTTTGTTTCAGTTTATATTTTTGGTTCATTATTAAGTTGGGGAGGAGATATCATTGTTAAGATTAATCCCGAGTCTTTAGTGCTAACACTAAACTTCAACTATCTGCTTTAGGTTATTGGCACTCATTATTTCAATAATGATTAATAATATGAAATTAAGCATTGAATGATATACATCTAAACTAAAATAAATTTGATAATCTTTAAATAAAAAAGTTTTGATACATAGTTTGTGTAAACTTTAGTTTACACGTGCTTGTTAAATTTTGGGACTAGGTGTTTAGTTTAGAATTTAGGGAGTTAAGATTAGTGATTTAAATTTTAAGAAAAATTACGTAAAAAAATTTATACATACTATATATCAAAATATAACTCATATTAAAACTAAAATATATCTAAATTCAAATTATATAACATATTTATACATAATAAAATTTGAACCTAAAATTTTAAAACACGATACCATTTTACTAAGATCATTGTTATTATTGTTTGTTCGAAATTTTTTAATTATTATTTTAAATATTAGTATACCAAGGAATGGAGCTATAGACATTGACATTTTACTTATAGAACTGTAGCTGTCTCATTCATACAGATGATCGGTGGGGACAGAGCATAGCCTTTAATATTTTCCATTGATATTTTTAAGATAACAAGTTTATTTCAATTATTGTGTTTTTTTTTTCAAAGAAAATTATCGTTACCGAACAACCACCTCAGTAATTAATTAATTCGGTCGGTTAAAGTGAGATTGTTAGAATCTTATAATTTAATTTTTAACATACAAGGCTTAGCCTTAAGGAATGCAGATCAAGGAATCTATATGATAAAAATATTGCATCAAATGGGTTGGAGTTTAGTGTCACGAGTTAATCGAATGTTAACTCATTCAGAACTTACTACATTACACTACTTTGAATTATAGTTAATGTCATCATAATATTATTTTCGTCCTTTTGTACGTCTATATAATATTTAAATAAATAATTAAAAATAAAATTGTAACACCCCGATCTCGATTCGGATTCAAAATACTATATTCGGATCACCCAAATCGACTCATCAAATTTCCAAACTTAAAACTTTAGATTTAGCCATTTTCAAAACAACAAACCATCCATAATTCTATGAAATTAAATAAGTATTAAAATAAATTTACAAAACAAGAGCTCCAAGTTTAAAACATCTTATAACAAGATAATAAATCAAATAGAGTTTACAGACTCAATCACTGTAAGGTCCTATGAATACAATAGCCCAAACTAAACATCAAGTATTGTACTCTAAAGCGTCGCGGTGCTGGGAAATCACTTCTCGATGTGCTCATCGGTCATGATCAATGTACAAACCTGTGAATGCAAACAACGATTCCGAACACTGAGCTTACAAAGCTCAGTGGTATATTTCTACTCTACCACAATTCGTGATTATCATAAAATAAGCATGCGAGATAAATATAGTTTAGAGAGCATAGATAAGGCTTCACTCTCTATGAGTCACCACCTAGTCTACGCAAGCTAGAGTTTTTAGATCACACATCTCAAGTCATCATTAAATCCACGGAAGTTTTACATGCTCTACAAGGCTTCAAAAAGATACTCGAGGTCACTCAACCCCTAAAGGCTAATGCATCCATAGCAATCATACATGGCACACAAGGTCAACCATACCCGAGATCTCATCAGAACATAAAGGCTAAAACACACCAAGTTGAACCACAAACCTAGAGTGAGACTCAGAGCCACACAGCGTCGGGAACAAACACTCTATACTCGGAATCCCCCTCTAGTATCTTCGAATAAGACCCGGGGACATATAGCATTAGGAACGTACATTCGGCATCTCTAACCATGGTGTTGCAACACTCTCTCATTGGGTATCAAGATCCCATCAAACAAAGTAACTTAACTATTCAAATGCCTACCCGACATACAAGCAATGTGATCCCAAGGATCACCCTATTGTCGCTAAACATCAACACATCTTTTATTTTACATTACCGAGTTATTAATTCATTATGGGAGAGTATATAATTAATCTCATTAATGATCTCCATTAGTCCATATTATCTCATTAATCAAGGTGATTCAGCAAACAAGTGCCCACATGGCACACACACATCAATATATCATCAAGCGACCCTATGGTTGATAACAAATTATGAGTTACCTATTTCAATTATCAAGTTTTTAAGTATTCTACTCGTAAATAAAGATAAATTCTCGGTTTTACAGTTTTACAATTCATTTTACCACATTAGAAGCCCATTGGACCACCGTCCTCAAATTATCAGTCGTTCGCACTCAAATACATATTTTCGGGCAGATTACCCAGTGGGTACCGGTACTGGACCTCGCGTACCAGTACGGTACCCTAGGTATCAGTACTCACAGCGTACCGATACGAAATTAGCTCACAAAATTTTTAATAAAAATAATGAATACCGATATGGGTTGACCCGTACTGATATGGCTTGCAATCGCGTAACTGTACAGGTTAAAGCTCTTACTGATACGCCCTTCACAGTTCATATGTCTTCTTCAACCCAGAACACATGGTACCAATGCAGGCTCCCTATGTACCGGTAACAATGCCTAGAGATGGCTTCCTAGACTCAGAAATCATCCTCAAAGCCCCGAAATCTCAACTAGAAACTTTTTAACTCGATCTTACATCTTATGGAAGTTATTTAGGTGGTTTACTACCATTTTTACACATTATTAACATCTAATCCGAGTTTTACCATTTTAAAGTCTCATCTACCCAAAATACGCCAAACAACCAATAACACCAGATATAGCAATCTCAACCATAAAATCAAGCAAGACAGTAATTTATGATCTTCAAGAAGAGTATGAGTCAGAGATGTACTAACCTTAAGCTAGAAATCCCGAAATAAACTCACCCACTTAGCTTGTTCAACTTCATTTTCTTAACCCAAGCTTGGAAGAACCCAAAACATCTCCTCTTGCCATACAATCATGGGAAACGAATCAAGACTTGAGATAAAAGCTAAGGGAATGTTTAGCTATGAATTTACAATAAAGAAATGGGTAGAAACTCATAAAACCACAAATCTTACAAAAAAACTATAAACGAAGAACTTACCAATTTTCCTTGAAAATATACTTTTCTTGAAGCTTATGGAGAGAAGAATAACATACTAAAATCTTGGTTCTTGGAATGAAGAAATGGGGGTGAAAGCTTAAACCTTTAAGTTTGATGGCTATGAGATTTCTTTGAAGAAGAAAGATGAAGATGAGTGAAGAAAAGGGTGTAGACGATGATATCACCAAGCCAACCTTTGTCTCTCTTCTTATAATCACGTGGAGGACGAGGAAAGAGAAATAACCAGCCTATTTATTTAAAAACGGTATATTTTTCCCATAAAACCCTTATATTTTACTCTCACTATAGAAATGCCACTCCCTAAGCCTATATAGCCAAATTCATAACAAATAAGGCCAAACTTGACCCAACGAGTCCAATTGTCCAAACCAACACGAGGGTCCATAACCTGGGTCAACAGCCAAACGTTGACACAAACATTTGGGTCGTTACAAACACATCTAATGATCGAACATGTGTTTGACAAGATTATATATTAACTTTTACATCGAATATACAATTTACAATACTCTTCATTGTTGATGGAATTGTAACACCCTCGACTCGGATATCACATTTGGGCCTCAAGCTCAACCCATAATCATAAAATTTCTTAAACTAGGTTTAGCCCAAATAAAATACTTTCTAAAAACATTTAAAGCCCATGATTAATATATATATATATATATATAAATGATTAAAACGTTACAAATGAGCTCCAATTAAATTAAAATATTTGAACATTCGATTTGATTAATATAATTTGCAAAAATAAAAATTACAGACTCCATTGCGTAAGTTCTTATAAATACATAGCCCGCTAAACACAAGTACTGTACTATGGAAAACACCATATGCTAGAATCCCGTACTGATAGTGGTCCTCGATCCCACGATCTGACTATCAACCTATGCAAGAAAATAAGATTCTGAGCGCTGAGCTTACAAAGCTCAGTGGTACACATCTACTCTACTATACTTCATACTAACCATAAACATAAGCATGCAAGCTAGTACGAGCAAAAAAGACAGATAAATAAACACATGGTGCTACCGTTAGTCGCCTAAACACATGCTCTCATCAAAACAATTATTATACATGGCTCTCATGGCCCATCCATGCCCGAGATCTTATCAGATCATCAAAGCAAAAAAACGCATCAACAACAACAACTCTAAAGTGAGGTCGAGTCAAGAAGCATAAGAACATACACTCCGGGTGAGACTGGGTCACATAGCATCAGAACATATACCCTGGGTGAGGTCGGGTCACATAGCATCGAAATATACACTCATGCTCAGAATCCCCCTCGAGCATCTATACTCTGGGTGAGACCGAGTTACCTAGCATCAGAACATACATCCATACTCAGAATCTCCCATTGAGTATCTTCGAATGAGTCCCGTGTCATAGAGCATCGGTAACCTTCATTCGATATCTCTAACCATGGTGTTGCAACACTCTTTCACTAGGTATCCAGATCTCATCAATCATCGATTTAACCAATCAAATACTTATCCAACATACAAGCAACACGATCCCAATGACCCCCTATTGTTGCTAATCGTCAACACATCATTTATTTTACATTATCGAGTTGTTAATACATTATGGAGAAGTTTATAATTAATCTCATTCATTATCTTCATTAGTCCATGTTATCTCATTTATCAAGGCATAATTCAATTATTAATATTCACATCAATTTACATCATTAATTTGCATTTATAAATTATTTATCGTATCGGATATCGATACTCGAACACGAGTATCGATACGATATCCTCAGGTATTGGTAGTTGCACACGTACCGATACTAAAACTGCTTACTGGAAATCTCAATTTCCCTGCGTACCGATATGGGATAACCCGTACTGACACAATGTTGAATAGCGTATTAGTACAGCTGAAACCCATATCAATACCCTAATCATTAGCTTAAAACGTCTTAGCATAATTCAATATTCACGAGGCATTACTCGCTCCCTAAAGCTTATGAAAGTTATTAAGGTTTGCTTACTAACGTATTCAATCAATTAATATTAATTACTGGCTTTATAATCATTTAATCGAGTATTTATCGGTATTATCCTTTAAGCATGATTTCCATCAAATCATGTCAATTTATTCGAACTAACATACAAGACATCACAATTATCAATCAATCAAACAATTATCAAGTAAATATACAAGCATCTCAAACGACCCTAGACGATCTCTAAAGCCTCCATGAGTCTCATCATATTCACAGCGTCATCATGCCTCACACAGATATCAAACCTCATACTATCGGTCCCCAAACATGCATATTCATCTTCTACCTATTTTGCAGATACTAACACGCAAAGCAATCACATTTATAATGCTCTTGAAGCAATAGGAGTTTAAGGTGTACTAACCTTAAGCCAAAGCGATAAATCTACATCCAAGCTCCTCTAAATATCTCTTTGATTCCAATATTCAAGTCCACAAAATCCTCAAATAAAACAAATACGACTACATAAGCCATTTCACACTATTAGACTACTTTAGGGGATAAAATGCATAAAAAAGCTTACTGGGTTCAAATCTGGCAAAACAGACTGCGCCAACGAACTCAGAACTTCGAGAAACCCTTAAGAAAGGTCATCCAAAATCACAATACCTGCAACAGTTATGTCCACAATAGCATAAGTTATTAAAAGTTTTCACAACTACAATACCCACAGAGATAGAAATAACATTCGTTATATCTGCAACCGTGATAAACGCAGCATGACCGAATATACGATCGCAACCGCAATTCAAATCCTTAATTTAAGGCCCAATTTTTAGGTTCGCCCTAGGGCCACTAAAATCTCAGAAACGGCCCTAAGAACGGGCGACACACACCGCTGAACATTACTAACGTAATACACCGCCGAATACCATTAATATTTTAATGACGTTTATATAATTATTAAAAATCTCAAAGGCACGACATGCAATAAATCATATTTCGAAACAAAATTAGAATAAATTATTTCATGAATCATTCTCACTACATCATTCATAGTCTACCCAATTAAATAAAACCACATCATCTTTATTTTCCACATAATATTTTCTTATAAATTAAATTTTATAAATCACCATCTTCTTCCTCATACCTCATATATTAATTCTAGTATGTTAATGAATAAAATTCTTAAAATAAAAAAATATCCCAAAAGTTTAACCCACGAATCAAAAGAGACAAAAATAAAATAATTAGTTTTAGTCTATTAAAATCCCTAGAATTAACATATTCATTTAAATTGCAAACAAATTAATTAAAAAACCCTTAATCTAGAACTTTAAATACTAATTTATTAACCATAATTCAGCTTACCCAACTTTTAAATCAGTATTTTCCCCTCAATCCAGTATTTTGCTTAATCGCATGCCCTATTTTTTAAAATCATCTCCAGTATTTTTTTAAACTGCGACAAATTTTGTTTTAAATCCTTAATCCATTTTTTTTAATTTCAAGCACTCATTTTTTTTTCTAAAAAAAATTATAATTCCAATTTTGAGAATGGCATGCGTGGACCAACAGTCAGCCAAATTGTTCAAAATTTGATTAAAGAAGGTGAATGGTTGGCTTGTTATAGAGGGAAACCCTTGGGTTTTTTAATTAATTTGTTCACAGTTTAAACAAATTTGTTAATCTTAAGCTTTAAATAGATTAAAATTAATTATTTTATTTTATCTCTTTTGATTCGTAGGTTAAGCGTTTGTGTGTGTTTTTCATTTAATGATTTTATTCATTAACATATTATAATTAATATACGAGGTATGAGGAAGGAGATGATTATTTGTAAATTTTAATTTATAAAAAATATTATGTGAAAAAGAAGGATGATGTGATTTTATTTAATTGAGTAGCACCATGGATGATGTGGTAAGAATGTTTATAGAGTAGTTTCTTCTAATTTTGTTTTTAAAATATGATTAATTACATGTCGAACTTTTGAGATTTTTAATAATCATTTAAAATTAATAGTGTTCAGCGGTGTATTGTGTTAGTGACGTTCAACGGTGTGCGTCGCCTGTTCTAAATTTTTCCTAAATCATGAGTATGAAATGTACAAATTATGTAGAAGTTTAATATGAATCAACATGGTGACAAAACATAAATTTCAAAATCGCAAATATGTTTCCTAAAAAGACTGCAAATATCTGAAAGTATATTAGATTTGCAAATATATTATTTGAAATTTAATTCTTATAACGCAATCAAATTAATTTATTTTTCGCTATGAGATTCTGTTTTAAATGGATTATAATTAAAAATAATATATCATATATTGAATGTAAAACTCAAATTAATTATTTTTAATAAATAATATATAATAAATTTAGATTCTACAATATCCTAAACTTCTCACTTTACATATGTAAAAATAAGTGACGAAGAAACAGAATAAGCTGCTTCTGGTATGTATGTAGGACTGTAGGAGAAGTATTGTGATGAGTCATTGTACTATGAAAACTTTATTTTAGCAATTAGTAGTGAAATATTGGACTGCCTTAGGCCTAGACCCCTAACTCTTGGTTTTGTCCTCATAAAAGCCAACCATATAAAACATAAATATTATACCCTAAAGTAAATTATTTTACTAATGATCCTTCTTTTAAGTTCATAGATTATTTATATTCTTTCATTCCTATATGATTAACTAATCTAAAAATAGGGTAAACTATATTGGTAGTCACCAAATTTTTAGAGCGTTTTTCATTACAGTTACCAAAATTTTAAAACTTTTTTTACAGTCACCCAACTTTTATATCGCTTTTATTACAGTCACTGTTGTTAAAAAACGCTTACGTGTTATGTTATTTTTTCTTTTTCTCTCTTTTTCTTCTTCTTCTTTCTCTTCCCTCCATGGATATAAGAACTAATAAAAACATGACATTTCATCTCTTGATTTTCAAAAATATAAGAAGAGTAGTTTACATGAAAGGTTCTTCTCAAATGGATCCATTGGAAGGTTTTAGGAAAATTCCCTCAACATGCTGAACCTTGAAAAATAATGGGGGGAAACCAAACATGGCGAGAAACAAAAACCACAAAGTTAAACTTAAAAAAGGGTGTTAAGAACTTAGAACAGATCCTAACAAATTTTGTTCTCGTTACATTTTCTCTCACTGACATATTTCTTCCAGTAAGCCATGACTTCCTTTGAGTCTCAATATCAGTCTTGTTAACAATGTCGTTTTGGGCTTCCGCTTCCTCAGGAATAGCCTGTTTGACAGTGACCTTTGCGGGCCGGGTGTCGAGCTCGTGCAGCACTGAACCTGCATATATGTATGACACAAGTTTAGTTTTGGTATTTATATATGTGTGTGTATATACTGTAAATGGGGTTGGAACAGTGACCTTTGGAGAAATTGAGAGTGAAAGCGGGTTGATCAGCTCCACTATAGTTAATATGGAAGATGAGTTCTTCATGCAAATTTTCCTTGCTTCTCCAGATAACCCAATCAATACCAGCATAAACAATATCATATTTATGGCCACCGACATTAATACTCTTCACAAGGGGAACCCTAAAGTCCCACTCCAGTTCTGGGGTACAAAAATGGTGCAATAAATCCACAACTAGCCGCATCGACATGAATCGGGGTATCCCATCTACAGAAAAACATACCAAAGTGAGAGCATATAAGGCACACTTCAAAAATGTCAGATCGTAAAGAAGTTCATCTTGTTTGTTGGCACAAAAAAAGAGATGTTTATCCGGTTTCTTTGTTCTTTTCGGTTAAGAGATCGTTTAGGAGCTTGACATCTTCAAATTTACCATTGAGGGTGGAACTCAAGATTGCAGCTACACATATGGTGTTTTATGGACCAGTCCCATTGCTTTGACAGGGTCCATGACATAGTAGCCTTCTCTAAGCTTCACTTCTGTCAACTCCACTTGAAAGTACCTTGTAAATTTCTCCCCGCAAACCTGAACATTGGCACCGGTGGCGATGTTGGGTTTCCCTTCAGGCTTCAGCATTACGCTTGTTTTGCCAATATTTTCTCTTGAAAGCAAGACCAGCCAATATTATTGCCTCGGACGAACCGAAGGTTCTGACCCCAACGGCAGCCTCACTGTCCCCTAACGACGCGTTGAACAAGTGTGCTATCATGTTCTCACAACGATTCTGCATCGAAAAGAACCAGTCATTCAGTATTCAGATCATGTTTCATTCATAGATCAAGTTTCGTTCATAAATCTGCAGAATACGAAATGAAACAAATCAAGAGATGAAATATCTTTTTTTTTTTTTTATCAATTCTTATATCCATGGAAGGAGAGAAGAGGAAGAAAAGAAGGAAAAAAATAAAAAAAAATAACGTGTTACGTCAGTATTTTTAACGGTAACTAACACAGTAACCGTAATGAAAGCGGTATAAAAGTTGAGTGTCCGTAATAAAAATTTCAAAAGTTTAGTGATCGTAATGAAAACGCCCTAAAAATTTGATAACTACTAGTATAGTTTACCCAAAAAATAGTACCCTCTTAAATCCTTTCTAAGATACAATTTTCAAAAGTTACATGTCATCTAAATTAGTAATAAATTACTTATCTAAAAATAAATAAATAGTACTTAAGAACCTAATAAATGTGTCAATGGAAAAGCGGATGATCTTCATCCTAAGATGTACGGGTTCAAATCATTTTGTCTACAAGGTTTTATGCCTATTGTCAAAGGATTAAGAATCTGTATGAACATATACTACATTCTAATCACCTTTAGACTATTCAAAAAAATAGTACTCAAGTAATAACTATTTTAACAGTTTTTTATATAATCACCGATATTTAATTTATTAATAATTAGTGCAGATTTTATTTTTAATGTTTTGAATCTATCAACTGATGGTTGACTTTAATGGTTTTTTAATGTTATTGTATGTAATAATATTCCCACTTCAAAATGTATTGAAAATGATAAACAGAATTATAAAAAAAAGTATATTCAATGTGATGTTTTTACCATAACTAATGTAATAACTGAAAACATCTTATAAGCACTCGTTAAAAAATATTTTTAATAGTCTAAAGGTGATTACAAAGTAATATATATTTATATATATTTTTAACGTTTTGACAATGCACACACACTTTGTAGATAAAGCGATTGAATCCGAATCTTTTAAAATGTACACCATCTACTTTTTCGCTAAAATCACTTATTAAATTCAAAAGAAAGACGTTAAAAGAAAGAGCAAATTTAGAAATCTAATTAAACAACACAAGGAATTACGGTAGGCAGAGTGGGCAGAGGAACTACATAATCATGCTCAAATGACAGATTTCAAAGGTATTACTATTAATTTTGGACGAGTTAATCACAGGATTCAGCAAGTATAACATATGATATGGGATCTTATTCTTCAAATTGAGTGCTACAATATTTTCATTAAAATAAGGTTTAAATATGCATTTGACATCTCAACTAGACATCTTTTTCCAAGTTGGTACTTAAAAGAAATTTTGTTCCCAAGTTGGTACTTGAACTAGGCACCTTCACCCAAATTGATACCAAAACTTATACATTCTATCAATTTAGTCATAATTCAAAATAATTCAATAAAATTTAACCACATATATTTAAAAATCTTAGCAATTTACTATTTATTCTTCTCTTAAATTATTTGTTTTTCTCCTATAAATGCTATAGTATCATTTTCCTGGTATAAAAATTTAATGGTAACTTGATGTTGTTTTATAGTAGAATGCAATTATCTCATTATTTTTGTGATCCGTTAAGCTTGTTTGATTTGACAGTATTTCAAAAATGACTAAATTGATGGTGTTTTTAAATACAAATGGTTACATTTATTGAATTATTTTAAATTAGAGCTAAATTGATATAAAGCATAAGTTTTGAGGATAAAATATGTTACTAAAAGTATTAGAATAGTGGATCGAATTAAAGTTTAGGTACCAAAATAGAAAAAAATTTATTTAAGTGTCAACTTTAGAAAGTATCTAGTTCATGTACCAGCTTTGAAGTAAAATTTTTTTTAAGCCTCAACCTGAGAGAAAAGATCTAATTTGGGTACCGAATGTACAAACAAAATTATGAGCATTAGTAAAATATGTAATATTTGATATTTCCTACCAACTTAAAAGCAAAACAAAGAGAAGGGTTCTCAACGGGTGCATTAAGGACATAGTCTATTCCTACCACTAAGTCCCACTACATAGTCATTGTGTGTGCAAAAACTAGAGGTAATTGCACTCATCAGCTACATCATTGGGAGCCAAAAAAAAAGAACACCCTAACATCAATGACGACCCGCCTCTTTTTATGTTTTTTTTAAAGAAATTTGTAGTTGGAATACAAATGAAGGGTTACCGATGTTAGAATTTGAAATAATCGGATGTTACCCGATAAAAATAATTAAACGGACTAAATTAAATTAAATATTTAAATATTTTAACTTAAGTCAGTATGAACATATATTACTTTATAATCATATTAAGATTATTAAAAAAAAACTTGAATTATTCGCGCTTGGCTTTAAGTCGGTAATAATTGATTAAAAAACTTAACTAAGCCCTTTCATAATTTTTATAAATTCTTATTAAATCCCTCAAAATCATTAAAATATTAGTTAAACCCTCAAAATTTTTAAAAAATTTAGTTCAAGCCTCCAATTTTTTTTTAAAAAGTTTAAATTGGCCCCTAAATTCTTACCCAAGTTCCACCTTGAGCACAGATATCTCCATTACACTCCTACAAATAGGGTCCTTTCAACATCATTGCTTATAGTTCCATAGCATTGAATTTATAAAAAAGGGGTAAGGCATTTATTTCACCCCGTCTGTTCCTAGTCCTCATGAAACAACCTGTTTAAGAGCTTTTACAAGTATGATAAAGTTGATTGAGCCCTGCAAATATTCCAGGTCATAGTACCGAATGCCCACTGCAAATTGTTAACCCACTTCTTTATCATAAATGTTAAATGATAGAAGAAAGTTGAAGAAACCTTTTTCTTTGTCTTGAAAGAACTAAGAAACTCACTATCACATTGTCAAAGAAGAAAACAATGAGAATCTAACTAAAAAGGGAATGCATGCGAAACAAAAGCCTAGGGTACAACATGGCTCATGACTATTCAGAAAATTAGTGGAGACACACAGTATAAAATACCGAGACTATGAATCACTACCAGTAGCCATCAGGAACTCACCCTCGCATACCAAGTCGCTTCCAACGTATGCTTTCCCTTCCATCTTTGCAATTCCAAAACGCTTCTGCAGCTTGATAAGTGTCATCCTCATAACCAACGTATCTCCTGCTATCACTGGTTTCCTAAACCTTACTTTGTCAACTCCAGCAAAAAAGAAGTTTTCCCGAGAACCTCCCACTTCGGGTTGCAGCATAACCAGGCCTCCAACTTGTGCCATTGCCTGGACCAAGCAAATACTTCTGTCACAATCTATTGATACTAAAAATGAAATAAACAACTTTAGCATTCATCTCTTTTCTTGCATACTGGATTGACAACTAAGCAATCTGACCACGGAATCACCCAATAATATAATAGAAGCACCATGTTGTCTCTATTAGCATGCTTGTTCCATGCTTCAAGTAGTTTCACTTAATACCATTGATCCCCCCCCCATATGCACATATTGTTCAGGATAAAGAATGCTAAAAGGTGAAGTGTACCCTAAGTGCCTAAAAAGATGATTTGATGTAAATAAGTAGCACTGGGCAGTGTGGCAGACAATCAAATCAAGCCAATTTAACGCTGATTTCGAAAGTACTTGAATGGTATAAACCTCCTGAAATGCAGTGACACTAACACCAATACCAATACTAATCAAAGGCGTAGCCCCCAAGCACAGCTGGAATAAAACACTGCATTGTGGTGGTTACTACTGTAAATCAAAATTTGCTTGTTTTCTCAATTAATTCGTAAGTAGTTTTAACAAGAGAAACACCAGTAAGGATATCTTAGCTAAAATACAACCTATACAAAATTCCAGTAGAATCAGCTAACTTAGAATTGGGGGAAAAATATATCTGTGGATATTTATGCAAAGACAACAGACAAACAAAAGATGGTGTTTGAGAGATGAAACAATCATAGGATATCAAAGGATGTAAATGGAAGATAACACACAGTAGCGGAAGATAACACACAGTAGCCAAAATAGCGAGATATTATTACAAGAAGAAAAGAAGATCTCAAAAGGCATAAAAGCTAGCCACAATTTTCTGAAAATGCGCAAGGAGCACAATTAATGTTATTTTTGTGTCGTCCTCACTTTTGACCCAAGTTAATATGTAAAACACAATAAAAAATAAAAACACAAAAAAACAAGAAAAATTAAACAGACGCACCTTTTTGCGCATTGACGCCTGATGCGCCTTAGGCGCGCCTTGTTACGCTTCATTGAAATCGCCTCGCCTAGACCTAATTAAGCGCTTTACCATCGCCTCGCCTAGACCTAATTAAACACTTCACCCTCGCCTAGCCTTAGCGCTTAGGCAAGCTTCAGCTGCACCTTTTTAAACACCGCCTAAAACCAATTGATCTCAAGTCTAGTGACCCACCTTTAATATAATAAGACCATTAAAAACCTAACACTTCACATATTAAGGGTACTACTTTAATGCTCTCCTTCACTTGTAGCTCAACAGGAACCTATGCTTGGACAACCTCACAAGGGGTGGTCAGCCTCACCTGGGTGTTAGATAGGAAGAAGAACAAAACAAAACCTAGGATATGCATCCATCTATGTTGTACCGGTACGGGTACAAGTACGAGAAATAATAATTTTTAAAATTATAAGATATGAGTATGACAAAGGTACAACAAATATAAAATAAAAAATTATTAAAATTAAAGTAAATTAGAAAATAAAATTCATAAAAAATCACAATAGTAAAGTGTCAAATCTCAAACAATAAACTAAGTATAGAACAACACTAAACAACGAAAATCATTCGTTATTAACATCCTCCGATATCAACTCGCTCTCTAAACCAGGCTCATCAAATGAGAGTTCTGCAAACTCTAAATGCCCCATATCTCCCAAAGAATCAAATGCATTTTCACCAACATCTGCCCTAAACGCTAAATATCCCACATCTCCTAAAGAATCAAATGCATTTCCACCATCTCTAATACACTTGTGAAGCTTAAAAATGACCTTGGGTATGCTCAAAGAACTCAAATACCGTCTCCGAAATGTCCCCTATAATCTCCTAGACTTACCCAATTAATTTTAGACGTACATACGCAAACCGTATCTGTCCCGGGGACGTATCGGGCATGTGGGATGGCCTTGGGCTGTCGTACCCGTGCTTCATAGACTACCATGTTAAGCAAACTCAAACCAATGGGTAATGGTTGGATAGGCTCAATTTTAAGATAAAAACACAAGAAATCCAACACTCAACAATTATGGTATAACACTACTACGACACTAATATATGCATATATAAGTTATTCATATCACTCATTATGTTTGTGGGAAAGGCCATAAGGGAATGCATACAAAAGCTTTTGCAAGCTAATTGCTAAAGGGAATGTGTGTGCTTATATGCATGGTTGTACTTGTAAGTGATTGTCCATAATGACCATCAACAGTTTTGGAATTGGGAATGATGTGTAAGCTTTTGCTTGGCAATGGCTGATAGGAATGTAGTGTTTAGATAGCTATTAATATCTTTAATCAACTTCGAATAGAAATATTGGTCCATTCTGGTATATCATTAGCTCTTGATATTCAAACTAAGTGTTCAAACACTTGTTCACATAGACCATTTCAGAGCTTTGACTTGAAGAACTTTCTATTTATAGGATCTAAGAACTTGACTATTGTAATAAGTTGAGACTTCTTTATTAAATCTGTACCTTGTGTTGTGAAATGACATAGACTTCGGTCTCTCTATGTTTTATGGCTTCTTATTCTAGAGAAGTATTTAGTGTCATGTAAGCTTTCCCCAAAGCACAGGTATGTCTTCCCATTCATGGGAAAATTTAGGTTTGGTTTGAGTCTCGGGTTCGTTTGGCTTGTTTCAGTAAGCTCTTTGCACTAACATGTATGGTAGAATATCGGTGTTGCCGATAGGTGTTAAGAACAAGGGATTTTCGATAGGGATTTGGAACAGCTATATTTAGATCTATTTATTTTTGCCTTCGTGAATTATAGTGAATCATATTGTATTCTTGATTTACTGATATATCTTCATTTTATTTAACATGTAGATGATAGTAAGTGATCATGGCATGACAGAAAATGGTAATCACGGGGGTTCTACATATGAAGAAACTGACTCATTAGCTCTTTTTATTGGTATGAGGAATGTGTCTTTGACTATTAATCAGGTAATCAAATGGAACTTCACAACATTATATTGTTGCTATTAATGGTTTCTAGTAGTTCTATTTTTCCCCTCAAGCTGTATCACAAACTCCTCATCCATTACTGAGTGAATAGGTGCTTTAGCAGCGTCAAGAACTTCCAGATATGAGATCGTTCAAGAGCGATTAACTATGCTATTATATTTTTGTTGTAGTTTAGTTTGTAATAGGTTGTCTAATGCAGTACATAATATTTTATGCAAATTGACGTTGCACCAACCTTGGAACTTCTATTTGGCGTTCCAATCCCTAAAAACAATGTTGTTGTTCTTATTAGATAAGCTTTTGATTATCTAAAAGGTTTATCTCTACTCTCCTTAGTTCATAGAGCTTTGCTTTTGGTCATGGGTTGGGTATCTAATTGTTCAGGTGGTAATGGTAGTATATTCTTGATTTTTCTTGAAAGACGGGAAAAAATGTGGACATTATTTCCAAAAGAGAAAAATATAATTCTTCTAGAGAATGTTTCACCTTGCTCCTAGATGATAATAGAGTGGCATGTGTTTTCCACTTTACTGTCTGGATTATGATAATATTTTTCAAATATGCGCTGCTCTATTCTTCTACCCTAAGATGCTTCCATTAAAAGACTCATGGAATTGGACATTTACAGCAATGCACTGTGCAGCAAAAGAGGCTAAAGTGCAACTATGTGTGTATTTGTAACTGGTGGAGTTCGGGCCAAATTGTTATCCTCTAGTCTTAAGTGATATGAAGAGGAATTAAAGGAAGTTTCAATGTAGAAAATAAACCTCTTCCTTTTTAGGCCCATATGGGTGCTTATCTAATTCTGTTCCTTCTGGATGAAATCAGAGGACCAACATCTGAGGGCCCTGGAGTTGAATGCTTGGCAGTTACTCAGATTGTTGCATGTCCAGTTATCAGGTTTGCACAAGAAAATCTTGATAAAATTGCATGCACTGTCATCCAGATTGTATTACATAAGAATTAGTACAAATTGAAGCTCATGCTATTGTAAACCAAAAGTTTACTCATAACCTTATTATTTGGCATGACCGGTTAGGCCATCCGAGTTCAATTATGATGCAAAAAATTATTGACACTTCATGTGGTCATTCATTGAAGAACTGACAAATTCTTCAAAGTAACGTTTTTGATGTGATGTTTGCTCTTAAAGTAAACTAGTTATTTGACCATCACCAGTTAAGATAGATTATGAATATATTAATTTTCTACAACGGATACATGGTGATATATGTGGGCCCATGCACCATTCTTACAGACCATCTGGATATTTTACTATTTTAATAAATGCATCAACTAGATGGACATATGTATCCTTGTTATCAACCTGCAACTTGGTGTTTGCGAGGTTGCTTGTTCAGTTGATAAAATTACGAGAACATTTTTTAGATTACCCTATAAAGACAATTAGTCTTGATAATGCTGGTGACATGCCATTTTACATGCAGCATCACTAATTCGCATCAAGCCAACTAATTATCATAAGTTCTCCCCATTACAAATGATTTTTGGTCAGGAACCAAATATTTCCTATCTTAGAATTTTTGGGTGTGTGGTATATGTTCTAATTGCTCCACCACAACGCAAAAAGATGGATTCTCAAAGGAGGTTGGGAATATATGACGGATTCAAATTCCCCTTGATAATTAAATATCTCGAGCTTCTAATGGGGAATTTATTTACAGCTCGATTTGTTGACTATTATTTTAGTGAGTCAGTTTCCCAATATTAGGGGAAAAAATAAATAGCTGGAAAAAATAAGTTGGAATGAATTATCATTATCTCATTTTAATCCACGTAAACCATAAGTTCAAAGGATAATTCATTTATAAAACTTAGCAAATCAATTGCCAGATGATTTTGTTGACCCTAAAAGGGTGACTAAGTCACATATACCAGTTATGAATGCTCCGATTAAAATTGATGTCCTAGAAGGGCAAACTCTAGTTTCTAATGAGTCTAACTCACGCCTGAAGCATGGTAGACAAGTAGGATCTAAATATAAAAATTCATCAAAAAGGAAAAAGGGCTATATCTTATGATGGTCCGATAGAGGAATCAATGAATTATAAAAATCTCTAGAAGAGATTAAAAGGACTCCAACAGAGACATTAGACATGACTCGGGTTCCTAATAATAAATAGATCTCAATAAATTATGTCATGTCTGAAAATAAGTGGAACTAAAATCAAATCGGCGTCGATAATACATTGCATGCAATATAGCACTAGAAATTTTGATGTGGATCAGAGCCATTGTTAATTGAACAATGTAAACAAATAAGTGATTGGCCAAAATGAAAAGAGGCAATTGAGACAAAATTAAAATCTCTTTCAAAAAGAGAAGTAGTTGTGATGAGCCTTTGTGAGAAAGAGAAATCAAAAAGGGGAAATCGCGAGATTATAAGCTCGTTTGATTGCACAAGGATTCTCACAAAGACTTGGAATCGATTATGAGGAAACATACTCCTCGATGGTCTATGCAATTACTTTTAGATTTTTGATTAATATGGCAATAAAAGAAACACTTAGTTTCTGCCTAATGGATGTTGTTACATCCTATTTGTATAAGCCTCTTGATAATAACATTTACTTGAAACTTTCAGAAGGATTTAGACTGCTAGAAGCAGTTAATTCAAGTTCTCAAGAATATTTTTCATTTAAATTGAACATATCTATTTACGGATTAAACAATTTAGGCGTATGTTGTATAATCGCCTCAGTGAATACTTATTAGCGAAAGGCTATAAGAATGATTCAATTTTCCCAAGCATTAAGAGATTTAGCTCCAGATTTGTTATTATTGTATATTGATGATTTGAATATCATTGGGACTCGTGAAGAGATCTCCTTGACAATAAAATACTTGTGCATCAATCAACATACAAAGAAAAGTGTTTAAAGAGACTTTACATGCATAATGCACATTCGTTGAGCACGAGGCAAAGTTGAAAAATAATTGTTATGCATCAGATCTTAGTTGGTCTAGAAGTACTATCTAAGTGCTACAAAACCATTACCTTTAGATCTTTTAAAACTTGAAGCCTCTTCAAATCATGTAAATAATTGTTGTGCACGTTGCACAACCGAAAAATGTTTTTGGCTAAACATATGTAGAAGATATGTGAATTGCTTTCACAAGATAAGTTGCAAGCTATCTTGTGCGGAGATAATATACAATTTAAATCTTAATCGAAAGGTGAATACATCAAAAGTGACAAAAACGAAACATATTTTTTTAAAGTTTCGTCCCTCATGATCTTCAAAAGAATAGTATTCGATGAATCCTTTCAAGAAGTAATATGAAAGATCTATTCACCAATGCATAATCTACTTCAACATTTGAAGATTATATTCAAGATTGAATTATAAAGATTCAAAGATCTTATGTGATGTTTTCATGAGGGGGAGTAAATACTCGTTGCATTTTTTTTCCTTTAACCGAGATTTTGTCCCAATGGGTTTTCCAAGTAAGGTTTTTAATGAGACAACATGTTATGCGTATCAAAGATTTTTGTAATCTTTTTCCTTCACTAAGATTATTTTTCCCTCGGGGGTTTTATCTTATTAAGGTTTTAACAAGGCAATTTATCTTCATGGATATCCAAGTGGGAGTGTTATGAATATCTTTATTTATGGTGGATATCCATCTATTATATGAGAGTTCAATGCACTTTATTATTAGGGTTTAACACCCATTAGAATTAGAGTTTCTATTTATGCATATAAATATAGAGTTTGGAGAAATTATTGTACACAACCCTACTTTGATAATATAATATAAGTCTCTCTCTGTCTCTCATCTTGTTCTTGTTCATCTATTTTGTTCTTGCTCTTTATTTTATTCACAACATACAATTATTTTTTGACACATAATCTTACAATTATTTTTTATGTAAACATTGGTTTTCTATTCTTTTAAATAAATGTCGTGTATCAAATTCTGGGTGGACCTAAGGATCCACGTCAATTTTAATCACGAAAAAAAGGACGAATTCATTGACGATAAAAATGTTCATATATTAAATTGATAATAAAAAACTAAATCTTTGACATTGAAGAATTGAGTATAGTTCGCGTAGCAAAGAAATATTTTTTTTATCAAAGAAAACTTCATTAAAATAAGACAGGCATACAATCAAACCGAGCCAGGGTCAACCGAGACCCAAGGCAGAAATGGGCAAACAAGACTCGAGAAACATACATGCAACCCTAACCCTAATATAAACGTAGAGCCTAAGAACGACAAAAGCCATCACTGGCAGAGAAAAGGCGTCAGTTGTCTAAAACATCTAAGGGTCTACCAAACGAGAAAAGCTTTGTGGTCAAATTGTTCGACAGATGATCCAAGGGGGTAGAATGACAAAATTGAGTAAAAAAAGGTCAGAATGGCCGTTGAACTAAGTTTCACCCCCTTCTCGACGAAGCTACCATCGAAACAACATGCATGCATAGAGAGGGAAGCTTTTGAGGAAGCAGACTAGTGAACCCCCATCATCGACATCAGAAAAAGGGGATAATGAAGCTTTTGTTCATGAGCAAGGAAAGCCAGAAATCCTGCAAGCAAAATGGACAACAAAAAACACAAATCCAAAAACATAGAAGAAATGAGGTGGGAAAAAGGAGGCCACGAAAAGCACTCTGTTCGAACCTTCACGGCGTACGTTATCATAGAAGGTCCATCTTCTTTCTCCTAAGCCATGGTCATCGGAGACCAAAAATTCTATCTGTCGACCAGAGGGGACAACGGAACAAAATACACTAAAAAAAACGAAAGATAAAACAAAATATAAGAAGGAAAGATTATGAGGAAAGAAGAGGTTAGCCGTCATTGGCCAAAGGGATAGTTGGCCTCAAACCGAGAACGAACAAAAACTAAGTATCTTAGTAAGAGGTCAGAGAGTTTTTACCAAAGAGTTTTTTTATCACAACCAAAGAGGTATTGAACTGTTTAGAATTTGTGACATTGACAACACGATATACAAACCAAGAAGATCATATTTGGACTCCACAATATTAACATGGCGGTATGCACGACATGTAGAAAACAACGAAGATCCTGTGTGGACTCTAACGTCCCATGGTAAGATTTGGAGCACACAACAAATAGTTAAGCTCAATTTTGAGCTGTATTACGTCATCAAAAACGAGATGAGGACCACACAATGAACAATGATGATCACTTCTGTGTCATTGTGAGATGTGGCGATAAATAGTGAAAGATCATTTATTTTAAATAATTGTGTTGTTTTATTATCTAAAAAAAACAGAATTATGCTGTCATCCAATAAATTCAAACCATGAAGATTGTGTTTGGACTTCACAGTGTCAACCTCTAGGTTTTAGCTTTTAAAGATCAAGTACCAAATTTCAGTTTTTGTGGAGGAATCACCAAGATTTTGATTTGCGGAGCAAGTACTAATATTTCTGTTTGAGGAATAGGCACTAAGATCTCCTTGCAATTTAGATTAAGATTACTCCAGCCATGAATATAATCGATGACAAGTTCATCCTTCCACTTTCGCGAGCTTGTGATCTCCGATCATGTTAACAATGCGACGGGTGTTGAAGAATTTGTTAAGAAATTCATGCTCTAGTCGTTCCCAACTATAGATTGTTTCAGGCCCAACCGAAAGTGTTTCCTTTCAATGTCCAAACAAATTGTTTCAAAATAACATCTCCTTCAGTTCTGACATTGTTGCAAATCTCCACAAAGTGTCATAAAAAACTATTAGAATTTTGGAGGTTGATGATTTGCAGGCATCAAGAGACGATCGATCATGTGAGTGTAAGTCTTAGCGCATATATATATATATATGTACTATTGTTAATCTTAGCATATATACATCCTCATGTTAATCTTCATCTATCCTACTGATAGCGGTTGTCGAAGCCGTCAAAAATAAATACTTGCTCAAATTAACTTGTAGTAGTTATAAGAGATTAAATTTAATAGAAAATAAATAAATAAGTAAAGTAAAAAGGATGGGTTTGTGTTTGAGTTGAATTAAAAGACTAAATAAAACAATTAAAAGTAAAGAAGAATTTAATATGAAGATGAATTCTAGTCAAGGTTGATCTTGCTGTATTAATTTAAGACTTAGTTCATCAATCTTCACAAAAGATAATTCTACATGAATTTTAAATAGCATAGTTATAGGTTACCAGAGAAAACCACATGTATAACCTAATCTCTCTTTGCATATAAGAATTGAATACTATCAAATAGCTTTATTGATTTAAGAGACCCAAGCACATAAACTATTAAGCACTAATCCGTTAACTTAATAAGAATATGAATCCATACCTTCAAAACCCGTTGCTTAGGTTACTTACCACTTACCAAGAATGCCTTGATTGGTTGTTGCATATAAAGATGAATAAACCGAAGAAAAGCATGTGAAGCTTATAAATCGACATATAAAAATACTTAAAATAGATGAAGAGCAAGAAAACCTAAGAACTTGTATTAATAACCTTGAATCCAACCTTAACTAGAAAGAGTTTAGCTACTCATGGAGAAGAAAAGATATTAATAGGGAATTATGAGGATGAATTCTTTCTCTTCTCCTAATGACCCTATTTATAATAGAGGCTATTTACATCAACTAGGAGAAAGAATTACAATAAGGTTTAATTTAAAAATCTATCCTACTCCAAATATAATATAAAAGTGAAAGTTCAACTTGAAGTAAAATTCATCTTCTTGCGTTAAGTGCTCCTTAGAATCCAAATCCAACCGAAACTTCTCTTTTAAGCATGTATTATCCTTTAGTTGTTAAAATCCCTACAAAAATCAAATACTTGTTAAAACATGGATTTATAGTTGGATTAGAACCCTAAAATATAGATATATATATGTGTGTGTGTGAAAAATATGCAAATATTAGACTTATCGCATATCGAGATTAACTGTTAACTTTTTATTCTCAAGTCACATATCCTACTGTTAATCACAACCATTCATTTCACGCATCCAATGATCGAAAAAACGTATAAAACTTCAAAACTTTTACGCCGTGTAAACGGATCCTATACCATATATATGTGTGTATATATAGAGAGAGAGAGCAAATCAACTTGACCTTTGACAACTTCTTTTTATGAGCTTTTAAGTTTATAGAAATAACCACTTCGTTGATTGTGATTGGGGCTCCTTAACAATTTAGGCATCCTTAGAAATAACCACTTCGTTCAACCTCCCTCTTCTTAGTGATTCTCATGTTGAACTTCCTCATTTATCACTTTCTTTCCGGTGATATCAAAAAGTCTTGCCAATAAGGAAGAAAATTGATTATCATTCTCTTTGAGACTGGTAGATTGGTAGTAAAAGTCTTTATAGTTCTTGTTAAATTAATTTAATTAATGATAATATAATTTGTTTTATTTAATTTAATTTAATTATAAAAATAAGTTGTGGTGTATTCCCATTGGTTAAGAAAATGTTTACATCTATATTAAGTGTCGTGATAAGTATGTCTTTATCTAATGGTCATTTTTCACACTTATAGAAAAATTCTATAAAATAATTCATGTTTTCAATATCAAACACATTGAAAAAATTGAACCCAACAAATGGTCCTAGTAGAAAAAACGGATGATGTTCATCTATGAGACCCATGTCAATCACTTTTTTACAAGGTATGTGCATTGTTAAATGATTAAAAATATGTATGAATATATACTACATTATTGGGTAAAACTTTGATACACAGGCTGTGTAAAATTAATTTTACACAAGCCTGTGTATTTACACTATAAAAACCCAAATCCTAAATTACTAACCCTAACCCTAAAAAACTAAACCCTAAACCTTAAACCCATACACTAAATTCTAAACACTAACCTTAAATTCTAAACCATGCAACCTAAACCCCTAAACCTTAAACTCTAAACTAAAACCCTAACCCCTAAAACTAAAAGGCACGTGTAAACTAAAGTTTACACGGCCTGGGTATCAAAGTTTTTTCCCTACATTATTATCACCTTTAGATTATTAAAAAAGTAAATACATTAATTTTCTATTTTTATAATATCATTACTAGATCCAAATTGATAAAACTATTAGATGCCGTTACAGCGATGGAGTGAATTTTTTTTCCGGTCATATAATCAAAGTTTTGTAAATCATCCATTTTAATCAATATAAATTTTTATTCCAACCAACTTGCTAAGACTGTTTAAAAATAAAGGAGCAAATATGGTAAATTAAAGTGTGGGATTCAATCCCAATTAAAAAGCATAGTAGATAGGGATAGGCACCAGTCGGGTTTTTGGCCCATTCGAACCGGACTCAACCCGAAATAAATACACTAAATCTGATTTGACTTATAAAAATATTAATTTTAGGTGCCTAATTGTAAAAAAATAATTTTAAGGGACTTAATCATAAAAAATTATAATTTTAAAGACTAAATTATAAATAAAAATTTATTTTAAGTACCTAATTATAAAATATATATATATATAAAGAGATGGTATTATTATAATTATCTCTAAAAAATTTAGGAAAAATTACACAATTAATTTCAGATCGGATAGGATCGAACAATTTTCACTCTAAATTCGAACTCAACCCGACCCGAACCCAATTTTTTCATTAAAAATCTAATTCGATTGAACCGGGTCGGGTAAAATCCCAATTCCTAGTGTCACGGACAGGCCCCCTTTTGCTCGGTTGGCAAGCCGTGCGGCACTTGAAATGGGTGTTACCCAGACAAGTCAGCCTTCCTCATGCCTCATTGTCCAAGGAGTTATCTCGGTCTAGCCTTCTCAGGGTCACAAGGCCCTAAGGCTTTAGAGTTTCGAATCCCGCAGGGCCTAGCGATAGCTGCACTCCAACCTCGTACTTCAGCCACAAGCGCGATATGGGGCCCTATGGCCCCAAACCGTCCCTAGGTATTTCTCCCGGGGAGACAGTGCGCCAACCACTAGGCCCCACTGCCCGCACACCTAGGCCCCACATAGGCGTAGGAGTAGGTCGCTTACACCAAGGAAGCTCGGTCGCTAGCCCAGGCGAGGGGGATGGTGGAGACCCGACACCAGACCACTTCCCCCTAAAGAGCTAAATAAACTTACCAGGAATGTCGTGAGTAGACGTTGCTTCGTCCCAAGAGGACACTTTCTGGATAGGGCCTTCATCGTCTTCCTAAAGCTTCTCAACTTGCATCCTTGACTTGGTAGCTCCTTAGGGACTGCTCATATCATCACTCGGTCCACCATTGCTCGGTAATGAACGGGCTTGTCAAGGCAGGGTCGTAATATAATAAGGGATGGCCTTGACATCTCTCCTCCACTTATTCTATCGATGGCCTCATCGATGTAGCCCCAGAAGGGATGGTTCTGACATTCTCCCCCACTTCCTCTATCGATGGTTTCGTCGATGTAGTCTAAGAAGGGATGGTTCTGACATTCTCCCCCACTTCCTCTACCGATGCCCTTATCTATGTAGTCCAAGAAGGGATGGTTCTCATTGATATTGACACCAGTTCTTCATCACTTGTTGAGCCGATACAAACCCTTATGGCAACACATCTTCGATTCGTGCTCGATTTGGTATGTTTTCCTTGTCCCGCCATTTGACCCTTCAAGCAAATAATTCAAGCCTCGATCCTGGGTTCTTTCTATCCCCTTTTGACTATGTTGTACATCCGTAACCATCTAGACTGACCACAGACTCATTATGACCCATAGACAGCCTTCAACGAGCCTTTAAAGCAACCCAAATAAAAAAATATTGCCGGTCTCCCAAATCACGGACATGCACGACTATGCAAAGATCAATCTCATCCACAAAAGTTCTTGCGCTTCTTTGCGCCTCAACTCGATCGCTGTCTCGATCAACCAACAACAATGTTACGCCTGTAACGAACAAATGAGCACCACTGTGCCCTAATTCATACGCGCCACCGCGCTAATGTAACACATCGGCACTACCTTGCCAAACCCACCATTAGACACCTTTGCACATTGACTAGGTATTGATCAATCAGCATAAGGAGTCATCCTGCCTACCCCACTCGTGGAAGCGCTTGGCGTAGGTTCTAGCCACCCTGCCTACCCTCACAGGGCGCTCGGCGTGAAACTAGGCCACCCTGCCTACTCCACTAATGGATGCGCTTGGCGTGATATTACACCATCCTGCCTACTCCTTGAAGAGAAGCGCTTGGCGTGAGATTAGACCACCCTGCCTATTCCCCACATGGGAACGCTTGGCGTAGTCCCCCACCCTGCCTACTCCAGTCCAAAGAGCGCTTGGTTTACTATCATTCGACCCTGCCAACTCCATTCACCGGAGCGCTTGGCGTAGAATGCACAATCCAGCGCCTCTGCGCATAGAAAAAAAATAGTCTCTCTTTTTTTTTCCTGTCATGATGATCCACCATGCCTACTCCACCCGTGGGAGCGCTTGACGTGAGGCCAACTGATCCACAAATAGTCAAACTCTCATTTTTGCTACACACCCGTCTGGCGTCACCACGCACCACAGCCACTAAATAAAGCATCATAGTGTTCCAGTTGGTACATGAGCACTATGGCGTCTGGTTAACAAATACGCACCACTGTATCAAAAGCCATAGCCAAACGCCACCATCACATGAGTACATTGTCCATCGTATTCTCGCTCTGATACCACGTGTCACGGATAGGCCCCCTTTTGTTCGGTTGGCAAGCCGTGCGGCACTTGAAATGGGTGTTACCCATACAAGTCAGCCTTCCTCATGCCTCATTGTCCAAGGAGTTATCTCGGTCTAGCCTTCTCAGGGTCACAAGGCCCTAAGGCTTTAGAGTTTCGAATCCCGCAGGGCCTAGCGATAACTGCACTCCAACCTCGTACTTCAGCCACAAGCGCGATATGGGGCCCTATGGCCCCAAAACGTCCCTAGGTATTTCTCCCGGGGAGACAATGCGCCAACCACTAGGCCCCACTGCCCGCACACCTAGGCCCCACATAGGCCTAGGAGTAGGTCGCTTACACCAAGGAAGCTCGGTCGCTAGCCCAGGCGAGGGGGATGGTGGAGACCCGACACCAGACCACTTCCCCCTGAAGAGCTAAATAAACTTACCAGGAATGTCGTGAGTAGACGTTGCTTCATCTCAAATGAGGACACTTTCTGGATAGGGCCTTCATCGTCTTCCTAAAGCTTCTCAACTTGCATCCTTGACTTGGTAGCTCCTTAGGGACTGCTCATATCATCACTCGGTCCACCATTGCTCGGTAATGAATGAGCTTGTCAAGGCAGGGTCGTAATATAATAAGGGATGGCCTTGACACCTAGCAGGGTGACTAAGAACAGAATTAGAGGCAAGAGAAGGGGTAAAGAATTGAAGCGACTCCACGTGAGCAGGTAGGCAAAAGAGAGTCCATCATCTTCCACATGCCTTTGCCGATGCCATTGGCTCTGCGCTGCTATAAATATACTTTCCCCATGTTGCGGTCAAACCATCCATTTGCTATTTGTAAACGTGTCAAATCAAAGGCCCAACGTTCCTCACTCTTTTTCAATAGCTTTCCATCTTCATCACCATCTCCTGCTTTCAACTCTATTTCCAACTTCTTTTTCAATGGCCGTTTTTTGATTTTTGCAAGCCAGGTTTGTTAAAAAGAATTTCAAGGTTTTAGATTTTTTGTTTCCAGAGAATTAAAAATGGGAGGAGTCAAAGGTTTCGTTGAAGGAGGCATTGCATCAATCGTAGCTGGATGCTCAACCCACCCACTGGATTTAATCAAAGTTCGGATGCAACTTCAGGGTGAAACCCAGGTTCCTAACGCCGCCGTTCAAACCCTCCGCCCTTCTTTGGCCTTTCAGTCGACCACTTCTGTCCATATGCGACCGTCCGCGGCGGCGCGTGTCGGACCAATAGCCACCGGGATTCGGATCTTTAAGACTGAAGGCGTCGCAGCTCTTTTCTCAGGGGTGTCTGCCACCATGCTCCGCCAGACCCTCTATTCCACTACCCGGATGGGGATCTACGACATCCTGAAACATAAATGGTCCAATAAGGAGACGAAAATCATGCCTCTCTCCAGCAAGATCGGCGCTGGGTTAATAGCCGGAGGGATCGGCGCTGCCATAGGGAACCCAGCCGACGTCGCAATGGTTCGTATGCAAGCCGACGGTCGCTTACCTCCATCTCAGCGCCGTAACTACACCAGCGTTATCGACGCTGTCACTCGCATGACCAAACAAGAAGGCATTACTTCCCTGTGGCGCGGCTCATCGCTGACGGTGAACCGTGCGATGTTGGTGACGGCGTCGCAGTTGGCTTCCTACGATCAGATCAAAGAATTCATTTTGGCAAATGGGTGGATGAAAGATGGGCTCGGTACACACGTGGCAGCGAGTTTCTCGGCTGGATTTGTTGCAGCGGTGGTGTCGAATCCAGTTGACGTGATCAAGACAAGGGTAATGAACATGAAGGTGGAGCCAGGGCAAAAGCCGCCGTACGCCGGCGCTTTGGATTGTGCTCTGAAGACGGTGAAGAGGGAAGGACCCATGGCTTTATATAAAGGGTTTATACCCACGATCTCCAGACAGGGACCGTTTACGGTGGTGCTTTTTGTTACGTTGGAACAGGTCCGGAAGTTGTTTAAGAATTTTTGAGGTATTTTCGACGACAAAGACGACGATTACGAATCTTAGGAATTCTATGTTTTAAGTTACGTAATTGTTTATGAGTTTTATCAAGTAATAAGTATATGGTATGCAAATAATGAAGCTTTCCATGGAATCTGGAGGCAGGGGTTGTCTTTGCCGGAGAATGTTTATATCTGAAATCAAGGTTTAAACAGACTTATGATATTTGGTCATGGCTGCTACTGTGATTTCTAACCCCACACGCTTTGAATTGTTTAATAATTTTGTATTATACATTACAGTCTTTGGATATTTTTGTGTAGGCTTCCATGATATTCGTGTCACCTCAACTATTTCAAGCTTATTTGTTTCGTTTTCCCAGGCATAAATAGTTTAATTGTTTTGGGACAAATTATATTGAAGGTCACTCCATTATTAATAAAATTATAATTCAGTCACTCATTATTAAAAGTTATAATTGAATTACTCAATTAAAGTTTTGGTTATGATCGGGTCACTCCTCTATTAATATACATCTTTATATTTATAAATTTATGGATTAGATTAAATAATGATTTTAAATGACGTAATCTAGTGTTAACGAGAGTATACAAGCGATTTGACACTCTCAAAACCCTGTCACCCGATCCTCGAAATTCAAGAATAAAAATTCGACCGGGTTGGGTCAGGTCAGGATCGGGTAATGTTATCATCCCTTAATAAGAGATAGATGTTTGGCGTAGAGGAACTGGAACAAATGTTTTGCAGTTCTTTCTGAACGACAACGGCTTAAACGGAGACTACCAGAAAAACAACCGTGGTCAGATATCCTTCAGACGAGTGGTGCGGCAATACGGAGGTTAGGATTGAGTGTAAAAAGACTGCTGAAGGGGGAAAATATTAGATAAAAAGTTAAATAGGGAAATTGTAGAAACAATCCATGAATTAACTAAGATTTTAGAAGGAAAAATATTTATATAAAAGTAAAAAAAAATGAGCAAGCACATTTGACCGGTTGACCAAGCTGCTCATCTTTATTCCCTCATTTCCCTTAGGTCATGGGTTCTAGACCCACTAGGAACACCCCATTCCTTCCCCCTAGAGTCGTCCCTTCCCCTCCACTCTAGGTAGGATTACGATTTGTCAAAAAAAGTTAAAAAAATTAAGGGTGCAATTGAAAAATCAATGAAACATTAATGACTAATTTTACTATTATGCCTTGAGAATATAAAGATTGAAAGTATTTATTTGAAAAGTTTTGAAACAATGAGGCTGACATTGTAAAAAAAATTGAAGGTGAAATTGAAAACCATGAACTTTGGAGGACTAATCTTGTTATTATGCCTCAAATAAGTTTTTTTTGGAAAAGTGCCACGTGTCACTCTTTTATTGTTCTAATTTTTAATATTTTTTAAAATAAAAAATTGATTTTTATGTATTTTTAAAGATTAAAGATGAAACTGAAAATCAGTGACATATTGAGAACTAATCGTGTTATTATGCCTTAATTAAGCAAATAAATTCTAGAATTGGTATATTTTTTAATCTAGTCGCTCTCTCTCAACTCTCTATCGCCTTCAACTTTGTTTTTCTTCCTTTGATTGGTGGTTGGAAACCAATATTAGTATTAGTTGTCGACCACTAATTCTATTATTTTTCTTTTTTATTTTATTTTATATTTTAATAAGAATCTCTGCCTTTGTGGCACGCGTTTCCTCTGTCCTTGTGACACATTTTTCTTTGGTTTTTTTGGTTCGTTTCATCTGTCCTTGTGGCATGATTTCAGCATACCTTAGAGGTCGGTTGGTGCTCGTACAAATATCTTCACGGCACTAATCTTTGATTAGGGTTTTGTCGGTGGTTTTAGAAAGATAGATCACCACTCGATTGATGGTTGGTTGTCGATGTAATCAGACCTGGGTAGCGGAGCAATCTGCCTGATAGCTTGGTTCACTCACCACTCATTTTTACCCCGTAAAACGTCTCGTTTGGATAGAGACAAGGAAATTCAAGAAGGTATTTAGATTTTGGTATGTTAATCTCAATGGAAGTGTCTGTTTTTCTTTGCACCATTGTAAGAGACTTTTAGAAGACTTGTCCCTTTTTTTCTCTTTTTGACGCATTACATTATATTATCTTTTATGGTAATTAATAAAATTCAGATGCCATTGTTCAAAAAAATAAGCAAACAAATTCTTTTTAAAAATGCCACGTGCCAATTTTTCTATTGTTCAAAGGAAAAATAGGTAAATTCATTAACGATGAAATACCTCATGTACGAAAATGAGGATTTTAAAATATTATGTATAAAATTGAAAATTCGGTATAGTCCATGTACCAACGGGATAATTAAGTCTATTTTAAATTAATATTTTTTGAATAGAAATTAATATTTTTTAGTAAACTACATTACATGTTATTTAATTATGGGTTTGGTTATAGATATGTATTTGTAGCGATGTCCTCTTTCTTATCGCTAAAATAAAAACGTGAATTTTCGAAGGATGTTGAGAGGTGTGTTTGTGACTCTTTTGGATATAAAATATTTGTTCCGTGGGTTTTTTTTTTTTAAAAAACCGCATTAAAAAATGGAGTCGCCACCGGCCACTTAGGTAGGCCGGACACCATGAAACCAGAGATTCAAAAAGACAGGGTTCGGGAGTCGGTTACGGATGAGGAAGGATTAGCACCCCCACACCGCCCAAAATTGGTACTTTAATAATTACCGCTTTATTAATATTGGATTTTCCGGATTAAAGTGACGATTATTTTAAAATTCTGTCATAATTGCGAATTAATTTTAAAGGTCCCGTTATCCGAGAATAAACGCCCAACCACTATCACTACGCTTGATACTGGCCCCGTTTACGCTCGGATAAAAGGACACCACATTAACAAGTTATAAATCATATGCAATCTTAGTGGCAAAAATATAAAATATGGCAAAATATTTAAATGTAATAAATATTGACATAACAGAATATTAATCTAACATAGATGATATTCTAGACTAAAACATGCATATATACATATTATTCTAAATAATAGATAATAACAACTTTAACAGCAATGAATAACAAGGTAGGAATAATTAAGTATATAGACGAACAAATATTTAAAAAAGACATACATGCTATTAATAAAACATATTTCAACATATATGAACAATATATTATACGTAAAAGAAGACACACTAACACGTAACCTAAAAGCCAAGAAAACATACAATACGTACAAAAATACAATAACATGCTTGTTTTTACTTAGTCAATAGAACATAACATGCTTTAATACGAATAACCGGATAAAAAACATGACTATCATAAGCTTAACACATATATACCTATAAACATAAAATATGAGTCATATGTGAGGGACATAAAATAAAATAATAGGATATCAATATATACGATTATAATACGAACATGGATATTTACAAAGAATACATGACTGAAATGAAAGAAAAACAAAAGTCATAAGCGAAATTAAAGAACAATAATATGTAATTTAGGGACGAAATTGCGAAACAAACAAAACCTAAAAGGACCAGAATTGTAATTAGACCAAGGGGCGGACCCAAAATGAAAAATTCAAAAACGCGGGATGGTTAAGGGTGTAATTTTACCATTCGTAAACCGATTGATGTAATTTAGGGACTAGATTGTAACCTTTTGAAATATCGGGGGACTGGGATTGTGATTATACTATGCGGCAAGACAAAAATGAAAATATTGAAAACGCGTGGGGATTAAGTGTGTAATTTACCCATTTAGCAAAATAAAAACACCTATATAAACCCTCTTTTTAGGTCAAAACCAAATTTTTGGCCATTCGTTCATTTTTCTCGATTTTGGTAAGAACCACGTTCTTCATTTTCTCTCCTTTTCTTCTTCAAACCCCGAATCCGGCGGCCGGCCACCGGCCGCCATAATCGCGCGCCGGCGAGCCTCCAAAAGACACCAAAATAACCACTATTTCATCCTCAACATGAATCCGTGGTTGGATTCAGAGGATACCCCCTTATTTACCCTAGATCTAGGAAATACGAACCAAAAAAAAGTTTTAAAACCTAAAATATAACTACCAAGGGGGCCTTCCCCTTCCTTCAGTTCACCAGATCTGACTTGTAGGAGCCGAAAGACTTATCACTGAGGAAGGGAAGACCCACAAGCAACGCCGGTAAGACTACTCTCCTTTCTTGTTTTTGTTTTTTTTTTCTTTCGTATATGTATGTAAGGAAAACAAGTAAGAAAAAGAGACTAGTATTTACCACTGGACTGTCTTTTGATTCACTTGACTGGTTACAATTTTTGGTGTTTTACAAGATCTCCGTTCTCTCTTTTTTTGTTACCACTCTCTCTGTTCTCTCTTCCCCGTTACAAAAGTTCCCGTTTCATATATATTATTGTCCCTGTTTGTTGCAAGTTGCATCTTCTTTTCAGATCTGAACTGACACTTTTGCTTGTTGTCTTGGGCATATTCTGAACACGGGGACTGAATATCGGCGCGGTGGCGGTATGGACATTCTGCCAGCGGCCAGACGCATTTTCGGCCGTTAGATCAGATCTGATCTAACGGTCGAGATGGCTTGAAGAACGATCGGCCTGGATGAAGCCTCGATTCGATGAGACGGCTTCAGATTTCGCCACGTGGAGCTCCGCAGTCGAGGAGTCAGAACGCGTGGATCTTACGCGCGCGTGGGATGTTAAAGCAACCGCGCGTGGACCACACGCGCGCGTGGCACTCGAACGGTCCATACGTGTGGAACACGCGCCTAGCAGATATTTTTGACTTCCTGGTTGCATCGTGGCCGTTGGATCAGATCTTGATTCAACGGCCCACAGTTACCTGCACATTGTAATTAGATAAGATTCAGATTTGGGCCAACCGGGCCTTGTAATTGAATTTGTAATTGGACTGTAAATTTATTTGGGTTTAATATATTTAATTCTTTTCATTTTGTCAGCCCAATAATAATAATAATATAATTATAACAGCAATACATATACATATGAAAATGTATACTTATATTATACAATCATTAATTAATATAATTTTCTAGTATACGTACGTATAATCATACATATAATTAACATAACATCTATATATTAATCAAATACGCTCATACTCTAGATACATACGCGACATACATGCACACACCATCTTATATTAGTAACATTCATATAATAAATATACATGCAATATTAATATATTTACAAGTGAAAATGAGTGATTACAGTTGCCCCTCTTTGCTTGTTCTCATGGAATGGGAAACAAAGCAAAGATTCATAAGCACTCATTTTTATCAGACTTCCCTGTTTGTAGCCTTGGAAAAACGAATTCTTTTGGACATCTCCGCTCTTCCTTGGCTGAATCTTCAGGCTTGTAAGTTCTTCCTATATAGAGCTTCGTCGCCTTCCGATCTTGGAGCTACAGGCTCTTCCTATATAGAACCCTTCGCTCTGACATCCTGAATTATGAGTCATTCCTTTCACTTTGAGACAATAAAGCTTGGAGTCCTTCCTATATAGAACTCTTTGCTTTCAACGCTAGTTTCTCCTATATAAAACCTTTTGCGCCACTGATGGATTCTTCCGACTGGGAGTTCCTCCTATATAGAACTGCTAGTCTTCAAATCCTGGAGCCGTCAGTCCTTCCTATATAGAACTTTTGGCATCTGAAATCTCAGAGCTGCAGGTTCTTCCTATATAGAACCTTTCACTCTAAGACAATGAAGCTCAGAGCCTTTCCTATATAAGACTCTTCGCTTTCGACACAACAGGTTTCCTATATAACCCTGTGTCATAGGTGAATTGCTTTGACTGGGAGTTCTTCCTATATAAAACTACGAGTCTTCACCTTGGAGCCATCAGTCATTCCTATATAGAACTTTTTGGCGTCTGGAATCTCAGAGCTACAGGTTCTTCCTATATAGAACCTTTTACTCTAAGACAATAAAGCTCAGAGCCCTTCCTATATAGAACTCTTCGCTTTTGACACAACAGGATTTCCTATATAATCTTGCGTGTCATGGGTGAATTGCTTTGACTGGGAGTCCTTCCTATATAGAACTGCGAGTCTTCACCCTGGAGCTGTCAGTCCTTCCTATATAGAACTTTCAGCTTCTGAAACCTCAGAGAGAAGGATTCTTCCTATATAGAACCTCTCTCTGGAGCTTGAAAACATGTGCCTTTTGTATGTAAAAACATTGTCTTCCCATTTGGGATTCACACCGTGATGACCCTCGATGTTTCTTTGGATCTGCAGATACCTGTCTGAGATGAAAACAAAATGTTATGACAAATGAATGAATTGACATGCTCCTAATCCTAGTGATGTCTGACTATTCATGATGCATGAGTGTCAATATCTTGGTGGGCTTGTTTTGATCCTGATTTGATCTTGATGTTCGCTTTCTTCTTTTTTACAGGCATCGATACTCCGCCTCACTGTCAGGTTCAACCATCTCAACCTTTCTTTTTCTCCAATTGTGATTTGGAATTCTAAAGTGCCCTTTCGGGTTTTCACTTTAAAGAGTTTTCTTTAGGGGGTGCCCTTCTGATTTTCACCCAAAAGATCTCTTTTGTTATCTCGTGTGCCTTCCTTGAATAGATAGGACATGTGCCATTGGTCATCCTACCTGGTTGTTTAAAGCTTCTCACATTCCCTAGCCATTATGTAGGGAACTGGAGGACGGAGTTAACATCGTTTTCTTTGATCACCTGCATTTTCAAGGTTAAATCATAGTAATGCTCCGAAATCTCTTGTTTCATTATAAGCCTATGTTATCTTATTTGACTGAAATTGACAAGAAGGCAAGGAATGGATGCTCAAAAACACGGTTTTATTACGATTAAGGGCTTCGAGATATCTTAAAAAGAAAGGTATGACACATATGAGTTAAGTATGAAATTACAAGATCCCTCATTATCTTCGATATGAATGATACATGACCTCAAACCGGTGTAGAATTTTTTTGCCTGAAGCCTTCTCTTCATAATGTTCATGAAGATACCCTTCTCTTCGGATATTCAACTTTTCAACTTACCCGAGCCGCCCTTTGCGGGTTTTCAACTCGAGTCATTCCTTTGCTTCAAGACGCCCGATTTCAGGTTTTCGTCCTGAGCTCTCCAATTTTTCTTTTTTTTAGAGATAGTATTTCTTGACGGCATCAGAATTTACGGGATTTTTCAGCTCGTCCCCGTCCATTTCTGTTAGGATCAGGGCTCCTCCTGAGAAGGCCTTTTTTACGACGTACGGTCCTTCCCAGTTGGGCATCCATTTTCCTCGAGAATCTTTTTGGATAGGGAGGATTCTCTTGAGTACCAGATCTCCTTCCTTGAATTCTCTTGGGCGCACATTTTTTTTGTAAGCCTGCACCATCCGCTTTTGGTACATCTGACCATGAAAAATGGCCTTTAGTCTTTTTTCGTCAATGAGATTTAGCTGGTCGAGTCTGGCCTGCACCCATTCAGCTTCTTCCAGTTTTACTTCGTTTAAGACCCGGAGGGACGAAATCTCTACCTCAATTGGGAGTACTGCTTCGGTACCATACACCAAGGAGTAGGGTGTTGCCCCTGTTGATGTGCGAATGGACGTCCTATAGGCGAAAAGGGCAAAAGGCAACTTCTCATGCCAATCCCTGTAGGTATCCGTAGTCTTCGCTATGATCTTCTTTATATTCTTGTTTGCTGCTTCCACTGCTCCATTCATTTTAGGGCGATAGACTGTGGAATTATGGTGTGTTATCTTGAATTGAGTGCACACGTCCTTCATCATTTTGTTGTTCAGATTGGAAGCGTTGTCGGTGATGATCCTCTCGGCAATCCGTGACGACAAATAATTTCCTTCTTTAAGAACTTACAAATTGTAGTCCTGGTGATATTGGCGTAAGACGCTGCCTCTACCCATTTAGTGAAGTAGTCTATGGCGACCAAAATGAAACGGTGCCCATTGGAGGGTTTCGGATGGATCGCCGATGACGTCCATGCCCCATGCCGCGAAAGGCCACGGAGAATTCATGGTGTGTAAAAGCGATGGGGTGCATGAATCTTGTCGGCGTAAATTTGGCATTTGTGGCATTTCTGGCGTAATCGATGCAATCTCCTCCATGGTCAACCGAAATAACCGTATCTCATAATTTTCCGGGCTATAGACAGCCCGTTGGCGTGCGTTCCACAGATCCCGTCATGTACTTCAGCTAAGATTTCCTTCGCCTCCCGGGCATCCACACATCTTAGCAATGTTTGATCATGACTTCTCCTATATAGGATTTCCCCATCTAGGACATATTTTGTTGCCATTTTTCTGAGCGCTTTTCTGTCATTGTCGTTTGCCCCTTCTGGATACTTTCGAAGCTTGACATATTGCAGGATGTCATAGTACCATGGATTTTCGTCAATCTCTTCCTGTACATTACAACAATGAGCAGGCTTTTCAAACGTCTGCATCTCAATGGGCTTCATTCCTGCCCCGGTGTTTGTTTTAAACATGGATGCCAAGGTTGCCAATGCATCTGCCATCTGATTTTCTTCTCGGGGCAAGTAATTGAAGCTGACCTTTTCGAACTCTTTGACGAGCTCTTGGACCAATTCGTGATATTTGACCAACTTTGGGTCTCTGGTTTCCCACTCCCCGCGCAATTAGTAAATGACTAAGGACGAATCTCCAAACACTCGAAGTTCCTTAACCTTTCTCTCGATGGCTGAGTTCAGTCCCATGATGCAAGCTTCGTATTCAGCTATATTGTTTGTGCAGAAGAATTCCAATCTGCTGGTGAAAGGATAATAGACATCCTCAGGTGAAATTAGCACTTCCCCTATCCCATGTCCGAGGGCGTTGGAGGCTCCATCGAAGTAAAGTTTCCATGACTTATCATCTGAAATCTCTTCTTCGGTTGTAATGCACATCAAGTCTTCGTCTGGGAAACTAAAGTTCAATGTCTCATAGTCATCCGAAGCACGACTAGCCAGGAAATCTGCTACGGCACTCCCCTTTACACCTTTCTGATTAACATATACGATGTCGAATTCGGATAAGAGCATCTGCCATCGAGCCATCCTTCCCGTTAGTGCTGGCGCTTCCATTAAGAACTTCAGTGGGTCTAGCTTGGATATCAACCAGGTAGTATGGTACAACATGTACTGTCTGAGCCGCTTGGTAGCCCAAACTAGAGCACAACACAGCTTCTGCATTGGCGGGTACCGTGTTTCGTAATCATTGAATTTCCTGCTTAGGTAATAGATGGCTTGCTCCTTTTTTTCTTGACTCATCGTGTTGCCCCAGTACACATCCCATTGAATTCTCGAAGACTGTTAAGTAGAGAATTAGTGGTCGACCAGGTACTGGTGCGACTAAAATTGGAGCATTTGTCAGGTACTTTTTGATCTTTTCTAGGGCTTTTTGACATTCTTCATCCTATATGCCAGGATTATTTTTTCTAAGAAGTCTGAAGACCGGGTCGCATTGATTGGTTAATTGGGAAATAAAACGAGAGATATAATTCAGCCTCCCCAGGAAATCGCGGACTTCCTTCTGCGTGCGGGGTGGTGAAAGGTCCTGGATGGCTTTCACTTTATCCGGATCAATCTCAATCCCTCTTCTGCTTACTACGAACCCTAAGAGTTTTCCAGAAGTAACGGCGAAGGTACACTTGGTAGGATTGAGCCTCAGTTGGTACTTCCGTAGTCTTTGGAATAGTTTTCTCAAGTTTTGTAGGTGCTCTTCCTCTGTTCGAGACTTGGCAATCATATCGTCCATGTATACTTCTATTTCTTTGTGCATCATGTCATGGAAAAGAGTCACCATTGCTCTTTGGTATGTTGCCCCTGCGTTCTTTAGTCCAAACGGCATCACTTGATAACAAAAAGTGCCCCACATGGTTATGAATGTGGTTTTCTCCATGTCGTTAGGATCCATCTTTATCTGGTTGTACCCTGAGAAGCCGTCCATGAAGGAAAACCATGAATGTCCTGCGGTGTTGTCAACCAGCGTGTCAATATGTGGCAAAGAGAAGTTGTCTTTAGGGCTAGCTCGATTCAGATCCCTATAATCTACACACATACGAACTTTCCCGTCTTTCTTTGGTACTGGTACAATGTTTGCAACCCATTCGGGGTATTTGGCTACCTCCAAGAATCCAGCATCAAATTGCTTTTTCACTTCTTCTCGGATCTTCAACAACATATCTGGCCTCATTCTCTGAAGTTTTTGTTGTACTGGTTTGCACTCTGATTTTGTTGGTTGTGCACCACTATGTCGGTATTCAACCCCGGCATATCTTGATAAGTCCAGGCGAAGACATCCTTGAATTCCTGAAGTAGGGCTATCAGTTCATGCTTGGTTTTTGAGGAAATCGTCGTTCCTACTTTTATTTTTTCTCTCTTCTTCAGTCCCTAAGTTGATAATTTCTGTTTCTTCTTGGTGGGGCATAATCTGCCTTTCTTCGTCGTCCACCATTCTCTTTAACTCTTCCGGGACCTCAATTTCTATTTCATCATATCCTTCCTCAATTTCCTCTGAGACCTCCGGGCATTCAAAATTTACTCCAGGATTGGATCCGGTATCATTCATATCGCCAATCATGAGCGACCTGCATTAAATGAGAATGAATTGTATTGGGAAAGAGACGGCTTTACATGAAGGGAATGAATATGAAGAATGTATGAATGGAATAAATGAGACTTTGGTCATTTTTAAGAAAGTGGGGATATTTTCATTTCAATCAAAAAGTTAACATAGGTGCCCCATACAAGAGATCCCCATTGTTTATGGGCAAAAACAAAAGGTTGATTCGGAGCATTACTCTGATCTATTCCTAAAAACTACTGGTAGATCAATGCAGCTCCAGTTATCGAGTGTTTCCCCGGGACGGCAAGGGCGGATGTTGGTCAACATTATGCTGCCTCGGTCCTTTTCAGCTATCATGTTGATGTACATCCCCTCAAATGATTTACTGAGAATTTCCTCCTGGTTAAGTTCATCATTTTTCTTCATTGCCTCTCCAATATCTTGACCTGGCTGGTAGAACCCTCCGGAGACGAAAGTGGCTTTCAAACTAGGAAAGGATATCGACCTCCACGGAATGTCTTCTCCTTTAGATCTGGCTTTTCTTTGCTCCTCCTTCCTCTTATATTCCTCTTTCTTCTGTTGGACACTTGGTTGGTAACCCAGCCCGAAACGATCCTTCTTGGTTATCATATTCTTGGGTCTCAGGTTTCCTTGTAATTTCTTCCCCGGCCCTTTTCCTATTTTGGCTCCTCGGCCCAGAGTTTCTGCGACGATCATCTTAGTACAATTAGATAACCTGGGGTAGGGGATCCGACTTCCTTCTAAAACGAATGTAGCATTTACTAGTTCCAATGCTCGCAACGAGCATTCCGCAGCATCTTCATCATTTTGAATGTAGGGGGTATCTGATGTCACCGAAGCAACAAATTCATGCTCTACCTCTATTGTGACCAATTTGCCTTCAACTACAAATTTTAATTTTTGATGCAATGATGATGGGACAACTCCTGCGGAGTGAATCCACGGTCTTCCCAGCAAGCAGCTGTAAGATGGTTTTATATCCATCACCACAAAATCGATCACATATTCGGTTGGTTCGATCAATAGGGGCACCTCAATTTTCCCCATTGTTCCTTTTTGCGTACCATCAAAGGCTCTTACCGAGTTGTGGCAAGGCTTTAGGTGCGAACCATCTATTGGCAATTTTTGCAAGGTTACCATAGGCAAGACATTCAATGCGGACCCGTTGTCAATCAGTACTCCTGGTAATACATACCCTTTGCAGTGGGTAGTGATGTTAAGGGCTTTGGTAGACCCCATTCCTCCCTCCAGGATCTCATCATCACTGAATGTGATATGATTATAGGCGGTAATATGCCCCACTATCATGTCCAGGTTTGTTACAGAAATGTCCTGGGGCACAAAAGTTTGATTCAGCACTTTCAATAGCGTCTCCCGATGCTTCTCTGAGCTCAAGAGTAATTCCAGCACTGTGATCCTGGCCGGTTGTTTTCGTAGTTGTTCCACTATGCTGTACTCGCTATGTCTCAAGAACTTTAGAAATTCTTTGGCCTGGGCCTCAGTTACTGGTTCATTTATCTTTTGGGGGGGTTCTTGTCCAAATATCTGCGTAGGGCTAACTGCTGTACTCTTCTCCCTATCTTTTTCAGCCGCTTTCAAAGCCTCGGAGGAATAACATCGGCCGCTTCTTGTGAAATGGCCTGCCTCACCAACGTTCACATCGTTCAGGCTTTGTTGGTCTTTCAGTGTAGGCTCTTTCACCTGATCGTTTTCTGGTTTTTCGGGCGTGGTCACATTTACAGCATAATTCCAGGGAATTTGTCGCATATCTTTGAATGGGAATGGAGATGGTGCTGAAATGATGATCTTGGGACTTATTTTGCTGGTTTCTCCTTGGGAGACACCTGCATTCCCTGTCCTGGGAGAGATGATAAAAGGTCTATCCTTCCCGTATCTAGTTTTGGGGCTATCTGTCATGTGTACATCTGATCCCTTCTTTCCCATGGGCTCCTCAAAGAATTCAATTTGTTTTTCATTCATCAACTTTTGCACCAATTTCTTGAACTCGTCACATTCTTGGATACCATGCCCTTCAGTCTGATGGAATTCGCAATACTTTCCACATTCTTTCTGCCTTATTATCATGCCTTTGTTGATCACACGAGCCATGCATAATTGTTGAAATACCTACCGTAAAGGAGACTTGATTTCTGACACGTCATCCTTTATCCTTCTGGTAAAGTATTCTTCTATGACATTAACTCCTCTGCTCCCATGATTGGGCAGCGGGTTGTTGGCTACGCTTGGCTCTTCAAACTTCAATATCCCAGAATCGATTAAATTCTGCACAAGCTTTTTGAAGGCAAGGCAATTCTCAGTGGGATGTCCAGGGGTACCACCGTGATAGTCGCAATGTGTGCTTGGATTGTACCAAGGCGGGAAGGGCGGATTGACGGGAGTAACGATATATGGTCGAACTAGGTCTGCTTCATACAACTGGGAATAAAGCTCTGAGTATGAAACAGGTAGGGGAGTGAAAGTTCTTCTCTCTTTCTCTTTTCTGGTGACTCTCTCATCTCTTTGATTCGAATTTTGTGTTTTTCCCACAGGTGCTTGTGGCCGTGAGACTGTGAAGTTCTTCGGGGCGGTATAGGTGCTGGTAGTGTTTACTTCATTTCTCTTGTTGTACTTTCGAGACCCTTCCCCACCATCAATTCTGCCGCTCTTAATTGCCAATTCAAGAGACTCCCCAGTCCTGATCAAGTCGGCAAAACATTGTGTTGTGTTATTAATGAGGCGATCAAAGAGTGCCCCTTTCAGAGTATTGACAAATAATGGCGTGATTTCATGCTCCGGGATAGGTGGCTGGATTTGGGCAGCCACTTCTCTCCACCTTTGGGCATATTGTCGCAGGCTTTCATTGGACTTCTGCCCCATATTTTCTAACATAATTCTGCTAGGATCATGTCTGTTACATGTTTGTATTGCTCAGTAAATGCTTTAGACAAATCTTTCCATGTCTTGACATTTGCCTTGCTCAGCTGAGTGTACCAACGTAACGCCGCTCCAGTTAGACTATCCTGGAAACAATGGATCAACAGCTTTTCGTCTTTATGGTAAGCCGCCATTTTTCTACAATACATCGTTATGTGTGCAGAAGGACATGTGGTTCCATCATATTTATCGAACTCTGGCATTTTGAATTTTGGCGGCAAGACAAGATCAGACACCAGACTTAGGTCGCTAGCGTCATTTCCTGATTCTTCATTTGATTGTAACGCTTTAAATTTTTCCTCCATGAGGCGAAATCTTTCTTCCCACTTTTTTCTACCTCATTCCTGATTCTTTCGACCATGTTCAGGTCCGGTACTTCTTCTTCATAAAGTGCTTCAGTATCGAGGGGTTGAGTCTCAGGTGCCCCTATTTGAAAGCTGGAAGACATTCTTGCAGGGTCAATATACACCTTCCTAGCTTGGTTTGGTGCAGTTGGTTGAACCTTGTAGTGAGCCGGGGTACCTTCTGGTTCTGGAACATTTTCTCCTTCTACTCGTTTTCCAAGACATTTTGCCAGTAATGCAGTTATGTCAGATACTATAGATGTTTGTGACTGCGCAATCTGATCACTAAGGCTTCTCTGGGCGTCTTCAAGCCTTGTCTCGAGCACTCTTTGCCCTCTTTCTAGACTGATTATTCTTTCTTCCATGAGCTTTCTTTGTAGCCGAGTAAAGTATAGGTGATGAATGATTACGGGTTAACTACATACAATGCCACAATATTCATATTGTTAATATGGTTGCAAAAATAAATGCATGTACAATGATGCGAATGTTATGATGCAAATGCAAGAATGCATGCAGACAAGGTACTGATTCCGCTGGTAATCACCCTTTTGAATTACTTCCACGGGAATTAAAGGGTCTTGATTACAACAAAATTCGTGTTACAAAGTAAAGATCCCTAGTACAAAAGATCTAATTATAACACAGAGTCCTATAGATAGACTCTATCTCCTAACTTTCCAATTGCCTTGAGCAGTTTGAGGAACCTAGGAGCTTCTTCCATTCCCGGGGTTATAAAAGGTCAGAGTGTCTCAGCCTCGACAGCTAAATCATTTACATGTCTGGCGACTCGCTGTATGTCCACCATTAGGTTTGCGTAGTACTGGTCTCTGTCATGTACCATTCGAGCAGCGTCGCGTAATCTCTTCTGCCAATAGGTGTCCCCTCCTGCTGCAGCTTCCTCGAACACATTAATTCTTTCCTTGTAATCCTCCACAATTGCTTTGAGGGACCCAATTCGTGCTTGTAACACACCTACCTCTCGTTCTCTTTCCTGCAGCTCAGCGAAGTTATTCCTGCGGCAATACATTCGAAGTGAGTGTTCGACTTCCGCCACTTTTCCTTTTAATTCATCATTTTGACTTTGGCTTTGCTCCAACCTTTGAATAGTGTTATCGTACAGTTTCTGCGTCTCTAACAGTCTATTTCGACTACTCATGGATTTTCTTTTCCATACGGCGACACTTTCTCTCTCATGATGGACAGCTTGTTTTCCCTTGCTGATTTCTTGTCTGAATCTTTCTTTCTCTTGATCAATGGCCTTTTTGGCAGACCGTTTTTCTTCCTCCATAGCCAAACGGCAACTTTCAATCTCTTTCTCGATCGCTCTTTTGTTAATTTCTCGTTCTTCTTCCACCAAACGGATGCCGTTCATTCTTTCTCTTTCCACAGCTATGAACTGACTCTGGCCGGCCTTTTGTATTTTTGCTTGTAATAGGAGGGCATCTTTTTGATAAAGAGTATTTTTGTCGCTTAAATCTGCATTCAATTTCTTCAATTGCCTAATGATCCCGTCTCGCTCGTCAACTTCTAAGCTTGCTTTATAGAGTTCGCTCGCATGTTGGGTCTGTTGAATGTCCATTTTCCTTTTTACTTCTTCGAGTTCACTCCTTAAGATGTCGGCTTCGGACGGTACCACCCTTGTAAGCTCTTCGAGTGACACTGCTAGTCCTTGATCAGATTCAGGAATCACATTATTAACCCTCAAACGTCTCCAAAGATCGTAATCTGGGGTAGTCATGTGCTCGGTATCTCCTTCCACCCTGATCCTGTAACAATGATCCCAGGCCCTCATGATGGTCTGAATTTTTCCTTTGAACTCCCCTTTGAAAAGAAATTTAGTTTGGCTTAATCTGGCGGTATTGGGAATGAACTGTCGTGATCCGAACTGCCGAGACACTAAAAGCAGAGCACAAGCGATCCCTCCATGCAATCCCAACACCATCAGCCAGTTGAAGTCACCACAACTGTATAGAAAATAATTAACTTTACCGAGCCATGGGACCCTCCATGCTATGTCTTCGTCTTGAATGTTCCTGAAGAAACTGGTCCACATTTTTGTTTTCAAATCCTCTCGCCATCCCTTTGCTAAGTATTCTCGTAAAGGCGAAAAACCTTGGAAGGATATCCCCGGTAGGACTCTTGTCGGCGTCTTCCACATGTGACTCTGAATCCATACTTGTAATAGCTGTGCGCAGCCTCGAAAACGTCATTCTTCATGTTTCCGGCTAGCATTTAAGGAAATGAAAGTCTCGACCAAGATTGCTGGTACTGGGTTTGCTTTTCGTTTCACCCGCTCAAACAAATCCAGAATGGCTATGTCAATGTTCCCGAGTACTCTGGGAAAGATCACCAAGCCATATATTCCTAAAGCGAATAGGTCCATTTTCTTTGCCTCGTCTGGATGTGTTGATATGATGTCCCGAATACTCTCCCATGCAAAGACTGTATTATCTCCTCGGATTTGAAGGAGGCCACTAACCTAATCGTCACTCATTCCTGCAAAGGTTTTGAGTTTCGCAGTGTAATTCTGATTCCTCGGAGGCTTCGCGTAGATCCAATCTTCCTGAATATTCTTCTGGTTAAGTAAAGCAGTGTATTCTTCTACCGTAGGCATCATGTCCTGCCCATTAAAGGTGAAGCAACAAAAAGCCAGATTCCAGAACTGGACTATAGCTCGGAGTAGGGGTTGATTAATCCGAATATATAACAGCTGTGCGATGTCGCCATAACTATCGCAGAATAAGTCTTGTAATCTTCGGTCCCATCTTTCCCAAATGCTTTGAAGATCCCACAGGTCGTTCTGTTGAAGACTCACATAGGTGTATCCAGCTATTACGCGTTCGTTAGGCAGACTGTCCCCTTGGATTTTCTGGTTGACCTCTGACCAATGTCTGACTGACAAATTAAGCTCTTCTTTCCTAAGACACCTTTTTTCCATGGTGAAAGACTTTCTGATCAGGCAAACCACTTGATCCAGTACCTTTATGCGATGCAAATGCAATGATGTATGAGAAAAAGAACAAAAAGCGAAAAGAAAACAAGTCAGTACCAGATAAAATTGATAAATATATAAATAAAATGACAAAATTAAACAGACTAAACACACAAAACAACCCTATTTATTCCGTCTAAAACCTAAGGTTATCCGCATGGCTCTAAATGGGTAGATTTGTATGTATTCTCTACATGCAGTCTTGGTTCTAGGAGGTACCCGAATTGTCCTTGCTGTCCTCTATTAAGAGTAGCAAGGCCCCCGATCATCACCCATTATAGGCTCCTTTCAACCGGGTTCAATTCAGGGGGACCCATTCGCTTATGCCCGTACGAAGGAACGATATCCTTACGAAAGCATAAAGTACTCGAGCCCCGAAGGTATTTGCTAGGCCCATACGGGAGAACGATATCTCCACGAAAGCATTAGCGTTTTCCCCCCACTTAAAAAAACGGGTTTATATGCCATATTTTAAATGCGTTAAAATAAACGCGCAATTATGACCGAATGTTAATTTAATAGTCACTTTAATCCGGAACTTCCAATATTAGTAAAACGGTAATTATTTTAAAAGCTTGACTCTCATTTGTTTTTTTTTCGAAAAAACAAAAATGTCCCCAGCGGAGTCGCCATCTGTAGCGATGGCCCTCTTTCTTATCGCTAAAATAAAAACGTGGATTTTCGAAGGATGTTGAGAGGTGTGTTTGTGACTCTTTTGGATATAAAATATTTGTTCCGTGAGGTTTTTTTTATAAAAAAACCGCATTAAAAGATGGAGTCGCCACCGGCCACTTAGGTAGGCCGGACACCATGAAACCAGAGATTCAAAAAGACAGGGTTCGGGAGTCGGTTACGGATGGGGAAGGATTAGCACCCCTACACCGCCCAAAATTGGTACTTTAATAATTACCGCTTTATTAATATTGGATTTTCCGGATTAAAGTGACGATTATTTTAAAATTCTGTCATAATTGCAAATTAATTTTAAGGGTCCCGTTATCCGAGAATAAACGCCCAACCACTATCACTACGCTTGATACTGGCCCCGTTTACGCTCGGATAAAAGGACACCGCATTAACAAGTTATAAATCATATGCAATCTTAGTGGCAAAAATATAAAACATGGCAAAATATTTAAATGTAATAAATATTGACATAACAGAATATTAATCTAACATAGATGATATTCTAGACTAAAACATGCATATATACATATTATTCTAAATAATAGATAATAACAACTTTAACAGAACATAATAACAAGGTAGGAATAATTAAGTATATAGACGAACAAATATTTAAAAAAGACATACATGCTATTAATAAAATATATTTCAACATATATGAACAATATATTATACGTAAAAGAAGACACACTAACACGTAACCTAAAAGCCAAGAAAACATACAATACGTACAAAAATACAATAACATGCTGTTTTACGAGTCAAATAGAACATAACATGCATTAATACGAATAACCGGATAAAAAAACATGACTATCATAAGCTTAACACATATATACCTATAAACATAAAATACGAGTCATATGTGAGGGACATAAAATAAAATAATAGGATATCAATATATACGATTATAATACGAACATGAATATTTACAAAGAATACAAGACTGAAATGAAAGAAAAACAAAAGTCAATAAGCGAAATTAAAGAACAATAATATGTAATTTAGGGACGAAATTGCGAAACAAACAAAACCTAAAAGGACCAGAATTGTAATTAGACCAAGGGGCAGACCCAAAATGAAAAATTCAAAAACGCGGGATGGTTAAGGGTGTAATTTTACCATTCAGAAACTGATTCGGTGTAATTTAGGGACTAGATTGTAACCTTTTGAAATATCAGGGGGACTGGGATTGTGATTATACCATGCGGCAAGACAAAAATGAAAATATTGAAAACACGGTGGGATTAAGTGTGTAATTTACCCATTTAGCAAAATAAAAACACCTATATAAACCCTCTTTTTAGGCCGAAACCAAATTTTTAGCCATTCGTTCATTTTTCTGATTTTGGTAAGAACCACGTTCTTCATTTTCTCTCCATTGTTCTTCTGAAACCCAGAATCCGGCGGCCGGCCGCCGTATTCTCCACCGCCGGCCGTCACTAACCGGCACCGGCGAGCCTCCAAAAGACACCAAAATAACCAGTATTTCATCCTCAACATGAATCCGTGGTTGGATTCAGAGGATACCCCCTATTTACCCTAGATCTAGGAAATACGAACCAAAAAAAAAGTTTTAAAACCTAAAATATAACTACTGGGGGCCTTCCCCTTCCTTGATTCACGGATCGACTTGTAGGAGCCGAAAGGCTTATCACTGAGAAGGGAAGACCTACAAGCAACGCCGGTAAGACTACTCTCCTTTCTTGTTTTTGTTTTTTTTTTTTTCGTATATGTATGTAAGGAAAACAAGTAAGAAAAAAAAGACTAGTATTTACCACTGGGTGTCTTTTGATTCACTTGACTGGTTACAATTTTTGGTGTTTTACAAGATCTCCGTTCTCTCTTTTTTTGTTACCACTCTCTCTGTTCTCTCTTCCCCGTTACAAAAGTTCCCGTTTCATATATATTATTGTCCCTGTTTGTTGCAAGTTGCATCTTCTTTTTCAGATCTGAACTGACACTTTTGCTTGTTGTCTTGGGCATATTCTGAACACGGGGACTGAATATCGGCGCGGTGGCGGTATGGACGATTCGCCCGCCGGCGACGGACGCATTTTCGCCGTTAGATCGGATCGATCTAACGGTCGAGATGGCTTGAAGAACGATCGGCCGGATGAAGCCTCGATTCGATGAGACGGCTTCGATTTTCGCCACGTGGAGCTCCGCGATCGAGGAGTCGAACGCGTGGATCTTACGCGCGTGGGATGTTAAAGCGACCGCTGCGGGGACCACACGCGCGTGGCACTTGAACGTCCATACGTGTGGAACACGCGCTGGCGATATTTTTGACTTCATGGTTGCATCGTGGCGTTGGATCGATCTTGATCCAACGGCCCGATACCCCACACATTGTAATTAGATAAGATTCAGATTTGGGCCAACCGGGCCTTGTAATTGAATTTGTAATTGGACTGTAAATTTATTTGGGTTTAATATATTTAATTCTTTTCATTTTGTCAGCCCAATAATAATAATAATATAATTATAACAACAATACATATACATACGAAAATGTATACTTATATTATACAATCATTAATTAATATAATTTTCTGGTATACGTACGTATAATCATACATATAATTAACATAACATCTATATATTAATCAAATACGCTCATACTCTAGATACATACGCGACATACATACACCCCTAATACGTATACATAGCTTATACATGCACACACCATCTTATATTAGTAACATTCATATAATAAATATACATGCAATATTAATATATTTACAAGTGAAAATGAGTGATTACAGTATTTTGAAAGTTACAAACATATCACTCAATTAAAATATTATTTTAAATATTAGACGAGAATAATAGTTAGAGCAAGTGGTTTTAGCTCTTAGTTGACATTCTCTCATTCTCCTAAGTTGGGGGTTCAAGACCTAGTAGGAGCAAAATTCCCCTTGTAATATCCCAAATTTTGGCTAGTGACCAAAATATATTTTTTTAAAGTTTTGGGGTTAAAGTATAAACTTTGGAAAAGTTTGAGGATTAAAGTGTAAATTTCACCAATAAGTAATTTTATTCAGTATAAGAATGAATTGGATCGAAATAAGTACCTTGATATCGGTTTTAAGAATTAAGATGCAGTAGAAGGTACTGGATTTGGATCGAATAAAATTATTAAGCTGCTCAAGCCAGGGAAAAGTTAGGATGGGTGACCTCCGGGAATGTCCCATAAAAGTGTTTCTGGTCGATATTTTGCACTCAGTACGAGTAGAGAAAATTCGTATGGATTATCGATAAAGGATTTCTAAGAGAAATTTTATTCTATAGAAATTTTCGATAATTATTGGAATAGTAGACTGAGTTTGGAAAATTCAGTCTAAGTCCTTGGGAAAGGAAATTTTATGAGATGGTAGTATGGATTTCCCGAATACGGAAATATAGAATTTTTGTAATAAATCCGATAGCTCGGTAAAGGTAAAATCGCAGTAGAGATATTTTATGAATTTCGGGATATTGGATCGAACTGAAATTTTAGAGGCTGTTCCATAAGCCATGGAAAAGTCATAAATTAATATTTATGGAATTATGACCGGTTGGGAATGAGCTATTTTAGTTGGATTGTAATGGAGTGGCATTTTTGAAACAAGCTAGTAAATAAAAACCAGTTGGAGGGCATATTGGTCATTTTGCCCCAATGACATTTTTGAAATATTTTAAAAGTTACAAGGATAATTTTGGAAGAAGAAAATGAAAGATTAAATCTTGTCTCTTGATTAATGATAAGATCAATCTCAATCATTGGATTAAAAGGGCATTTTAGTAATTTCACTATCTAAATGAATTTAAAATTCATTTATTCAAGACAAGTGGCCAAATTGGATGAAAAACAAAAGATGAAGACCTTTATTCATCCTAAAATTTCGAAATATGATGGGGAGAAAGAAAGAAAAATGGAAAAAAAATTTCCAAGTTCGATTCAAGCCCTGAAACTCGATTTTCATGTAATCTTTTCAACTAAAAAGTTGTTCTACTCTTCAAGCTCTATCTTTTGATGTCAATAATTAATGAAATACATGCTTGATTGATGAGAAATTTGATGAGAAAGAAATTAGGGTTTATGGACTAAATTAGGGGTTTTGAGATTTTATGACTCTATGTTGAAATTTAAGTTGAAATTAAGTTGTTATGATGATAAAATCAAGTTTTTGAGTTGAGATTTAAACCCTACATATTTTAGTTTGTATGAAGATGATTAGGGTTTATGGATTCAAGTTTGAATCAGGGTTTGTGATGTTGGAAAAATGATCTAGTAAGCTTGAATTTGTTATTTGGAAGCAAAACCCTAAATTAAAGGTATAAGGACCATTTCAGAAATTCTGAAAGTTAGAGGACTAATCTGAAATTTTATGATTTTGAAGTGTATTTATGTTATTATGGATGTTGGAGATGTGAAATTGAAGTTAGAATGCAAAACCGATGTTAAATCGAGTTAGTGACCATTTTGACAAATTGTCAAAGTTAAGTGACCAATTCAGAAATGAGCTTTTAGAGAAGGATTAAATCTGATTTTTAGTTGAAATAATATAATTCAAGTGGTAATGTTAATTTGAGGACTAAATTGCAAAGTTAAGAAGTTTGAATCCTCATCTTTGCATTTTAGTGACTAATTTGGAAAGAATGAAAAATTAGGGGGGATCAATGTTGAATAATTATTTGATGAAAAAGGGTGATAAGTTGATGGTTTGAATCAAGTGTTGGGACCAAATTGACAAATAGAAAAGTAAGGAGAAATTAGTATAAAGTTTGAAGTTATTTATTGAAGTTGTGTATAAAAACTGGATTTGGCAGTAAGTTTAAAAATTCACCATAAATTCTAAACAAATGGTTAGAAGGTGAATTTTATACCGATGTAAAGATTTGTTCGTCTAGTTTCGTCTCTAACAAACATAAACTGATTTCGAGTTCCGAGTAAAAAGATATGAATTTTTATGTGGTGAAAGGTCAGAAAACAACATGGCAGTCTGTTCCGAAATCAACATTGGAAATTGACTTTGAAAATTCGCCATAAATCGTACAAGTTGAATTTGGGCTATTAATTTATACGGTTGAAAATCTTATTGAATCTAGTTTCTTTTAGAACAAACGGAATCGAATCCGAGTTGTATATTATTTTATAGAAATATTTATTTGAAGGTAGTGCATACATGAAATATGAATAATGACGAGATTAAAATGAAACAAAATACACCCTGGGGATCCAAGCCCATAGTGCAAAATGCAGCCATAGTGCAAAATTCACTAACGAGGTGTTTAATATAAGGAGCAAAGAGCGTCCTTATATGAGGAGCAAAGAGCGTCATCTCGAGTACGTACTTTACAAGGCACTACGGTGCAGATAGGCTATGGGGTTTCCGTGGGCCTCTAGCCAGACATGATGATAATAATAACAAGATGTTACATGATACATATGTTACATGATTATGTGATACATGAAAAAGATGTTACGTGATTTCATGATACATGAAAAAGAAGTTACATGTTACATGACAGAGAAATACATGACATACATGATAGAAATGTTATTGATATATGATAGACATGTTACATGATATGCAAATGATTGCATAATGAAAACATAACCATGAAAGAATACATGACATATGTACATTGTGATATACTTGCCATGTTATAGAGAAAACGAAATGCACTTATATATATGACATGATGTATTACATTATTTCAGGATTTTAAAATAAATAAGTTTAACTGCCTCACTAAGTTCGTACTTAGCGTGTGTCTTATGTCACACGTAGGTTTCCTGGAAATCGTCTATCGAGGAGGAGCAGAAACTTGGGAAAATTAAGTTACTATAATAAGTTCAGTAAGTACGTCTTTATCATAATTTGATAGACTAGTGGGCATGTAAGTATTTTAAAATTGAATTGTCTACAGCATAAGTTTACAACGTAATTATATGCTTTTATGGGTGGATAAGTTTAGAAATACAAATTGTTAACAATAGCAAAATCTTTGGCATGGTTAAGATGTTGTTTAGCCCTAATCGCGTAAAAAATTTAAAATCAAAAAAGGGTATAGGCATCTTACGTAGTTTTCACCCTGAATTATATTTTTATTTCAATTATTCAATTATAAATTTTGTAAACCAATTCTGGGTCAAAACTAGCTGCAACTAGACGACATAGTTTTAAATTTAAAACCGAGAAAGAGTTAAACTACAAATTAAATTTTGGTATAAAAAGTTTAAGTCAAGATTTCTTCCAATGATTTCGTAAAATCTTTAATGTATATTCGGTCTACGAGTATACGTTAAGGATGTTACATTTATTGGTATCAGAGCTACATGTTTAGCTGATTCTGGAGGCTAAACCAATTTTAATATGATTTGATGTTAAATACATGCCCCTAGGATGTCATGTTACTGACGTACTGTTGTGTAACTTGATTATGCTCCTCAATAACATGAATAAGTTATAGTAGAAATAAGTAATGTTAAGTATTGCTGAACTGTGTTAGACATCTGATAATTGAGACCAAAATGAGGACCAAAGTAGAAGTAATGAAATATAGAATGCTCTATCTTTGGTTCTTACCTCAGTAGAGCTATTTGTATAGCAAAGAAATCTAGCACAAAAATATGAAACCTTAGTATGAGATTTAAAGGTTGTGATTAGTAGAATTAAGACCCTTTTGTCTGCACCAATAAGGATGTCGATTGTTAAGGAACTTGAAAGTTAGGAGCTCCTAAATTTAATGGAAAAAGTGGTCCGATAATTGCCAATTTGTGGCATAAAGATGTTAAATTCATGTTATAGAGGAATTAAACTGCATATATACTAAGAAGTTAGAAGAAGCTGTATCCTGCTAAGGGAACATGTTCGTATTTAGTGGTCTAATGCCACAGAGTTAGTACCTTTTAAGGAAGTGATGTGATTTTTAGTAATCCATTCGGACATAGTGAATGGGTGACTAGAATATATACGAAATGTCCATTAGTAATTCAGTGGATTAAGTTCCTAGCGAATTTAATGGAACTTCCATTTCATGAATTTGAAGTTATTCTTGAAATGAATTGGCAATCTACATATGATGCAGAAGTGATATGTAAAAAAATGTGAGTGCTTCAAGAACCTGATGGTTCTGAAGTAAATGTGAAAGAAAGAACTGACTGTTTAGAGTCAGTGATTTCTACGACAACATCTCAGAGGTTGTTACGTAAATGGATATAAGGCATGTTAAATTTATGTGATGATTATACAGATGTCACCCAAGAAGATTAAAGATATCCTGCTTGTGGGAAAATTTCAACTATGTTTTTGGATGATTTATTAGGATTACTTCCGAATGAGAGGTACAATTTGGGTTTGATGTCCATCTTAGAATTGAACCGGTATCGATAGCACCACATAGGATAGTGTTGTAATCACTCATTTTTTGTCCGGATGAGAGCACATTTGCCCACGTCACCCCCACCTTCCCTTCAATACATATATAAAGGCATGAAATGGGGAGCAATTGGAATTGAAGAGCAAGGAGCCGGCAAAGGCATGCCCAATAAGAGAGCTATGCTCTCGGGTAGCCAAGGACTGGGGGCAGTGCCCTTGGTCCTAACCGGTTCGATCGGGGTCCTATTTTGGGTTCGATCTAGTTAATTTTTGGAGAGGTCATGGTAGATCTCGGTGGGGTTCAGTCGGGGTTCGTCATTCTAGTTCCTAGTTAGATATATTTTCTTCCCTCTTTATTCGTGTTGTAATTTTTTATGGTTTAATAAAGTATTAGTTAATTTAAAATTGTGTTCTTTTTTAGTTTGTATGTTTATTTATGTTTTAGATTAATATTTATTTATGTTTTAGATTAATATTTTATTTATGTTAGATTTGTTTTTATTTATGTGTTAGATTTATATTTATTTATGTTTTAGATTAATATTTTATTTATGTTAGATTTGTTTTTATTTATGTGTTAGATTTATATTTATGTTTCAGATAAGTATTTCATTTATGCTAGATTAGTATTTTATTATGTTAGTATTTATTTATATTTTTATCGCTTTGTATTTATTTATATTTGCCATGTTTTAAGTTGCATTTTGGAAATATAAAATGTCAATGCGGTGCCCTTTTATTCAAGCGTAAACGTGGCTAGTATCAAGCGCAGTGATGGTGGTTTATCAGTTTACTCTCGAATAACGGGGTCCTTAAAATTTACTCGCACTTATAACTAAATTTTAATTTAATCGATACTTTAATCTGGAAAGTTTAATATTAATAAAGCGGTAATTATTAAAGTACCAATTTTGGGCGGTGTGGAGGTGCTAATCCTTCCCCATCCGTAATCGACTCCCGAACCCAACATTTTTAAAAATCTCTGGTTTTATGGTGTCTGGCCTACCTAAGTGGCCGGTGGCGACTCCATTTTTAAATAAAAATACGATTTTTCTAAATCCCCACGGAAGACATATTTTTAATACCCGAAAGACCTCCAAACACATCGAAACCTCGTTTTTTTAGCGTAAAAAGGGATATCGCTACAGATGGTGACTCCGCTGGGGATCAATTTTTGTTTTTCCAAAAACAAATAAGAGTCAAGCTTTTTTAAATAATTACCGCTTTAGTAATATTAGAAGTTTCGGATTAAAGTGACTATTAAATTAATATTTGGTTATAATTGCACGTTTATTTTAACGCATTTAAAATTTGACATATAAACCCGTCATTTTTTAAGTTGGGGGACGCTAATGCTTTCGTGAGGATATCGTTCCTCCGTGTAGGCCTAGCAAGTACCTTCGGGCTCGAGTACCTTATGCTTTCGTAAGGATATCGTTCCTTCGTGGAGACATAAGCGAATGGGTCCCCTTGAATTGAACCCAGTTGAAATGAGCCTATAATGGGTGATGATCGGGGGCCTTGCTACCCTTAGTAGGGGACAACAAGGACAATCCGGGTACCTCCTAGCACCAACACTGCATGTAGAGAACATATAGAAACCCACCCCTTTAGAGCCATGCGGATAACCTAAGTGTTTAGACAGGATATATATGAGGTTATTCTGTTTGTTTGCTTTATTTAAATTTACCTTTAATTTATGTATTTATTATTTTATATATGGTACTAACTCATTTCTTTTTTGTTTTATTTTTATTTTACACATACTTTTGTTGATTATCATTGCATCCACATTACATAAAGGTGTTGGTTCAAGTGGTTTGCCCAATCAGAAAATCTTTCATCATGGAAAAAAGGTATCTTAAGAAGGACGACATCAACCTAGTCGTGCGATATTGGTCAGAGGTAACATTTTTTCAAGCAAGCATGTAGTGCCAAAGTATACACACGAGAGCCTACATCAAAATGATCTGTGGGAGCTTAAACAGATTTAGGAAAGATGAGACTGAAGACTACATGACCTATTTTCCAACAGTTATGGCGACATAGCCCAGCTAATGTATGTTCGAGTCAATCAGCCTTTACTCGGAGCCATTTTTCAGTTTTGGAATCCCATTTTTTGTTGTTTTACCTTCAACAACCAAGACATGATGACTACGGTAGAGGAATATACAACCTTGCTCAACCATAAGAATGTACAAAAAGATTAGATTTATGCGAAGTCGCCGAGGAATTAGAACTATCCATTGAAGCTCAAAATCTTTTGATAAGCGAGGATTGAGACAACGATTTGATTCAGAATTGAAGAGACAGTTTAGCATCTTCATAGGAATGTATCTGAGATAGCACACCCGAATGAGGTAATGAAGATTGACCTATTCGTTTTGGAGACATATGGTTTGATCATCTTCCCAAGGGTATTCGGAAACATCGATGTAGCCATCTTAGATCTATTTGAGCGTATAAGGAGGAAAGAAAATGCGGTACCGACAATTTTAACCAAGACTTTCAATTTTTTGAGTATGACCTGAAGACATGAAGAGGGGCATATTTGGTAGAAGTTTACTTTTCTGGCTCCAGAATCTAGACCCTTTAATTCCTATGAAAGTTATTCGAAAAGGTGATTACCATCAGAATCAATGCCTTTATTTGCATTAATTTCATATCATATCATGGTGTTGATTCAAGAACGGTTCATTTAAAAGGCTTTCAAAATAGAAAAGAAGTTTGCTTTGCTGAAAATGATAATATTACAGTATCAAATTAGGCCGAACAAAGACCAATCGAGAAAGAAGATGGTCCGATAGTAAGGCACGTGCGGCGCAGAGGATCCAGTGGGGACTACAGAACACTAATTTTAAAATCTTCACATTTAACCCTTTGTAAAAATCTCAAAGATTTTAATTTAACTCATTCAAAAAAAAATTATTGTGTTTTGAATTCTTTTCCCTTCTAAAACTTTCAAAAAAACCTAAAAGTTTCATTTTTAAGTAAGTTAAAACTTTTTGATAATAAAAAGGGTAAATCTTTAAACCAAATGATATTTGAGAATTTTAATGTAAACCCAAAAGTTTTAAAGACTTTAAGTAGACCCCCTTTGGACCGCTAGGATCCAACCCTATTTAGACGCATTATTCGAAGATCAGTTAGTTTGCACCCAGATCAACCGAAGAAGAAACTCTTGTCTGCATTATGCCTACACTTGTCAATGTTTTTAAGAAGCCAAAGTATGAAGATCACGACGTCACAAGTCTATGGAGTAGCATAAGAAGAGAAGACGAGGTCACCCATCATCCTGAAGACGACGCCGAGACGTGGAGCACGAGCTTTGCTTTTCGATGTCAAGATCTCCAGAAGGAAGCTAACTGATTAGTTTCTTGCAACCAAACATTTTTCTATTGAATGAAAGTTTTTTAAGGACTGTTCGAGAATCAACACCGTATTTGTATTCATGCATTGCATTGCATCACATTGTACAATCATGACATATTTTACATAACATTATCATTACCTTGCATAAATTTTTGGGGAATAATCCAAAGACCAATTAGAGTTTTATCGTGAATAAAAGAATTGAACACACTCAAAAATTAAGATTCGAGTAGTTAGAAGATGGGCTCGGAAAAAAAAGAGAAAAGAAGAAAAGAGGGAGAGAGAGAGAAGAAGTTTGATGCCTTCGATACAAGAGAACTCTGTTTGAACCCTGATTTGGTCATTCCTCCAGATTTCAAAGATTCCCAGATTTGCACATGATGACGGAATAAGATGCCCCAAGATTCACCTGATCATGTTCTGCAAAAAGGTGGAGGGTTGTATTGAGAGTGAAAAATTACTGTTCCACCATTTTCACGACAGTCTAGCAGGACCCGCCGTGATATGGTATAACTATTTGAGTTGAAACCAAGTTCAGTCGTGGGGAGACTTAGCCGGCACTTTTTGGGCCAATACAAATATTCTTTGGGCCCAGCATCGAGTCGTCAGTATCTCCAGGGTACGAAGATAAAACCTGATAAAATATTCAAGGAATGTGCTTTGAGGTGGCCGTGTTTAGCGACCCAGGTGCAGCCTCCCGTAGACGAAGGGGAAAGTAACTTCCATGTCTCAATCTATCTTCCATATTTCTTCTTTGATAAGATGCTCGGGAAATTAAGGGGGAAATGTGATGACTTTAATAGAATAAATGATCCAGGAAGGAAAATTGAGTCTTAATTCAACGAACCAAACATGCCTAGAAGCAGAAGGAAAGAAAGAGATAAATGGGTACCACTTTCAAGGTTCTCGTGATTGTAAGAGAAGAAGACAGACAGATTCCTCTGAATCACCGAGAAAAATTCCTCGAACAAGTACATATTTAGAGATATTTGGAGTATTCCATCTCGGATATATGGCCTCATCTGGTCAAGGGTTAGTACCTTACCTCCAGGCTGATAATGATTACACCCAGCTCATCTACTCATAGTTTCGGTCCATACAGTATATGTGAGTTCTACATTAAGGCGCCGAGGCATGACACCAAGAAATTTGGGGTCGTTAATAGAAGAAATCAAGAAGCTGGTTGACGAGGGAGTCATGACGAGAGAGTTGATCCAGCAAGGAAAAATAAGAGAAGTGGCAAGCCTACACTATATTGAAAGGGCCGGAATGAGATAGTACTCGGGAGGTAGTCTAAAAGTCCCTATGGTTTTCCCATCATTTCACAAAGAAATTCTCAATGTTTTGAAGAAAGAAAAAGAAAGAAAAACTCTCAAACAAATATTTTTTAAAAATCACATTTCTATTTAGAAAGCATTTTTACATTTTTGATTCATTAAACATTTTATGGGGTAGTTTTTGTTCTCCCATATGCATATACACGCATTTTTGAATGGACATATGTAAATAACATTTCTATATCAGGTCATTGAATTTTGAATGCAACAGTTCCTTTGTTTCAGATCCAAAGATCAACTCTAAGTTGCTTATATTTAGAAGAGATTGAATGTTGTGAGGATATTGTAAATGTGAGTATATGTTAGTTTACTTAGGCCAACAGAGGAACAATACGAGTGTTTAGACAAAGGGCAGTTCCCATTTTAGAAAATTTCCTTCTCAGGCACTTGTCGTTTAAGATCCTTAAATCTAGAGTTGACCCTCAACCTCTATCCCTTGAAGGCTTTCTCAAGACATCTGTGAATGTGACGAAGAATGGTATTCTTTTACTTTACCAGAAGAAAGGGATGAGACAGACAGATTAGATACAAAGATCAGAAAATCATCAGAAGAAAATAGTTGAAAACAAGGATATGTCCAAACGAAAAACCAAAGAAAAGAAGAGAAATGGCAATCAGAAGGCCGAAGCAATCTAGATCGAGTAAATATAAGAATTTTTCCATACATTTCAATATCAGAAGAGCTGCAGAGAGGCAATTAACATCAATACCCAGTATAGATACGTGTTGATTCAAGGATACATCTACAGACTCGAATAAGAAGAAAGAGATTCAAGGCTAAAAACCCAAAATGGGCAGTCTAAAAAAGAGAAAGAAAAAAAAGAAAAAAAGAAAAAAATAGAAAAAAGAAAGAAAAAAAGAAAAAGGAAAAAAGAAAAAAGAAAAAGAAAAAGAAAAAGAAAAAGAAAAAGAATACTGTATATACTTCACACACAGATCAAACAATACAAGAACGAGACTTCAACTATGAACAAGAGACACAAGGAATCCACATTTCAAGTAAATATCAGTTTTGAAGATTTGTATAGAAGCTTGAATTGAGGTCAAGACAAGTCGGCCCGAAGATTGCCAATTTCGAAAAGAGAAATGACTTTTAAGGTGAAAACCCAAAAATGGGCAGTCTAGAGGATCCCGAAAATAAAGAGAAAAAAAGTAGTCTGCATGAGCATGTCAGCATCAATATCCAACCAAAATACATTGATCTGAAGATACAGAAGAAGAAAGTGAACTCTAGGTTGAAAACCCAAAGGTGGGCAGTCTAGAGCAATCCAAAAAAAGAGAATAAAAGAAGGGAAAAAAAAAGAAAGAAAGAAAGAGGAACATTTCATCTGGCATATCAATCACAAGAATTCCCAATAATGTACATAGTCCTTCATTCAAGGAACTTTGGAGGATCAATCATTTTTACGAAAAACAAGCATCAATACACAGCTAGAATGCAAGGCGAACCAAAAAAAAGTGAGTGAGGAAATAAACTCTAGGGTGAAAACCCGAAAACGGGCAGTCTAGAGTGATCCTGAAAAAGAAAAAGAAAAAAATACTTCATGTGAGCATATCCAGATCACACGAGCACAGAGATACGGCTTCGTCTAACCATGAACCAAAAGCTTACATTACAAGCCTTAAAGACCATTCTAATCATCCATAGATATCCAAGTTGAATGAGAAGGTCTTCAAATTTCATTATGCCTATAAGAGTTAACCTTGCTTCAAGGAACGTCAAACTTCGAAGTGCTTGATCGACACCCAAATGAGAGAAGAATGAGGCATGGTGAGTTAGTTAAATTAAGAGAGACACCATAAATGGGTTAGAAATTAGGTATGGGATTGTGCCTCTCGAAAGCGTAATAGACTAGAAGAAACTATACATTTGCGTATATCTCCACAATAGTCAAGATCTTCTAAATATGCGCTTCATTAGAGTTGATCTCTGGCAAATTGAAGCAGATGTGCTATGGTGTTTGATATTTTGGGGGCAAACATGTTTTAAAAGGTTTGACATTTTTCCAAAGTTTTGATGTTTACCATTTCCCCCATACATTAGTTTTAAAAATGTTTGGCAATACACTTCGAATTTTGTTTACCATTCTCCAAACCTTAATTTTCAAAAATGTTTGGCTTTAAAAAGAAAGAGAGAGAAAAGAAAAAAGATGTTTACCATTTGTTCCAAACAATGTTTTTAAAATATTTGGTATTTCCTCTAAGTTGTGATTTTCAAAATAACTGTTATCTTTTCAAACAGTCATTATTTTTTGTATTGAAATATACACAAGTAAATTGCCTTTTGCATTACTTTAAAAATAAATGATAGGGACCGAGAGTTAGTTCTCGTCGAAATGCTACGAGAAGATCAAGGATGAGCTCATGGGATGGAAGCATTTTTGCTCACCCTAGTGATTAGAAATAGATTAAGGCTTTGTATGATGGGTCAGGAAATTCGAAGCAGTGGGGCCCGTGATTGAATGGGGCAACGCCAAGCGAAGAAGATGACAAGGGTTCTTATAAGAATAATGTAAGGACCAGAAGATCATTTATGAAGACATGTGTAACCCTAAAGACAAGAAAGCCTTCCGCATGAAATATTTGAAAGCATGTTAATTCAGATTCAAAGTGATTGATCAAATGAGGATTTAAGAGCATATAGTGAAAAATTAAATAGATGAAGAAATCTGAGGAATGACCTTTCAGGGTGTAAGACTTTAGAATAGAAAAAGATTGAAAGAAAAAAGAAAAGAAAAGAGAGAGAGAGAGAAAAGCGAGTGAAAAAAAGAAGAAAGAAAGAAATGAGAAAAAAAGAAAAAGAGAGAAAAGAGAAAAAAAAAGAAAAAGAAGAAGAAGAAGAAAGAGAAAGCATTACATTGCATGCATCATATAGATAGAGGTATGTTAATTTTTGCTTGTTTAGACAGGTATTTGAAGAATTGTCAAAAAGTTTGAAGAAGTAGATTTTATTAAAGAAAAAAAGATGACGGGAGCCATAGTAGCATGAGGCCAGATGACGGTAGCCGTAGTAGCGTAAAGCTGGATGTTAAGTTATTCGGGCCATCAGTAAGTCCTTCGAGCATGATGATAAGTCCTTCGGGCCACCATTAAGTCTTTCGAGCATGGTGATAAGTCCTTCGGGCCATCAATAAGTCCTTCGGGCATGATGCGACAACCATAGTAGCGTTTGGCCAGATGATGGTAGCTGTAGTAGCGTAAAACTGGATGTTAAGTTATTCGGGCCATCAGTAAGTCCTTCGGGCATGAGGATAAGTCCTTTAGGCCACCAGTAAGTCTTTCGAGCATGGTGATAAGTCATTCTGGCCATCAATAAGTTCTTCGGTCATGATGCGATAGCCATAGTAGCGTGAGGCCAGATGACGGTAGCTGTAGTAGCGTAAAGCTGAATGTTAAGTCCTTCGGGCATGATGATAAGTCCTTCAGGCCACCATTAAGTCTTTCGAGCATGGTGATAAGTCATTCGGGCCATTAATAAGTCCTTCGGGCATGATGCGGCAGCCATAGTAGCGTGAGGCCAGATGACGGTAGCCAAAATAGTGTAAATCCAGATATTAAGTTCCTTCGGGCCATCTGTAAGTCCTTCGGGCATGATGATAAGTCCTTTGAGCCATCAGTAAGTCTTTCGAGCATGGTAATAAGTCATTCGGGCCATCAATAAGACCTTCGGGCATGATGCGACAGCCATAATAGTGCAAGGCCAGGTGACGACAGCCATAGTAGCATGAGGCCAGATAACGGTAGCCATAGTAGCGTAAAGCCGGATATTAAGTTCTTCAGACCATCAGTAAGTCATTCGAGCATGATGATAAGTCTTTTAGGCCACTAGTAAGTCTTTCGAGCATGGCGATAAGTCCTTCGGGCCATCAATAAGACCTTCGGGCATGATGCGACAGCCATAGTAGCGTGAGGCCAGGTGACGGCAGCCATAGTAGGTGTGGCCAGATAACGGTAGCCATAGTAGCGTAAAGCCAGATATTAAGTCATTCGGGCCATCAGTAAGTCCTTCTGGCATGATGATAAGTCTTTCGGGCCACTAGTAAGTCTTTCGAGCATGGTGATAAGTCATTCAGGCCATCAATAAGACCTTCAGGCAAGATGTCGTAGCTATAGTAGCGTGAGGCCAGGTGACGGTAGCCTTAGTAGCGTGAGTCCAGAAAGATCGACAGCCTTAGTAGCGTAAGTCCAAAAAGTTCAGCAGCCTTAGTAGTATAAGTCCGGAAAGATCGATAGCCTTAGTAGCGTGAGTCCAGAAAAATCGGTAGCCTTAGCCGCATGAGTCCAGAAAGATCGGCAGCCTTAGTAGCGTAAGTCCAAAAAGTTCATCAGTCTTAGTAGCATGAGTCCGGAAAGATCGACAGCCTTAGTAGCGTGAGTCCAGAAAAATCGGTAACCTTAGCCGCGTGAGTCCAGAAAGATAGATAGCCATTTTTGACATAAATCCCCAAATTTGAAGAAAGTTCGACAGCCTTAGTAGCGTGAGTCCAGAAAGATCGACAACCTTAGAAGCGTGAGTCCATAAAGACAGGTAGCCATTTTCGGCATGAATCCCCAAATTTGAAGAAAGGTCGGCAGCCTTATTAGCGTGAGTCTAGAAAGATCGGTAGTCGTTTTAGCGTGAATCCCAGATTCGAAGATAAATGTTCTATATAGGAAGGGCCTATATTTTCGAGCCCTCGCAGTGAAAGGTTCTATATAAGAAGAACCCGTAACTACGAGATTTCAGAAGGCGAAAAAGTTCTATATACGAAGTACTTATAAGCTTGAAGAGTTGGTCGAGGAAGAGCGGAAAGTTCCAGAAGAACCTATGATTCTGAAGCCAAGGACAAGGAAATAGGTAAAAAAATGAGTGCTTTTGATCTTTGCTTTGTTCTCGTTTCACAAGAACAAACAAATAGGGGCAACTGTAATCACTCATTTTTGTTCGGGTTTTTAGTATTTTTAGTATTATTGTAATAGTAATATTATTAATTTAAATTATAAAAAATTGATTAAAGTGTAAAAAAAGGAAAAGAATGCAAATGTGCGTGGAGCACATTTGCCCACGTCACCCCCACCCTCTCTTCAATGCCTATATAAAGGCATGAAATGGGGAGCAATTGGAAATTGAAGAGCAAGGAGCCGACAAAAGCATGCCCAATAAGAGAGCTATGCTCTCGGGTAGCCAAGGACTGGGGGTAGTGCCCTTGGTCCTAACCGGTTCGATCGGGGTCCTATTTTGGGTCTAATCTAGTTAATTTTTGGAGAGGTCGTGGTAGATCTCGGTGGGGTTCAGTCGGGGTTCATCATTCGAGCTCCTAGTTAGGTATATTTTCTTCTTTTTTTATTCGTGTTGTAATTTTTTATGGTTTAATGAAGTATTAGTTAATTTAGAATTGTGTTCTTTTTTTTAGTTTGTATGTTTATTTATGTTTTAGATTGATATTTATTTACGTTTTAAATTTATGTTTTAGATTAATATTTTATTTATGTTAGATTTGTTTTTATTTATGTGTTAGATTTATATTTATTTATGTTTTATATTAATATTTTATTTATGTTAGATTTGTTTTTATTTATATGTTAGATTTATATTTATGTTTCAGATAAGTATTTTATTTATGTTAGATTAGCATTTTATTATGTTAGTATTTATTTATATTTTTATTTCTTTGTATTTATTTATATTTGCCATGTTTTAAGTTGCATTTTGGAAATATAAACTGTCAGTGTGGTGCCTTTTTATTCGAGTGTAAACGTGGCCAGTATCAAGCGCAGTGATGGTGGTTTATCGGTTTACTCTCGAATAACATGGTCCTTAAAATTTACTCGCACTTATAAATAAATTTTAATTTAATCGATACTTTAATCCAGAAAGTTTAATATTAATAAAACGGTAATTATTAAAGTACCAATTTTGGGCGGTGTGGAGGTGCTAATCCTTCTGCATCCGGAACTGACTCCTGAACCCAACATTTTTAAAAATCTCTAGTTTTATGGTATCCGGCCTACCTAAGTGGCCGGTGGCGACTCAATTTTTAAATAAAACTATGGTTTTTTCTAAAACCCCACGTAAGACATATTTTTAATATTTGAAAGACCTCCAAACACATTGAAACCTCGTTTTTATAGCGTAAAAAGGGATATCGCTACAAGTGTCAATTGAGCTAAGAAAGTTGAAAGCTCAATTGCAAGAACTGCTAGACTGAGATTACACTTGACCGAGTGTATCACCATGGGGTACTCTGATATTATTTTTAGAGAAGAAAGAGGGCTCTCTACAATTATGTATAGATTACCGGTAGTTGAATAAAGTAACTATTAAGAATAAGTATTCACTACTAAGGATTGATGATTTATTTCATCAGCTTAGAGGTGCAACACTGTTCTCAAAGATAGATCTTCGGTCGAGTTATTATCAACTCAAGGTCAAAGAAGAAGATGTATCAAAGACAACATTCAGGGCTCGTTATGGACATTACAAATTTTTGTAATGCCATTTGGTCATGTAAATACCCCTGCTATATTCATGGAGTTGATGAATAAGGTATTCCAATACTACTTAGACCAGTTTGTAGCAGTAGTCTTCATGGACTATATTCCGGTATACTTAAAGATAGAAGCTGAACATGATTATCATTTTTAGTGGTACTATAAACATTAAGAGATAAGCAGTTTTATGCAAGGTTTTCTGAATATGAATTTTGGTTATCAGAAGTAATTTTCCTTAGACATGTAGTATTGGCTGAAGGAATAAGAGTTGAATTCCAATGAAGTACAATCTATTATTGAATAAGAGGCACCGAAAAATGTCTCTAAAGTTAAGAGTTTCTTGGAAATTAGCTGGATATTATAAATGTTTTGTGTAGAATTTACTCCCTCTGTCCCACTCAATATGTCCCTTTTGTGTTTTGTAATTGTCCCACTTAAAATGTCTCATTGAAAAAATCAACAACTTTTATAAGACACATTTCCCTTTATACCCCTTTTTTAGTTTCCCAACAACAAAAAAATTAACTTTTTAAGGATAAAATTGTTGTTTCAATTATTTTACATCATCTTTCTTACACATTCTTACACAAACTTTTTCTTCCTAAAACTGTGTGAAAAGTCAACAATGGACAAAATAAATGGGACGGAGGGAGTATCTATTATTATTCTGCTACTTACTCAACTATCATAAAAAGGTATTCCATTGAAATGGTAAGAAATGTCCTAGTTACACAGATCACAAAGGTATTATGAAGGTATCATCTCAGAAATCTGAAGTGTAATTAAGATAAGTTGATTATATGTGCACAAGGTAGAAGTGATTATAAGAAGAAACGTTTAATTTTTTTTAAAAGAAATTAGTTCCTTAATGAAGTCAAAGGAAGTATGTTTAGTTGAGGATTGTTTACTAATAGAAATTTCCCTAGAAGTGTTTATAGACAAGAATAAGAGTTTCGATCACAAGGATTATAAAGATACCCTAACAGTAATAATGAAATGAAGTATGAACTTATTCCGATTTCTATTCTGATTGAGCTATTGGTGCAGTAAGGAGCTTAAGTACAAGAACATGAAGTACCTAAGAGGTTGTAACCTTCGACATCTGTATATTATAAAACATTGGTTGTTTAAATGTTTAAATTGTTGAGAGCCTTAAATGTTAGAGCAAAAGAGAAGTTATGATTGTTTATTTGAAGATGAAGGATGATAAAACTTCTATAGAAGAAGTAATATTGATACAGAAAAAGTAGTTTGGAAAACTTCCTAGAAAGGTATTAGAAATTGGAGTCAGTGATTAGTTCATAAGGAAATGATTTCACTGATTTCTGAGCTTTGATAAAGTACTCACATTGTTTATGAGAAAAAGTGTGAGATCAGTGGATTAAGCCGGTATGACAAGGAATAATTTTATTTGAAGAATTATAGTATGACTGCTAATAAATGATTTGAAGCATAACACAAGAATTATAAGAAATTTTAAGAACTGTATGTTAGTAAAGCTGAAACTAAAGCCAGTAATCTGAGAATTTTAAAGCCAATTTTAAGATAAATGGCTATCTATATGAAATGTAGAAGTAAGATGTAAAAAGAAAGTTGATCTTTGGACAAGATGTTATCAATTAAAGATAAAAGAAGAGAAAAGGAAGAAAAGTATCAATTTGAGGAAGGATGATTTGCATATGTCAAAAAGGGAAAAACTTGGTTTCAGAACTGTTATACCTCAAGGAATCGTGAAAGAGTTGGACCAAGAGTATATTAATGGGTCTTATCTCTAGAAGTGAGCAAAAATCTATAGTATATGTACTTATGTTTTTGGGGCATTGGCTAAATTATTTACATGTCATCACTCCTGAATAAATTGAGATGTAATTAGATTTGATACATGAATGAGTTAGTAGAAATATTAGTTTGAGCTACAAGATTGAAATGTTGGGTATAACCCCAAAGTTGGAAGGGTTGATTTAACACGTGAAATAGAGGATAAAGTAATAATTATTTAATAAAATCTCAAGGCTACCGCAGATCAACAAAAAGGCTTATGCAAACAAGAAGAGAAGGATGTTAATACGAAGTCGAGGAAAAAGTGTTTTTTTAAAGGTTTCACCTTAGAAGAAGTTGTTACATTTTATTCAAAAAGGAAAGCTTAGTCCCAGAATTAATGAACCATACGGGATTCTAAAAGGAGTTAAACTAGTGGTTTATCAACTGGCGTTACTCCCAGATATGAGTAACGATCAGTGAAAATTTTGGCATATAAAGTCAAAAGTTTAAAGAACAAGAAAATTTCACTGGTTAAAGTCTTTTGGAGAAATCATAAAATGGAAGAAGTCACATGGAAATTGAAAGGAGAATGCATGAGTAATACCTGAAATTGTTTGAAACGGGTAAACATTGAAAATTTGAGGACGGATTTCTTTAGAGGGGGAGAATTGTATTATCCCAAATTTTGGCCAGTGACCAAAATGTAATTTTTGAAAGTTTTGGGGTTAAAGTATAAACTTTGGAAATGTTTAAGGATTAAAGTGTAAATTTCCCCAATAAATAATTGTATTCAGTATAAGAGTGAATCGGTCGAAATAAGTACCTTGATTTCGGTTTTACGAATTAAGATGCTGTAAAAGGTACTGAATTTGGATCGAATAAAATTGTAAGCGTGCTTAAGCCAGAGAAATGTTAGGATGGGTGACCTCTGTGAAGTTCCCATAAAAGTATTTCTGATCGATATTTTGGACTCAGTAAGAGTAGAGAAAATTCATATGGATTATCGATAAAGGATTTCTAAGAGAAATTTTATTCTATGGAAATTTTCGATAATTATTAGAATAGTAGACTGAGTTAGGAAATTCAGTCTAAGTTCTTGGGAAAGGAAATTTTTATGAGATGGTAGTGTGGATTTCCCGAATATGGAAATATAGAATTTTCGGAATAAATCCGATATCTCGGTAAAGGTAAAATCGCAGTAGAGATATTTTATGAATATCGAGATATCAGATCAAACTGAAATTTCAGAGGTTGTTCCATAAGCCATGAAAAATTCATAAATTAATATTTATGGAATAATGACCGGTTGTTAATGAACTATTATAGTTGGATTGTAATGGAATGACATTTTTGAAACAAGCTAGTAAATAAAAACTAGTTTGAGGGCATATTGGTCATTTTGCCCCAATGACATTTTTGAAATATTTAAAAAGTTACATGGAAAATTTTGGAAGAATAAAATGGAAGATTAAATCTTGTCCCTTTATTAATGATAAGATCAATCTCAACCGTTGGATTAAAAGGGCATTTTAGTAATTTCACTATCTAAATGAATTTAAAATTCATTTATTCAAGACAAGTGGCCAAATTGGATGAAAAAAAAGATGAAGACCATTATTCATCCTAAAATTTCGAAATATGAGGGGGAGAAAGAAAGAAAAATGGAGAAAATTTTTCCAAGTTCGATTCAAGCCCCGAAACTCAATTTTCAGGTAATCTTTTCAACTACAAAGTTGTTCTACTCTTCAAGCTCTATCTTTTGATGTCAATAATTCATGGAATACATGCTTGGTTGATAAGAATTTTGATGAGAAAGAAATTAGGGTTTATGGACTAAATTGGGGGTTTTGAGATTTTATGATTCTATGTTGAAATTTAAGTTGAAATTAAGTTGTTATGATGATAAAATCATGTTTTTGAGTTGAGATTTAAACCCTACATGTTTTATTTTGTATGAAGATGATTAGTGTTTATGGATTCAAGTTTGAATTAGGGTTTGTGATGTTGGATAAATGATCTAGTAAGCTTGAATTTGTTATTTGGAAGCAAAACTCTAAATTAAAGGTATATGGACCATTTCAAAAATTTTGAAAGTTAGAGGACTAATCTGAAATTTATGAATTTGAAGTGTAATTATGTTATTATTGATGTTGGGGAAGTGAAATTGAAGTTAGAATGCAAAACCGATGTTAAATCGAGTTAGTGACCATTTTGACAAATTGTCAAAGTTAAGTGACCAATTCAGAAATGAGGTTTTAGAGAAGGATAAAATCTGATTTTTAGTTGAAATAATAGAATTCAAGTGGTAATATTAATTTGAGGACTAAATTGCAAAGTTAAGAAGTTTGAATCCACATCTTTGCATTTTAGTGAATAATTTAGAAAGAACGAAAAATTAGGGGGGTCAATGTTGAATAATTATTTGATGAAAAAAGGGTGATAAGTTGATGGTTTGAATCAAGTGTTGGGACCAAATTAACAAATAGCAAAGTAAGGAGAAATTAGTATAAAGTTTGAAGTTATTTATGAAAGTTGTGTAGGAAAACTGGATTTGGCAGTAAGTTTAAAAATTTACCATAAATTCTACAAAAATGGTTAGAAAGTGAATTTTATACCGGTGTAAATATTTATTCGTCTAGTTTCGCCTCCAAAAAACAGAAACTGATTTCAAGTTCCGAGTAAAAAGATATGAATTTTTAAGTGGTGAAAGGTCAAAAAACAGTATGGCAGTTTGTTCCAAAATCAGCATTGGAAATTGACTTTGAAAATTTGCCATAAATCGTACAAGTTGAATTTGGGCTATTAATTATATGGTTGAAAATCTTATTGAATCTAGTTTCTTTCAGAACAAACGAAATTGAATTACGAGTTGTAGATTATTTTATAGAAATATTTCTTTGAAGGTAATGCAATTTGCCAAAAAATGAGAATTGATACATTTTGTATTAAGGTTAATTAGTAAGCCTGAAAAGGGTTAATGGAAGCTCTAAATGGTTATTAAGGACCAAAATGAGTTTTGGATAGTATAAGGAAGGAAAGATGAAATTTGTATATTTTAATGATTAGATTTGATAGCATGTTTGAAAATTTGTTAGATTTGAATCTAACAAATGTTGTTTATATTCATGTGATTAATGAAGTTTGGATACGAATCAAAGAGGATTCGAGATATTATAAAGGAAAGGATCGGGTAGAATTTAGTAAGGCATACTATTACATGGCCCAGGTGAGTGCATTTCTAAATGTTTGCATTACATTGAAAATGGCATTGCATTTCTTAATAATACATGATATGATACAATGCTCGACATGGCAAGCTTGATGGAATACCAGGTACTAATTATTGTTTGCATAAATGATGATGCATTATGCATACATGAAACATGGATAATGACAAGATTAAAATGAAATAAGATACACCCTGGGGATCCAAGCTCATAGTGCAAAATGCACTAACGAGGTGTTTAATATAAGGAGCGAAGAGCGTCCTCTCGAGTACGTACCCTACAAGGCACTACGGTGCAGATAGGCTACGGGGTTTCCATGGGCCTCTAACCAGACACGATGATAATGATAACAAGATCTTACATGATACAGATGTTACATGATACATTATACAGATGTTACATGATTACACGATACATAAAAAAGATGTTACATGATACATGAAAAAGAAGTTACATGTTACATGACAGAGAAATACATGACATACATGATAGAAATGTTATTGATATATGATAAACATGTTACATGATACATGATAGAATACATGATATGAAAATGATTGCATAATGAAAACATGACCATGAAAGAATACATGACATATGTACATTGTGATATACTTGCCATGTTATAGAGAAAACGAAATGCACTTATATATATGACATACTGTATTACATTATTTTAGGATTTTAAAATAAATAAGTTTAACTGCCTCACTAAGTTCGTACTTAGTGTGTGTCTTATGTCACGCGTAGGTTTCCTGGAAATCGTCTATCGATGAGGAGCAAAAACTTGGGAAAAATCAAGTTACTACAATAAGTTCAGTAAGTGCTTCTTTATCATAATTTGATAGACTAGTGGGCATGTAAGTATTTTAAAATTTAATTGTCTACAACATAAGTTTACAACGTAATTATATGCTTTTATGGATGGATAAGTTTAGAAATACAAATTGTTAACAATAGCAAAATCTTTGGTATGGTTAAGATGTTGTTTAGCCCTAATCGCGTAAAAGTTTTAAAATCAAGAAAGGTTCTAGGCAGCTTACGTAGTTTTCACCATGAATTATATTTTTATTTCAATAATTCAATTATAAATTTTGTAAACCAATTCAGGGTCAAAACTAGCTGCAACTAGACGACATAGTTTTAAATTTAAAACCGAGAAAGGGTTAAACTACAGATTAAATTTTGGTATAAAAAAATTTAAGTCAAGATTTCTTCCAATGATTTCGTAACATCTTTAATGTATATTCGGTCTACGAGTATATGTTAAGGGCGTTACACCCCTTCTCCTCCCTCTCCCCTAGGCATAAATTGTTCAAAAACAATGTTGTGGCATGCTATAATAACAGTTTTAATCCTCAAAACTTATACGGACTATTAATTTTGTCATAACTTGAAACAATTCAATAAATTTAACAATTTTTTAAGTTTACCATTTTAGTATTTGTTCTTCTCCTAAATTGCTTGTTCTTCACTCAAAAATGTTATAGATTGCTTTTCCATAACCCTTTAATATCGCATACATACACTTTGCAGACAATGATGACTGAAACTAAATTTCCTAAGATGAATAGGATTTTTTCTACTCGAACTAATTGTTGGGTTGACATATTTAAAACTTTTAAATAGCATCAGGGGCAGTTTTTTTTTTGGCTTAAGGGTTCAACAAGCTCTTAAACTTTTGCAAAAAAAATCAATTAAGCCCATAAACTTTTTTTTGCACCCAAATAAGCCCTCAAACTCAAGAAAGAATCAATTTTACCCTTTGACCAACGTTGGCCGTTAACTTAAAAAGTTTGTTTTTGAAAAGATTCTTTTGACACGGGTCGCAATAGGATAATGTCACTTGTTATGTCTAGGAAATTTTAAATTTTAAAATTTTAAAAATATCTAAAAAACAAAAAAAATAGTTTTTTTTCAAAAATTCTAGAAAATTCTAAAATATATATTTTTAATTTTATTTAAAAATAATAAATTTTCAAAAGATTAAAATATTTTAAAAAATAAAAAATAAAAAATAAAAAATTATTATTCAAGTATAAAAATAATTTGAAAAAATATAAAACAATAAAAGTTATTTTGATTTTTAAAATATATTTAAAACTATATTTTAAAAAATATTAATTTTTAAAAAATATACAAAACAATAAAAGTTATTTTAAAAATCATTTTTTACAATTGTATAATAATAATTTTTAATATTTTAATATTTTAAAATATTTTAATATTTTTTAAAAATTATTATTTATTATTTATAAATAAATTTTTAATTTAAAAAATATTTTTTTATATTTTAAAATAATTTTTAGAATTTTCCTTTTTATTTTTTAGAATTTTTCTGTTTTTTTATATTTAAAAAAAATAAATTTAAAAATTCCTAAACACAACAAGTGTCATTATCATGTTGCGACATGTGTCATAATTTAAAAAAAACTGTTAAAGTTAGCGGTCAATGTTGGTCAACGGGTTAATGTGGTTTTTTTCTTGAGTTTAAGGGCTTAATTGAGTGGGAAAAAAATTAAAGACTTGATTGATTTTTTTTACAAAAGTTTAGAGGCTTATTGAACCCTAAATTTTTTTCTTATTCATGTGGAAATTAGCAACCGGATTGCTACTTATTAGTGTCCAAGTCGATGCCATGGAGTGAGTGCGCGGCGTAACGCAAGAAAGAAGGGAGACTATTTGCTTTTTAACAGACAAACAGACATATAAAGATGTTAATCAAAACACATTGGCTAACTGGAAAATGCACATGGTGAAAAAAGAAAAGGTAAAATGTCTCCAATTCCATCATTATTATTTTCCTTTTCATTTTCAGTCCATGGCAGGATTATTACCTTACAAATTACATAGAAATATAAAATAATTGAGATAAATCTTGATCCTGAAGAAGCCAAAAACAAGACAAGAGATATGAGAAAAAGGAATCTTATGTTTTCAGGACAAAAGGTTAGAGTTGTGGGGGTTGTGAGTCAGCACATGAACCTGTCCGAATAAGCCTATAGATATGGGGCGACAAGGAACGTCGGTTTTACTCAATTTGCTCTTTTACTTTTTTCCAGGATAACGATGGCATCATTTCAGCATCTACATCGTCGATTGGGGGTCGTTCATCATCATATTTCATGACCACATATACCGGAGGTAGAAAACAATATTCTTACACTTTATTCCTATCTAAAACTATAACTTCAAGTTTATTTTTAGTTAATGTGATTTTTAGATTGACATTTGATTTACTGAGTTATTAATAAAAAACGTATGCAAAAGTCCCTGTATGAGATCACTCTCTAAAGTCTCAAGTTAGTTTGCTCTATTCACACTAGTAACATTTAAACTTTGGACATTTTTTAAGTAACTTAATGTCTCGTCCCGTTAGATCATTTTGGTAGTTAGTAATGTGACTATTAAATATAGTGGCAAGCAAAACCCAATTTAACTTGAAAAATCATTTATTTTTAAAATTTTGAGTTAATCGAATTGAGATTCAATTTTTCTAATCAACTCGAATAATTTTTTTTCTGATTTTTTGAGTTAAAATTTTACAATTCAAATATCCAAAAGACCGAGTAATAATTTCAAATTTGAGCAAATTTATGCTTCAACAAAAAATTCATAATAATCTTCAAATTGTCAAAGAAAATATATTTTTCATAAAAACTCTTTAAGTTTCTTTATTTATAAAAAATCATAAATCGATATATATGTATACGTATACATATATATAATGCCCATAAAAATTGTGAAAATAAATTAAATTAGTGATTAATTCTCAAAAGAAACGTTATGCCGTTGCTGTTTCTGTGTGTAGCCGAATGGAATTATTTGGAGTTTCCCATGACGCTTATTGTTTGAGTATCTTAATTAATTGCTTTTGTCAGTTAAGTCCAACGGATTTTACGGAAAATGCTGAAGTTAGGCATTGAGCCTAATGTTGCTATCTACAATGCATTGATAGACGGCCATTGTTTGTAAAGCCAAATGAATAAAGTTAGAAAAATATTTCAGTTGATGATTAGAAATGGTTGTGCATTGAGCCTAATATACGTATAGTTACAACATCATAATCAACGGATATTGCAAAGCAAAAAGGAAAAGGATAGACGAAACAATAGAACTCTTTCAAGAAATATCTAGGAAAGGACCAAGCCCAGATATTGTCGCATACAACATTCCAATGAAAGTTATGTTTGAATTAGGAAGAGTTTCTACTGCATGTGAGTTTTTGAGGGAGATGCTTGCTTTTGGACTAGTCCATCTCAGTTTGTTGGGTTGTTAGTGTAACAAACATTGAAGTAGCAAGATCAGCACAGCAGATTTTGAATGAAAAACTTGTTACGACAGTTTCAGAACTTGAAAAATCAATTAAGGATAATGATAATAATAGAGAGGGCAGACTTAAGCTCAACACTTTTTTTTTCTCGCTTTAACCATCAAGTATATTCAATTAATTGAATATTATTGGAAGTTTTTGTTTCTAAAATTATCACTGATCTGTAGCTACATTCATAAAATCATCCGATTTTTCTAGTAAATTCCTAAGAACTCGATTAAGTAAAAGCCTAATTTCTCTTCAAACCTAATTAACTACCTTTTGCATTGTGTGTGTGGTGTGTGTGTTAGGCATGTGTTCTGTACAATAATTGGTCGTGTTTGCAGCTAAAGAATCAAAGATTATATATCTCTAACAAAATTCTTTTGTTTCATGTAGTTGATTGAAAAACTATATGCTAATACACCTGATAGTCCAACCAAACTTAAATTTTTTACTGCAATTACTGAGGAACATAAGATCAACTGAAATCCTGAATCATTTGGAGCTAAAGAATCAAAGATTTATGATGACATGTTGGTAACACTAGTATAATTGTTTTTTTTTTTTTTTTGTTATATAAACATACTAAGGACCCTCCATAGAGAATATTTGATTAGGAAGTGATTAATTGATTTGCTCGATAACTAATGCTCTCTCCATATGAATTTGCTTCTTCCAAATTGACCAAATTCTTATACGGGGGCTATTAAAATTTCAACAAATCCTCCAATTATTAAGGAGCAGCCTCATGTTCAAGATTCAATACATATTAGAAAAAGCGACGTTCCAACAAGTTGCTGTTGATTTAAACTTGGTATGTTTTATTTGATTTAAACTTGATGTTGATCTTCTTTTGGTATTATTTAATCATTCGTTGTATGTTAATTGTTAGTAAATATTTGGGTTCCTTATTTTTCAAGAACTGAAATTCAAGGGATGAAATTTAAGAATTCATATTCTAAGAATGAGAGACCTTCCTCTTTACCAAGTCAACTTCTGATAATTATGATCCTAGTTCGAAAAGTGAAGAAGAGGTAGACAAATCTAAGCTTGTCAGAAGTAGCAATCCTAGTATAGACAGTGGTAAACAAAATATAAAAACTGTTTATAATCTCTTTTAAATACTCTTTCATGAAAGTTTGACTATCTGCTTTGATTAATTATAAGTTCAAACAAATAATTCACTTCAAGTACATTGTTTGTCTAAGCTGTAAACCTTCGCTTGAGGTATGGTTATGTGTTCATCCCTGCATTAGTAATGCTTGATGGTAATCCTATTGATATGGACTTTGCTAATATAATTAATAATTAGAAGAGATTTAATCTTGACACGGTGGGAAGTAGGCTTATTTGATTAATGGGTTATTCTTGTCGATGATTTCGCAATCATATTTTACATTTTTCGGAAACAGATTTCAGTGAAACAAACGACCATGAATTCCAAAATAACTACTATGTACATTTTAGAATTCACTCTTGGAGTTAAAAAAAGGCATAACAAACGAGGGAAAGGAACTGGATTGTAACCTCATTCTGAGACAAAAAAGTGGAAGGAAAAGAGGGAGCATCGGGGAAAATATCGGTGATGTGAGGAATATTAAAGCGCCTTTCGAAATCTTGCTGAATCTTTGATCACTAAAAACGATACAATTATTGGAGCTTTGTTGACTACATTGAACCTTGGAGAAAACTCTACTCCTCTGCGATCTCAGATTCAAGGAGCTAAATCCATGGCGGTAACTAAGGGGACGACAATAGACGTTGTCGTTTGGAGGGAGGATGAGCTTTGGAGAAGCGGAGCCAGTGATCGCGCGGGAAAGAGTTTCCATTAAACGACAAGTAAGGTTGAGAATAGCTTCTTTTTCCCCCCTGTTGTGGTTGTTGCAGAGGATGATCAAAGATTCAAAGCTTATTTTGGGTAAAGTACACAGGTAGTCACCGACGTTTTAAGATTCTTTCATTTTGGTCATCAAACTTTTAAATATTTCATTAAGGTCATTAAACTTTAATTTTGGTTTCATTTTGGTCACTCCCGTCCCCTTTCGTTAGAAAATATTGACGTGTTTTCCTTTTCCTCTGTAAAATAATATATTTTGGGTTATGATTAAACCATTTCATGTCAATCATTCTCTTTCTTCTTCTTCTCCAAAAGCTTTGTCATTCTCTAAGCTGATTACACCATTTTGTCAACTTCACGGATATCAATCTGCTCAACAGAAGTATGACGAGAAACTTCCCGGAGAACTCCACCATCACTGCCGCCAATAACCAAAACCTGACTAAAGAAACACCTCAGTGCCAGTGGATATTGATTGATTTCATTGGTTCCATTTTCATATCTTCTTTTTATGTTTCGGAGATGTGTGGTAGCTTAGGTTCTGATACGGGTGAATATTCAGACTCATCAGCAAAGAGAAAGAAGAGGAGAGATAATGGGGAAGGCACCAGTGGGGGCTCTGTAAGTGCAAAAAAATAAAGTTTACTTCAATCTCTAAAAATGCTTCCATTATTGCAGATGCCATCCGAGCCAGTGAGGAGATAGAGGAGAGAAGATAAAGAGATGTTAGTTTGCAGGAGAGAAGACTAAAGATGGAAGAATCCAGGACAGATATCAACAAAAAATGGCCTTGATGGCCTGGTCGATGCCATTAACAAGCTTGCTAATTCCATCCTTGCTTTAGCTTCCCACAATAACCAGTCGGCTCCTAAGTGAAGTCATATTCTCTGATTGATTAAAGAAAAAACTACCCATTAATATCCAAGACTACGAGAGGTTAAGTAATACTAATTGTTAATCCCACTTGTGACCTGTATTTTATGATGCACTCATTCTAATTACCATTTCTCTTCCATCTCAAGTGTTTAAACTCTTTAACATTTTGTGTTTAAACACAAACCAGGGTTTGTTGTAACTTGTAATACTACCAAAAGGGAAAGTATAAGCAAAGTTGTATTAGGGTTTATCTTCAAGGAAACTATACTGTATATATATAGCTAGAGAGTGAGAAAATGATTATATTCTTCAATCAATAAATCCTTCATTAATCCATTGAACTTCGTCTTATGAATCAAAAGGTATGATGCTCACTGCATAAGTGCTTAACTTCTAGGCTGTAACATTTATTTTACCTTTGAAAAAATGCAATGGGAGATATCTCTATAGAGTATATCATGACAGACATGGGAAGAAAAGACCTATTCTTCCTTGCTTAAAAAGGAGTCACGCATGCCATGGTGGGAGTATGGGAGCTGCTAGCTCATCTTCTAAGTATCATTTATGAGGTGGAATATGTGAGAGAAATACACGTTTGCAGCAAGTATGCAGTGACCATTACTTCTCTGGTTCCGGTTAAAAGACGACCAGTCAATGAATATCTGGACCATGAGGGATATCAGGTTTGGTGAGAGTTACAGAAATGGCGTTCAGGACGCCATTTTTTTGAGCTACTCTTGTATTCTCTTGAGAAGGTTGTGGCCCTGTGGCAAAAGAAGATATGGAAATGGAACCAATGAAATCAGTCAATACTAACCAAAAGCTTTTGGAGGAGGGGGATTCACATGGAGTTGTTTAATCAGCTGAAAGTGGGACCCAAAATATATTATTTTACAGAGAAAAAGAAAATTAACGGACCACATCAGCACTTTTTAACGGTGAGGGACCAAAATAAAAGTTGAATAATCCTAATGAAAGTTTTAAAAATTTGGTGACCAAAATAAAAATACTCTAAAATTTTGGTGACCATCCGTGTACTTTACTTTTTTTTTTTGGGTAAAACGATGTATTGGAGGGAGGAGAATAAAAGGAGACAAATTGAAATCGACCGTCGGTTTTGGCCGTTCAAACTACAAACTACAAAATCTTGGCTTATAAAATCGAGGCGGCTTAAACAGTTAAACTTCAACGGCGTTGACACGTCTATCACCAATTTAAATCCCTTTTCTAAATTACAAAAAAAGACAATGGGTAAACGACCTCTAAGACCACTAAACTATTTGTCTAGTTCTATTTTGACTATTGAACTATAAATTTTATCAAATAGGCCACCAAAACTTTTAAAATAATTTCAATTAAGCCACTGAATGTTAAGTTGACAGATGTGGCAATTAAGTAAATTTACATAATTAAACATTTAGTCCCCTTGCTTACAAATTTGGTTGTTAGAGTATTTATGTTGAAGAACAGAATATTTATGTTCAATCTTAGGATGATTGAAGTAAAATGCTTGAAGGTTAGCATGAAGGATGAAGTATGGTATTAACACGTGAGATTTGGTCACTTGAATTTTGAAGTTCTCAAAGTGCTTGGAGAAAAAAAACAGATGGTTAATGGAAACTGACCATTAGTCATCCTAATCAATTGTCGAAAAATGTCCTGAAAAAATATGCAGAATTAAGTTTTTTGAAATATGTTGCAAGAGCGATTGAGCTTTCTCAACTTGTTTAGATTGATGTATATTGACCAATCAATCTGCCATCACTTAGTAAAAGTATATATTTTTTTACTTTTCATTAATAATTATAGTAGAAATACTTGGGTGTACTTTTTGAAGCAAAAATTTGAAGCTTTTGTTGTATTCAAAAATTTTAAAGCTCTTGAAAGCGACTATGAGATAAGATCTTTAAGATTCGAAAAAAAGACAATTCACTTCCAATAAATTTAATATGTTTTATAAATTTTATAAAATTTGTCGTCCTTTAACGGTGCATACGTCGTCACAACAAAATGACGTAGCATAACAAAAAATAAAGCTATTTTTAACATGTCAAGATGTATGTTAAAGGCAAAGAATATGCCCAAGAAAGACCAAAGTTGTTTCATGTACAATTTATTTGTCCAATCGTTGCCCAACAAAGAATGTGGAGCTCTAACACTTCAAAAAGCTTAGAGCGGAAGAAAGTAAATTCTAATATATATTTGGGTGTTTAATAATATTGCTTATGTTCATGATTAACACTCCAAAAATTACAAGTTGAACAATCCAAGCAATGGAAGGGTTCTTATAAGTTGTGTTGTTTGTTTAATGAACAAGTAATTTGGAATTGGGAGATACAAGAAGAAAAATCTTAGAATTTCTTTTTGTATTTAGTGAAAGAACTCGATATGACTCCTCCGCAAGTTATGAACTCAGGAGGACATGACTCCTCCACATTCACATGCTCCAATCCATGAAGTAACTTTTGGATAAAACTCGACTAAAAGACCACACAAATACAAAAGTGCTACGTTTCATTGAAGTTATTAATGACTTATTTTATCTTTTTGCTGGTAGTAAATTACTTAATTTCAATAATATCGTTAAAGATGAAAGATGAAGACAAGCCAAGGATGAAGAAATAAAAATTATTGAGAAGAACAACACTTGTGAGATATCAGAACTTTCAAAATGTTGTGAAACTATCAGAGTCAAGTAGATATTTAAGAAAAAGAAAAATGCAAGTGGACAAATGGATGATAGAGGCGCTCATAATCTTCCCAAGCAGCTTGCAAGCTCCGACCATGCTTTAGAAGTTCGACGTTCGATTGTGGATTTAGAACGACAATGCGAAAGATTCAAAAGTGTCAAGACTGCTAAGATACGCGCTGATGATGTTTGAATGATGACTAAAAAAGTTTAGATGGTCCAGGTAGAACCACCTAGGATTGTACTAAGTGTTGCAACTTTATGTAAGTTTTATGTTCCACCAAAGATGGTATTTGATTATCTTAGAGATGAGAATTCTCGAAGTGAGTGAGATATTTTCTCAAAATATCTAAAAGTTCAAAATTTTTCGATTATCTTTGATGTGTGAATTCCAAACTTGGATTAACATTTGCTGGTGTCATTTATAATTGGGGTTCTTGCATATTTATCGGTTATTTCATTTTGACCATAAGTCCAAGATAACTATGCACTATGCTTTCTTGTTTTATTCCAAATATTCAAATTGTTTGTCCAAAGTTGATACTAATATTTAACTGTAAATGAGAAATATGTTCGATGATAATCGGATTGAATACAAGTAGCTTGCGAGTATTTTTTTTTCATTTACACCCTTTGCGATTTAATTTAGAACTTTCAAATGTGTTAAATTTGATATTGTAACAAAAGAGTGAAAATTTTATCTGATTTCACTTAAAAAATTAATTTACAAAGTAATGTATTTATGCATAAAGAATAACAAAGTAACCGGAGCTAATTAACTAGTGTAACTGAATTAACATCTAACTAATTTACAAACTGCACTAGATAATACAACCAGTCTTCAACACACACACACCTCAAGTTGGTGGGTAAAATACATCTTTAACCCTAACTTGCAGAATAAATGCTCGTGCTGTGAAGACCCTAGTGCCTTTGTCAGCTTTGTCAGTATGTTTGTCAATTGCTCTCCTGAAGATACATGCTCTACTTGGATAAATTCATTTTGAATTTTTTCTATAATAAAGTGGGAATCGATTTCTATATGCTTGGTACGCTCATGAAACACTAGGTTAGATGCAATCTGTAAAGCTGTGTTACTGTCATAGAAAAGTTTTACTGGTCTCTCTGTTGGATTAAAATCCGTAATAGTGGGCACATATATATAATGTATATTGCTATTTTAAAGTATGACACAAAATTAAGTGACCAATTATGTTAGGCGTGTCATAGGTATTAAAATGTCATGGAAATAAAATTGTAGATATCATAAGATGTATTTATAACTCGATGAGGGGCAGAGTTATAAATACTTAATAGTTGATTATTAAATCAACTATATAAAGAGGTAGTGGTCCCCAAGAAATACGTTAACTTATTTTTCTCTCCTTCCCCGTCAGAGAGTTTTACGTCAAGAGAAAACCTATCTTCTTGGAAGATCAATACCAAAGATTTAGTCTTTCAACATCAAGATTCAAGGTTTTCTATCGATTAAACCAGGTACGCTTCCGCATTCAGTTTATTCGGTTTATTGTTTTTGATGATTTGACATGATAGATCCTGATTTAGATTTTATATTAAGTTATGATTTGGTTCTAACAAGTGGCATCAGTGCCAGAGTATGTCGAATCATTGAGAATTAATTGATATTTAGGGTTTATCATATGATTCTATTTTTGTTTATCTTACGATAACATATTATGCTTCTATTAAGGTTTCGGCTATGTTATCATCGCATATAGTGCTTTTTGTATATGCATTTGTGCGATTATTTTTTCTTCTTCTCAGAATTTCATTAACAAAAAGGGGTTTGCGATTAGATTAAAACAAATCTGAATTTGTGAAATTTCCCCTACTGATTAGTTATGATTGCTTATTTAATTAAGTTTAATATTCCCACGATTAAAATTCTAGGCAAATATGTTTTCTGTTTTGGACGTTTCTATGCAATTATGTTGAAAGCATATTTATGTTTAGAATTCTATAGTCAATCATAACTAATTTAGCGGCAATTATGTTTCTGTTTTTTGTAACCTAGGTTAATGACATTTAACTTATAATTTGGATGTACAGTGTTATTAATCTATAATATATATTATTTAAAATATATATTCGATTCAGCTTGATTAAAATTTTAATTTTAATCGCTATTAAAAAAAAGTCTGACTTGAGCTTTGTCGTGATAAATTTATCGTGACTTAGAAATTTTATAATCAGGTTAGCTCTCGAATTATATTCGGTTCATGTCTAATAAATTATGGTTGAATTTTGTTGAATCATGTTTAGTTTTGTGCAAAATATTTGCTTAAATTTATTTGACATTATGCTTGATTATGTCGTTAATGTTATCTACGGAATATACATTTGGTTTTGGTTTTGAAAAGCATGTCATTAATTTTATGAAATTCATATTCTATTCAGTTTGACCAAAAATTTCAATTTTGATTATTATGGATATTTTTTAAGGAATTATGGATCTGTGCAATTTTTGTTAAGCTATTTGAATTGAATGAAGTTAAGCTATTTGAATTGAATGAAGTTTCATGGTGCTACTGATATTGTAACTTATTAATTATATTTATGTTTGGTTTCTTATATTTTATGGTTATTGGAACAGTATGCACTGAATGATATAATTTGGTTTTTGTAAAGCATTTGTTGTTATTAATATGAAATATAGATTTAATTTGGTTTGTTTGTAAATCCAGTTTATTGATTTATAAATTTTGGCATAATGTTTTGTAGTAATAATAAAAATGGCAAATGCATGTTTAAGGTATATTTTGAGAAACAGTCAGTTTTTTTCGATTTCTAGTAGCCCCATATAGACAACCTTATTTCGGGTTATTTCAGAAACTTAAGTGTTATCAGAAATTTCAGTTTTGACTGTCACAATTTTTAAATTTGGATATCGGTACATTTATGTTATATATTTTAAGATAAATTAATTGAAGCATTAAGTCACCAAAGTGACATCTATTGTAGAAATTATTTTATTTTAATATATAGAAGGTTTTGTGCGTGTAAGCCGGATTATGTTAGTATTAATCGGCCCAAAGGAAGGTTAGTAATTAACATTATTACATGTGCAACTGTGGTAATAAACATGTGATAATTATTCAATTTTATATGTGAGCAATAAATCGGCCCAAATGAAGATTTCTGTTTGACATGTTCATATTATCAATGTTTGATTACTGTACCAAGATATCACTTGCAAGTTAATGCTTTGTCCAAAGATGAAATATTAATGGAGTGTCTGGTATCTTGATATGAGGTTTACCTTTATTCAAATTTATTATTATTTTGGTTATCTTTTAATTTGATTGAAAGATAAAATTAAGACAAATATTTTGAAACAATTAAATTCATATTTTGGCTTTGGATGTCTATTATTTAATGGATTAATTGAAACATAATGTCACCAAAGTGACCGCTTTTGTGTAGATTAGTTTATTTAAAATATTAAGATAACTATGGGTTTTTGTAATTTATGCGTTTATTAATTGGCCCAAAGGAAAGTTAATATTTGGCAGAATTACAACGACAACTGTGGCGATAAATGTGTGACAATTATAAGGTGTTTTATGTAAGCAATACGTTAGTTCAAAGATTAATCTATTGTTTGACATAATTTATTGTCAATGTTTGATTGCTACAACAAGAGTACCGCTTACAGTTAATATTACTGTCCAAAGACTTGATATTAATGTTGTGCTTGGTATCTTGAGGGGAACTAGATATTATTTTGAATTTATTTGTTTACTTATGAATATTTATGTGAGCTTGTTTTTATTTTATTTACTTATTTTTGTTCTATATTTAGGTAATTTATCTTTGCTGTCACAATATCTGTTAAATACATTCTACACTCATGTTTAGTGAAACTAGTTTCAAGGAATAGAAAAGACACTTACATATAGCATTTGGTTGTATGAACACGGACTTTGCACTAAGAGAAGAATAACTTGCACCTCTCACTGCGGTAAGCACCCATAAAAAGAGATTTTGAGAGGAGAAATTGTTCAAATTGTACGAGTCTAATGATCATAAAGAACATTCTATAAGTCTTTAGGAGCACAAATCTAAAGAGATTACTCATATTAAGGGTTTCCTTGAGGAAATTAAGAAATGATTTACCCAAAACATTAAGGTTAAGATGACATCACTTATGCCTTCTTTGATGTCTATGAAGTATAAGGGTCAAGGAAATGTGAGGAAGTACATTATGAAAAATGTTTAATATTGCTTCAAAATTTAAGGCACATAAGATCAAACTTTCTAACAATTGTTTGTTCTTATGATTCTGGTATCGCTTCCTATACAGTTTAACCAATTCAAAATTAGTTACAACTGTCAAAATGAGAAATAGACTTTAAATGAGCTTATTTCTAATTGTGTTAAAGAGGAAGAAAAGTTGAAGCATTATAAGTGTAAAAGTACTCATTCGGTTAGTGCTCATTTAGTTAGTGTCTCTAAGAATAAGGGCAATAAAAAATATTAGAATAAAGTTGCTAAAGGTCCTAATCAAAAGAAACAACAATAAGTTACAAAGTATTGATTCTTTTGTATAAGTTAGGACACATGTGAAGAAATTAAACTTCAAAAGTGAGCAACTACTTCGGTTATTTTGAGTGATCCATGGGCTGTAAATTTTATGATCCCACAATAAGGATTATTTTAAGGAGATGTTTATAACATTTTTAGGATGTTGAGTTTGGAGGGAGAAATAAGGTTAGATACATTGCTATTGAGGGGAAGTTGAATTATAATTTAATTCATACTATCACTTTGAATGATGTTTAGGTTTTTACACCTATCATTAATCAAGAAGTGAATCAAGTACCTCAAAGAAAACAATGTTGAACAACTCCCATTCAAGATAAGGTAATTGTTTAAGAATAACAAACTCAACAACCTTAAAAAAATAAGTGTCATTAAAGATATCCACGAGAGGAAGGAGAAATACTATTCTAGATTATTACTTTGTATTTATTCAACAAAATAAGGATAATAATGGAATGATAGAAAATGATTCAATCATTTTTTATCAAATCATAAAAGTTCTGACTCTCAAAAGTGGATTGATGTCATTCAAGAAGAGTATAATTTTATGCAAGACAATAAAGTTTAGGAACTTATCTCATTATGTGAAGGTGCAAACCAATTGGTTGTAAATGGATATTTAAAACCAAGAGGGATGCAAATGATAATGTGGACACGTATAAGGCATGTCTTGTATCTAAAGGATATACTCTAAAAGAAGACATTGATTTTGTGGAGACTTTCTCTCAAGTTTTATTGAAAGAATCTTTTAAGATAATCATGACACTTATTGTTTATTTTAATCTTGAGCTACATAAGATGGATGTTACGCTTGTGTTTTTCAATGGTGACATTGAAGAAACAAATTATATGGTACAATAATAGATTTGTGTCTAATGATACAAAATCAATGATATGTAAATTAAAGAAATTCATCTATGAGCTTAAGTTGGACTCTCATTAACGAAATTATAAATTTCATATTGTTTATCTCATTTGGTTTTGAGATAAATTTGGTTCACAATTCTATATACTACAGTTCAGTGGGAGTAAACCAAGTGATACTCATATTACTAAAGAAGACAAATTTAGTCTTACTCAATGCCCTAAAAGTAACCTTGAAATTTTAAAAAAAATACAAAAGATTCTAAGTGCATAATCTATTGAGAATTTAATTTATGCTCAAGAATGCATGCGTTCGGATATTGCGTACATTGTTAGAATGTTAGACAGATATTTAAGCAATTCTAGTTTGAACCATTAGATAGCAGCCAATAGGGTTATGAGATATGTTTAGAGAACAAAAAAAATTACATTCTCACATATCGGAGTTCTGGTAAGTTAGAGACCATCAAGTTTACAGACTTCGATTCTATTAGAATATTGATGCAAAAGAATTTTATCACATGGGCTGCTAATTATAGATTGAATAGAAAGATCACTTCGGTTATTTTGTGACAATACATATGCATTCATTTATTCTATAAACAATAAGAACACTTTAAATTTGAAGCACATAAATATTAAGTTCCTAGTTGTTAAAGAAAATTCAGAGTGGTTGTGTGTCTATAGAGCATGCTGGTACAAACTCCATAATTGCGCGCTTATTAAGAAACTGACACCCTAGGTCTTTCATGAGCACACTACTCATGTGGGTGTAATGTTATTTAAGGATATTCAGTTTTAGTGGGAGTTTGTAATTTTGAAAAATGCTCATTCGTTTTAGACACAATTTCGGTTACTTCAGTTTAAGGATATTTTAAGATTATTTTCTGCAGAAATAAAGTTCTTTTGGTTTATGCACACTCTGAATCCAGTAAAGTTTGATCTCGCTAAGGTTTAGGAGGACCAATTGGAAATAGACATGTTTGGTTCACATTTCATGTAATTTTCCATGCTACGCATCCATGATTGATCTATGTCATTTGACTATATTTGTATACGTGACCATTGATGGGTCTTGTCATGATTGATACGAAAAAGGCTGCTTTGATCCTATATGGATATAGTTGATGGACGAGATTGTTACAGAACACCTATTATATAATAACAAATTTTTGAACTCATAAGGTTATACATTTGTCAGGAAACATATGTTGCCCAAGTAGGAGATTGTTGGATTAAAATCCGTAATAGTAGGCACATATGTATAATGTATATTGCTATTTTAAAGTATGACACAAAATTAAGTGACCAATTATGTTAGGCGTGTCATAGGTATTAAAATGTCATGGAAATAAAATTGTAGATACCATAAGATGTATTTATAACTCGATGAGGGGCAGAGTTATAAATACTTAATAGTTGATTATTAAATCAACTATATAAAGAGGTAGTGGTCCCCAAGAAATAGGTTAACTTGTTTTTCTCTCCTTCTCCGTCAGAGAGTTTTACGTCAAGAGAAAACCTATCTTCTTGGAAGATCAATACCAAAGATTTAGTCTTTCAACATCAAGATTCAAGGTTTTCTATCGATTAAATCAGGTACGCTTCCGCATTCAGTTTATTCGGTTTATTGTTTTTGATGATTTGACATGATAGATCCTGGTTTAGATTTTATATTAAGTTATGATTTGGTTCTAACACTCTCTTGTCAATCCTTATTTTTATCAAAATCCTATCTAATCGGGTTAATTCTGCAGCAGTCATTGCTATACTCATATACTATTCTTCTGTAAAGGATCTTACCACTGTAATCTGCTTCTTCGATTTCCAGAAAATCAAAAAAATACCAAGCTTTATACAATAACCAGTAACTGATCTTCTGGTCATGGGGCATGAAAACCAGTTTGAGTCACCAAAAGTTGATAATTGGCAATCACTTGAGGCATCCAGCAAAATATCATGACCAGAATTTTTTTTGATATACTTTATAACCCTCGTGACAGTTTCTAAATGAGACTTCTTTGGTCGATGCATGAATAGGCTCAGGTGTTGTATTGAATGTGTAATGTCAGGCCTAGTATGGGTCAAATAGATGAGTCTTTCAACTAGCCTTTGAAATATTATTCTGTCAAGCAACTCTTCATCAATATTGTTCTGTTGCAGATTATCTTTGGTGGATATTTTCGTTGGTATAGCATTATACCCTTCTTGGATCTCAAAATCACATTTAAGCTCTCTTAAATCTTTCATCTTGAAATTATTGTGTAATATACTCTTGATGTCTTCAATTAATCCATCATCATTACTAGTAATCAGTAAGTCGTCAATATAAACAAAAATAAGCATCACCTTTGAACCCACTTGCTTTGTAAACATGGATTAATCATATTTACTTTGATGACACCCTGATGGTAAAAGAGCTTCTGTTAACTTAACATTCCACTGCTTAGAAATTTGTTTTAAGCCATATATAGATTTTTGTAGTCTGCACATTATGTTTTCCCCCTTACTACAAAAGTCATCTGATAATGTCATATAGGCTTCCTCAATCAAGTCTCATTGCAAGAATGCATTGTGAACATCTATTTGTCAAAGAGGACAATCAAAGATAGATGCAAGAGCTAAAACCAATCTGAAAGTGGTAAATTTGGCAACATGAGAGAATGTTTCAACAAAATCAACACCCTCATCCTGCTTGTATCCTTTGGCAACTAGTCTAGCTTTAAACCTCTCAACTTCACTAGAAGATTTATACTTGACTTTGTAGACCCACATACAACCAATTAAAACTTTTCTAAAAGGTAAGGGAACCACAGACCACGTATAATTTAATTCAAGAGCTAAAATTTCATCTATCATTGCTTATACCCGTTCAGGATGTTTGCAAACTTCATATAAGAAGTAGGTTCAACAATTTGATGTGGAAGACAAAAAGTTGTGTGGTAAGTGATAAATGAGAATAAGAAATGTAATAGGAGATTGGAAACTGACCTAGAAAAGAAGTGGACTGGTAAGTTCGAACATAATCATTCAATCGGTGAGGGGTTTTAGAAACTCTAATAGACCTTCTAGACTTAGTGTTGAGAAGCTAAGAAAGGATAATAGAGCTCCCACTGCAGGTGAAGAGCAAAATTGAACATCTCCTTGAAGCAATCATTGTGAAATGACTCCAAATATTGTAATTGTGATACCCACGAGTTGATGAGAAACCAAAAGTGTTCATGGCGTATCAGAAGGGTGAAGATACAACACATGATTAGAATCAATCTGTGAGGGATCTATAAGAGAAGGTGTGCTAACCGGTTTTATCTGGTAACCAACCCAGATCCAAGCTCAACACGACCCAAACCAATACCCATTACCCAAATCAAACCCGACCCGAGTCCATGACTAAACCTATGACCCTAACAAAAACCCTAACCCTAATTCCATTCCTACCTTTAACCCTAACTGCTGCCGCCTCCATTGCCACGCCATTTCCGGCGACCAACTCCGGCCATCCCTAAACCCTAGAACAACCAGTCATCCAAACCCCAAAATAAACCCCAAATCTGTTCAAAATCTAGAAAATAAAAAAAGTAATAATAATAAATCACCCTTTCCTAAACAATCACCCACTGTCATCCACCATACCCTCACCCATGCCTCTGCCACCACCATACCGATCGACCATACCCCTGTTTCATACCCATATCCCCAAAATCTGGCTATTCTCCACTGGATCTGCATGTTAGATAAAAAGGGTAATTAGCTTTATGTTGTAAAAAAAATCAGGGGCTATAAAACCCGTGAAAAAGGTAATCTGAGGTGATTCGAAAAAAGGGGGAGAAGGGTTTTAGAGATCGAAAAGCTTGTAACCTGGAGAATGAGTGTAAGTTTTAAAACCGAAATAAAAAATCACCCTTTTTTCAAAAACCAAGGTCCTTCTATTTTTGTTTCGAATCCAAGAAACACCACAAAGGGGAGGAAGGATTTCGGGTTTACAGGTGATTTGAGGCCGTCCTCCCGCCGTAGTTGTTTTACCCTCCGCCGTGAGGCTTTTATGCCGGTGAACGGTGCACCAAGGTGAGGAACGGCGCCGCTCTCGCCAGACACAGAGCGAAAGAGAGAATGAGGGTTGAGAGAGTGAGGGTTAAAAATATTTAGATTTTTATCCATTCGAAATAAACAAATAACCCAAACTTATTTTTAACATAGACATCTTAAAACGACACCGTTTGGTGTCTTTGTTTTTGCTTAATGGTCAAATTACATCTCAAGTCCCTAAACTCTTTTCCCGCCCCATTTCTGCCCATGGTCTAATCTTGTGTTCGATCCTTGTTTTTCTTATGCATGTTCATTTTGGCTTTCGGTTCCTGTTTCGTTTCATTTTAGTCACAAAATTTAATTTCTAGCCCTGCATTCTGCTTATTTACATTTCAGCCCGTATGTTTTGCATCTGTTTCATTTTCATCATGTAATATTAGACATTTATGCTATGTAATTAGATATTCATACATTTTAGTCCCTAACCTTTAGATCCATGCTATTTTATGAAGTGTTAGTATAGATCATGCATCTTTATTTTAGCATTTTATTATTATTATTATTATTATTATTATTATTATTATTATTATTATTATTATTATTATTATTATTATTATTATTATTATTATTATTACCATAAAGTAGTTTACTATATATTAAATATATAACATATATGTACATACGTATTTATGTTTTTATCTATGTATAATATTCACATATTTTTTATTTTATCTTATTTTATATATATATATGTATGTATATATATTTTTATGTATGCTTGTAAAATAATATATAACATTTTATTTAATTACAACGTATATAAATAATGTTAAATATTTGTTTTACTTTAATTAGTATATTTTTAGATTAATATTCATGCATGTTTTAGAGTAGTGTTTTTTTATGTTAGAATGCATTTTTATGTGTTAGATTAATGTTTATGTATGTTGGATTAGTAGGTTATGATGTTAGTATTTATTTTTTATCGCATTGTATTTATTTATGTTTATTTTTGCTATGATCTAAGACTGCATTTCAGAAATATATAATTGTCAGTGCGATGCTCTTTTATCCGAGCGTAAACGAGGCCAGTATCAGGCGTAATGATGGTGATTTGGGCGTTTACCCTCGGATAACGGAGCTTTCAAAATTAACTCGCACTTATAACCAAATTTTAATTTAATCGTCACTTTAATTCGGAAAGTCTAATATTAATAAAGCGATAATTATTAAAGTACCAATTTTGGGCGGTGTGGGGGTGCTAATCCTTCCCCATCTGTAACTGACTCCCGAACCCATCAATTTTAAATATCTGGTTTTTACGGTGTCCGGCCTACATAAGTGGCCGATGGCGACTCCATTTTTAAATAAAACACGGGTTTTATAAAACTCCACGCGGAAGACCTTTTTTTCAAAATAAAGTAAAACAAAATAAAAACCACATTTTTTAGCGAGAGGGACATCGCTACAGATGGCGACTCCGCTGGGGACACGCATTTTTGTTTTTCAAAAACAAATGAGAGTCAAGCTTTTTTAAATAATTACCACTTTACTAATATTAGAAGTTCCGGGTTAAAGTGACTATTAAATTAACATTCGGTTATAATTGCGCGTTTATTTTAACGCATTTAAAATTTGGTATATAAACCCATCCTTTTTAAGTAGGGGAAATGCTAATGCTTTCGTGAGGATATCGTTCCTCCGTGTAGGCCTAGCAAGTACCTTCGGGGCTTGAGTACCTTATGCTTTCGTAAGGATATCGTTCCTTCGTGTAGGCATAAGTGAATGGGTCCCCCTGAATTGAACCCGATTGAAAAGAGCCTATAATGGGCGATGATCGGGGGCCTTGCTACTCTTAGTAGAGGACAACGAGGACAATTCGGGTACTTCTTAGCACCAAAACTGCATATAGTAAGCCGTAAGAGCCAACTTTTTAGAGCCATGTCGGTACTCTGCCCGTTAGTGGTCACCCTATTTAGGCTCTGGTGCCTTATTTCTTGTTCATTAACAGTTTTAATTGCTTTATTTTGTTTACCATTTGTTTTATTTAATAATTTTATTTGGTACTAACTTGTTTCATTTTATTCTCATCGCATTGATTTCATCTGCATCATTACACAACATCATCACAATCTTAATTTCGCATTGCATTCATAAACAACATCAATTTAGGAATTTTAAATTGAAAAAAAATTGTTTTTTAAAACAAGAAAAATGATTCTAGGGGTGCCCTATGACATTGATACTGGATAAAGTAGAATATCAGTCATTTCAAGATCCATACACGAACCCGTACAAAACAAAGATGGCGAAACGATGAAAGATTGAAAAAAATTGAGCAAGATCGAAAAGAATTGCAAGGGAACATAGCCAAGCAGGTTGAGGAACAGTTGGCGATAGTCCAACATGATATGAGGGAACAACTTGCAAAGTCACAACAAGACATGCTGGGCCAAATGGCACAAATGCTTGAGATTAAAGCTTTCAGAGCTTGGAGAGGCCTCTGTTGTAAATCTCACTTTGCAAATCCTAAACCCACTTGTTGGGGACAAGGAACTTATGTATCCTCCGGGTTCACGCCCATTCAAACCAGGATACAACAAGAAACTCAACCTCAAGTGATCATTCCTCGGGAAAGTCGCATCTACATCGATCGGTACTTGATCCCTATAAATCAGCCATCTACATCGGTTAAGCACGGGGCAATCAAGTTGAAAATTTCATCTCAAAAATGGATCATCTGTTTGAGACCGAGAGGCCGAAGGTAGAAGCTTCAAAGGAAATCGAAGATCGATGTAAGAGACTCGAAGAGAAGCTAGAGGCTATGGGAGTAGAGGATACCTTGATGGATTCGATGCGGTGAACTCGTCTTGTCCCAGTTTGGTTTTACCTTCTAAATTCAAGGTCCCGAGTTCGAGAAGTATGACGGGACAAGCTGTCCCCGCGCTCATCTTACTATGTTCTGTCGGAGGATGACAGGATACGGCCGAGACGACAAGCTGTTAATTCAATACTTTTAGGACAATCTATCGGGATCTGCCGCCCGATGGTATAATCAATTGAGCCGACATCCTATCAAATCACGGAGAGACTTGGCCAAAGCTTTTCTAGAGCATTACCGACACGTAAATGATATGATGCCGACCGGTGGGCGTTGCAAAACAGATGAAACAAAAGCATAATGAAAGCTTGAGCGATGCGCTCTCGGCTAGAGGGATATAGCAGGCTCGGGTCCAACCCCGCTCGGTGAGAGAGGAGACGGTGGTCACATTTGTGCAAACTTTGGAGGGTCCGATCTTGGGTCGCTTGATAGGCAACGCGACTACCAATTTTGCGACCTTGTGTTATCCGGTGAACTCATCGAGAATACTTTCAAAACTGAAAAAATTGACGATGGGGTAGTTCGTCCCCATAAGAAGCCTTACCATGAAAGAAAAGACCGTGAAGTGAACTATTCGGGAGTTTACAATGCCAATTATTTTAAGCCCGTCACGGTTGTGCAACCTAAGGCCGTGCCAAGTGCTCACGTTGCCTCAAACCAAGGTTCTGGTCAGAGGAAGAATACTGAAAAGATAGAGTTCACTCCCATGCCGATGTCGTATGAAGATCTGTACAAGGATCTGCTAAAAGCCCATATAGTGGTACCTTTCCACCAGGCTCCGACGCAACCCCCATTCCCTAAATGGTATGATCCTAACGCGATTCTGAATATCATCTTTGGGCCAATTGGGCCACACGATTGAAAATTGTTGGGGCTTCAAGAGGCTGATAGAAAGGTACCTCAAGCTCGATGTTATAAGTATTGAAAACCCTGCAAGTTCAGCCACAAGTGGGAATCCCTTACCACAGCATGAAGACCCCAAGTGAGAATTTTTGAAACCCAGTATTAGAGCATGCCCCGTTATTAAGGATCTTATTTTGAAATACTGGATATTAAGCTATTCCGACCCTTGTAGGTCCGCTTGTAGTTTTTCTCTCTTTCAAAATAACACTTTTTGGATTAATTTCACTATCTCAAGCCTGAGGACAGTGAAAATCTTTCGTAAGGGCAAAAAACTACAAGTTTTAATTAAATGACCCTTTTTGTTCAACTACGTTGACTCTGATTTGAAGACTGTTGTGATCGCACTTATGGATAAAGAAAATCAGAAATTGTGAAAACAACAAATGTTTGGATGGTATTATGATCTAATTTGGGGGCACTACATTTTCCACAAAGGGACAAAAGAAAAAAGCCACTATGTACTCTAAGGGATCAAGTTTGATGTGTAAACCTTTTTGAGGCATCCATTCGAGATAAATGAGGATATCTGGAGTCGGTTGAGGTTGGGGGCATCATGTTAGAGACCATAAATCCGACAAGACCAATGAGAAGTCAAGGGCATCCCTCTGAGGACCAAAAATCGCATTCACACGTTCAAATCATTTTGCATGTAGGATAAAATGCATACATCTTACATACATTTAAGTTGTCATGCATTTAGACTAGACATGTATTAGGCACAAATTTAGGTGCACTCATGGTGCATTTATTTGTCTTGTGAACAACAGTCCAGGAAGAGACCGAAAAACCTCACCCATGGGGCAACAACACAACTTCCAACCTCTAGCCATGAAGAAGGCCAAACATGCGGAAGAGCTGAAATCTTTAGACAAAAGGTATCAACGGAAATTTTTGAACAAATACTAACTAATGATTTCTTTCATTCTCGGTCTTGTCTACATCGATAATGGTGGACCAGCTAAGACAATCCAAACAAATCCAACATTTTTAAGATCTTTTTCTCCGTTGATGGTGCAATAGGTCAAATTTTCCTTCAATCTCGTCTCTTCGCTAGTGATGTGACAGATCCGACATCTTTCAAATCTCGTTTCTCCGTTGATGGTGCAGCAGACCAAATTTCTACTCAGGTCTTGTTTCTCCGCTGATGGTGCAGCTAAACCTAACTTTTTTTCCTTAAGCTACTTCTTTGTACAGTTACAACAAAAAAAATCAAATAAAAAAAGTAAAAATGAAGAAGAAAAAAATAAAAAAATGATGAAATGAAAATGAAAAATGAATGAAATAAAAAATCAAAAGAAAACTTATCAACTTTCATCGCCCGATCTAGTCTCTCTGCTAATAGAGTGGCTAGGTACAAGCTATCGTCGTCCTCAGATCTTGCTATCAACTGATGGTGTAGCCGGTTCTAGGCCGTCATTATCCGATCCAGTCCTCTGCTGATGGAGTGGCTAGGTCCAAGATATCGTCGTCCTCAGATCATGCTCTTCGCTGATGGTGTAGCCGATTCCAGGCCGTCATTATCTAATCCAGTCCTCCGCTGATGGTGTGGCTGAGGTCCAAGTTGCTGCTATCCTACTTCTCCGCTGATGGTATAGTATGGTCCTAGTTAATGTTTTGCTTCTCCGTTGATGGCATCATAGAATCTGAATTATTCGATCATGTCCCTCCGTTGATGGTGTGGCTAAGGTCCAAGTTGTTTGCTATCCTCGCTTCTCCGTGATAGTGTAGTAGGGTTCCAATTAATGTTCTATTTCTTCGTTGATGGCGGTAGAATCAAGTTACAATTCGATCTTAACCCTCTGTTGATAGTGTGGTTAGATCCAAATTTACTGACTTTCAAATTCCCTTTATTAAAGTTGCAGCCAAAAAAACAGAACAACGAGAAAAAATTGAAAATTTGAAAAAATTCAAAAAAATAAGAAAAAAGAAAATAAAAAGAAAAAAGAAAAAATTCAAAAATTCAAAAGCAAAAGAGGAAAAAGAAAAAAGAATGAAAAAAAGAAGAAAAAAGAGAAAAAAGGAAAAAAGGAAAAAGAAAGAAAGAAAATCAAAATAAGTTTTCAATTTTCCGATCCTGCCTCTTCGTCAGTGTTGCAACTGGGTCAAGTCTTTTTAGGAATCACAACGTGATCAATAATGTAACAAGTTGCTCGCATTTTGCTTCCCCAACAAATCACCTCCCGTTTTGAAGATTTTGCTTCCTCCAAGAGTGACAAAGTAGATTCGTCAAGTATAAAAAGAAGACATGCATCAAAGAGAAAGAAGATCTACAGAAGAACAAAGACACGCGTCAAAAGGAGGAGCTCAGCCGGACCAGACAAAACGGGTCATTTTTAGTCTTTGCTCTATCGTCGTTAAACAACAATGAGCAAAGAGGGGCAACTGCGATAACCCGTTTTATCTGGTAACCAACCCAGATCCAAGCTCAACACGACCCAAACCAATACCCATTACCCAAATCAAACCCGACCCGAGTCCATAACTAAACCTATGACCTGACCCAAACAAAAACCCTAACCCTAATTCTATTCCCACCTTTAACCCTAACTGATGTCGCTTCCATTGCCGCGCCGCCAGCCGTGACGTTTTCGGCGACCAACTCCGGCCATCCCTAAACCCTAGAACAACTAGTCATCCAAACCCCAAAATAAACCCCAAATCTATTCAAAATCTAGAAAATAAAAAAAGTAATAATAATAAATCACCCTATCCTAAACAACCACCCACTGTCATCCACCATACCCTCACCCATGCCTTTGTCACCACCATACCGATCGACCATACCCCTATTTCATACCCATATCCCCAAAATCTGGCTCTTCTCCATTGGATCTGCATGTTAGATAAAAAGGGTAGTTAGCTTTATGTTGTAAAAAAAATCAGGGGTTATAAAACCCGTGAAAAAGGTAACCTGAGGTGATTCGAAAAAATGGGGAGAAGGGCTTTAGAGATCGAAAAGCTTGTAACCTGAAGAAAGAGTGTAAGTTTTAAAACCGAAATAAAAAATCACCATTTTTTCAAAAACCAAGGTCCTTCTATTTTTGTTTCGAATCCAAGAAAAACCAAAAAGGGAGGAAGGATTTTGGGTTTACTGGTGATTTGAGGTCGTCCTCCGCCGTAGTTGTTTTACCCTCCGCCGTGAGGCTTTTATGCCGGTGAACGGTGCACCAAGGTGAGGAACGAACGCGCCGCTCTTGCCAGGACCAGAGAGAAAAAGAGAGAATGAGGGTTGAGAGAGTGAGGTTAAAAATGTTTAGGTTTTTATCCATTCGAAATAAACAAATAACCCAAACTTATTTTTAACACAGACATCTTAAAACGACACTGTTTGGTGTCTTTGTTTTTGCTTAATGGTCAAATTACATCTCAAGTCCCTAAACTCTTTTCCCGCCCCATTTCTGTCCGTGGTCTAATCTTGTGTTTGATCCTTGTTTTTCTTATGCATGTTCATTTTGGCTTTCGGTTCCTGTTTCGTTTCATTTTAGTCACAAAATTTAATTTCCAGCCCTACATTTCTGCTTATTTGCATTTCAGCCCGCATGTTTTGCATCTGTTTCATTTTCATCATGTAATATTAGACATTTATGCTATGTAATTAGATATTCATACATTTTAGTCCCTAACCTTTAGATCCATGCTATTTTATGAAGTGTTAGTATAGATCATGCATCTTTATTTTAGCATTTTATTATTATTATTATTATTATTATTATTATTATTAAATTATTATTATTATTATTATTATTATTATTATTATTATTATTACCATAAAGTAGTTTACTATATATTAAATATATAACATATATGTACATACGTATTTATGTTTTTATCTATGTATAATATTCACATATTTTTTATTTTATCTTATTTTATATATATATATGTATGTATATATATTTTTATGTATATTTGTAAAATAATATATAACATTTTATTTAATTACAACGTATATAAATAATGTTAAATATTTGTTTTACTTTAATTAGTATATTTTTAGATTAATATTCATGCATGTTTTAGAGTAGTGTTTTTTTATGTTAGAATGCATTTTTATGTGTTAGATTAATGTTTATGTATGTTGGATTAGTAGGTTATGATGTTAGTATTTATTTTTATCGCATTGTATTTATTTATGTTTATTTTTGCTATGATCTAAGACTGCATTTCAGAAATATATAATTGTCAGTGCGATGCTCTTTTATCCGAGCGTAAACGAGGCCAGTATCAGGCGTAATGATGGTGATTTGGGCGTTTACCCTCGGATAACGGAGCTTTCAAAATTAACTCGCACTTATAACCAAATTTTAATTTAATCGTCACTTTAATTCGGAAAGTCTAATATTAATAAAGCGATAATTATTAAAGTACCAATTTTGGGCGGTGTGGGGGTGCTAATCCTTCCCCATCTGTAACTGACTCCCGAACCCATCAATTTTAAATATCTGGTTTTTACGGTGTCCGGCCTACATAAGTGGCCGATGGCGACTCCATTTTTAAATAAAACACGGGTTTTATAAAACTCCACGCGGAAGACCTTTTTTTCAAAATAAAGTAAAACAAAATAAAAACCACATTTTTTAGCGAGAGGGACATCGCTACAGATGGCGACTCCGCTGGGGACACGCATTTTTGTTTTTCAAAAACAAATGAGAGTCAAGCTTTTTTAAATAATTACCACTTTACTAATATTAGAAGTTCCGGGTTAAAGTGACTATTAAATTAACATTCGGTTATAATTGCGCGTTTATTTTAACGCATTTAAAATTTGGTATATAAACCCATCCTTTTTTTTAGTAGGGGAAATGCTAATGCTTTCGTGAGGATATCGTTCCTCCGTGTAGGCCTAGCAAGTACCTTGGGGGCTTGAGTACCTTATGCTTTAAAAGGATATCGTTCCTTCGTGTAGGCATAAGTGAATGGGTCCCCCTGAATTGAACCCGATTGAAAAGAGCCTATAATGGGCGATGATCGGGGGCCTTGCTACTCTTAGTAGAGGACAACGAGGACAATTCGGTACTTCTTAGCACCAAAACTGCATATAGTAAGTCGTAAGAGCCAACTTTTTTAGAGCCATGTCGGTTTTCTCACCCGTTAGTGGTCACCCTATTTAGGCTCGTGCCTTATTTCTTGTTCATTAACAGTTTTAATTGCTTTATTTTGTTTACCATTTGTTTTATTTAATAATTTTATTTGGTACTAACTTGTTTCATTTTATTCTCATCGCATTGATTTCATCTGCATCATTACACAACATCATCACAATCTTAATTTCGCATTGCATTCATAAACAACATCAATTTAGGAATTTTAAATTGAAAAAAAATTGTTTTTTAAAACAAGAAAAATGATTCTAGGGGTGCCCTATGACATTGATACTGGATAAAGTAGAATATCAGTCAGCTCAGCATCCATACGGAACCCGGTACAAAACAAAGATGGCGAACGATGAAAGATTGAAAAAAATTGAGCAAGATCAGAAAGAATTGCAAGGGAACATAGCCAAGCAGGTTGAGGAACAGTTGGCGATAGTCCAACATGATATGAGGGAACAACTTGCAAAGTCACAACAAGACATGCTGGGCCAAATGGCACAAATGCTGAGATTAAAGCTTTCCGAGCTTGGAGAGGCCTCTGTTGTAAATCTCACTGCAAATCCTAAACCCACTGTTGGGGACAAGGAACTTATGTATCCTCCGGGGTTCACGCCCATTCAAACCAGGATACAACAAGAAACTCAACCTCAAGTGATCATTCCTCGGGGAAAGTCGCATCTACATCAGTCGGTACTTCGATCCCTATAAATCAGCCATCTACATCAGAAGTTAAGCCTGGGGGCAATCAAGTTGAAAATTTCATCTCAAAAATGGATCATCTGTTTGAGACCGAGAGGCCGAAGGTAGAAGCTTCAAAGGAAATCGAAGATCGATGTAAGAGACTCGAAGAGAAGCTAGAGGCTATGGGAGTAGAGGATACCTTCAGTGGATTCGATGCCAGTGAACTCAGTCTTGTCCCAGATTTGGTTTTACCTTCTAAATTCAAGGTCCCAGAGTTCGAGAAGTATGACGGGACAAGCTGTCCCCGCGCTCATCTTACTATGTTCTGTCGGAGGATGACAGGATACGGCCGAGACGACAAGCTGTTAATTCAATACTTTTAGGACAATCTATCGGGATCTGCCGCCCGATGGTATAATCAATTGAGCCGACATCCTATCAAATCCTGGAGAGACTTGGCCAAAGCTTTTCTAGAGCATTACCGACACGTAAATGATATGATGCCAGACCGGTGGACGTTGCAACAGATGAAACAAAAGCATAATGAAAGCTTCAGGCAGTACGCTCAGCGCTAGAGGGATATAGCAGCTCAGGTCCAACCCCCGCTCAGTGAGAGGGAGACGGTGGTCACATTTGTGCAAACTTTGGAGGGTCCGATCTTGGGTCGCTTGATAGGCAACGCGACTACCAATTTTGCCGACCTTGTGTTATCCGGTGAACTCATCGAGAATACTTTCAAAACTGGAAAAATTGACGATGGGGTAGTTCGTCCCATAAGAAGCCTTACCATGAAAGAAAAGACCAGGAAGTGAACTATTCGGGAGTTTACAATGCCAATTATTTTAAGCCCGTCACAGTTGTGCAACCTAAGGCCGTGCCAAGTGCTCACGTTGCCTCAAACCAAGGTTCTGGTCAGAGGAAGAATACTGAAAAGATAGAGTTCACTCCCATGCCGATGTCGTATGAAGATCTGTACAAGGATCTGCTAAAAGCCCATATAGTGGTACCTTTCCACCAGGCTCCGACGCAACCCCCATTCCCTAAATGGTATGATCCTAACGCGAGTTACGAATATCATGCTGGACAGGTGGGCCACACGATTGAAAATTGTTGGGGCTTCAAGAGGCTGATAGAAAGGTACCTCAAGCTCGATGTTATAAGTATTGAAAACCCTGCAAGTTCAGCCACAAGTGGGAATCCCTTACCACAGCATGAAGACCCCAAGTGAGAATTTTTGAAACCCAGTATTAGAGCATGCCCCGTTATTAAGGATCTTATTTTGAAATACTGGATATTAAGCTATTCCGACCCTTGTAGGTCCGCTTGTAGTTTTTCTCTCTTTCAAAATAACACTTTTTGGATTAATTTCACTATCTCAAGCCTGAGGACAGTGAAAATCTTTCGTAAGGGCAAAAAACTACAAGTTTTAATTAAATGACCCTTTTTGTTCAACTACGTTGACTCTGATTTGAAGACTGTTGTGATCGCACTTATGGATAAAGAAAATCAGAAATTGTGAAAACAACAAATGTTTGGATGGTATTATGATCTAATTTGGGGGCACTACATTTTCCACAAAGGGACAAAAGAAAAAAGCCACTATGTACTCTAAGGGATCAAGTTTGATGTGTAAACCTTTTTGAGGCATCCATTCGAGATAAATGAGGATATCTGGAGTCGGTTGAGGTTGGGGGCATCATGTTAGAGACCATAAATCCGACAAGACCAATGAGAAGTCAAGGGCATCCCTCTGAGGACCAAAAATCGCATTCACACGTTCAAATCATTTTGCATGTAGGATAAAATGCATACATCTTACATACATTTAAGTTGTCATGCATTTAGACTAGACACATGTATTAGGCACAAATTTAGGTGCACTCATGGTGCATTTATTTGTGCGTACGAACAGGTCCAGGGAAGAGACCGAAAAACCTCACCCATGGGGGCAACAACACAACTTCCAACCTCTAGCCATGAAGAAGGCCAAACATGCAGAAGAGCTGAAATCTTTAGACAAAAGGTATCAACGGAAATTTTTTGAACAAATACTAACTAATGATTTCTTTCATTCTCAGGTCTTGTCTACATCAGTAATGGTGGACCAGCTAAGACAATCCAAACAAATCCAACATTTTTAAGATCTTTTTCTCCGTTGATGGTGCAATAGGTCAAATTTTCCTTCGAATCTCGTCTCTTCGCTAGTGATGTGACAGATCCGACATCTTTCAAATCTCGTTTCTCCGTTGATGGTGCAGCAGACCAAATTTCTACTCAGGTCTTGTTTCTCCGCTGATGGTGCAGCTAAACCTAACTTTTTTTCCTTAAGCTACTTCTTTGTACAGTTACAACAAAAAAAATCAAATAAAAAAAGTAAAAATGAAGAAGAAAAAAATAAAAAAATGATGAAATGAAAATGAAAAATGAATGAAATAAAAAATCAAAAGAAAACTTATCAACTTTCATCGCCCGATCTAGTCTCTCTGCTAATAGAGTGGCTAGGTACAAGCTATCGTCGTCCTCAGATCTTGCTATCAACTGATGGTGTAGCCGGTTCTAGGCCGTCATTATCCGATCCAGTCCTCTGCTGATGGAGTGGCTAGGTCCAAGATATCGTCGTCCTCAGATCATGCTCTTCGCTGATGGTGTAGCCGATTCCAGGCCGTCATTATCTAATCCAGTCCTCCGCTGATGGTGTGGCTGAGGTCCAAGTTGCTGCTATCCTACTTCTCCGCTGATGGTATAGTATGGTCCTAGTTAATGTTTTGCTTCTCCGTTGATGGCATCATAGAATCTGAATTATTCGATCATGTCCCTCCGTTGATGGTGTGGCTAAGGTCCAAGTTGCTGCTATCCTGCTTCTCCGCTGATAGTGTAGTAGGGTTCCAATTAATGTTCTATTTCTTCGTTGATGGCGAGGTAGAATCCAAGTTACAATTCGATCTTAACCCTCTGTTGATAGTGTGGTTAGATCCAAATTTACTGACTTTCAAATTCCCTTTATTAAAGTTGCAGCCAAAAAAACAGAACAACGAGAAAAAATTGAAAATTTGAAAAAATTCAAAAAAATAAGAAAAAAGAAAATAAAAAGAAAAAAGAAAAAATTCAAAAATTCAAAAGCAAAAGAGGAAAAAGAAAAAAGAATGAAAAAAAGAAGAAAAAAGAGAAAAAAGGAAAAAAGGAAAAAGAAAGAAAGAAAATCAAAATAAGTTTTCAATTTTCCGATCCTGCCTCTTCGTCAGTGTTGCAACTGGGTCAAGTCTTTTTAGGAATCACAACGTGATCAATAATGTAACAAGTTGCTCGCATTTTGCTTCCCCAACAAATCACCTCCCGTTTTGAAGATTTTGCTTCCTCCAAGAGTGACAAAGTAGATTCGTCAAGTATAAAAAGAAGACATGCATCAAAGAGAAAGAAGATCTACAGAAGAACAAAGACACGCGTCAAAAGGAGGAGCTCAGCCGGACCAGACAAAACGGGTCATTTTTAGTCTTTGCTCTATCGTCGTTAAACAACAATGAGCAAAGAGGGGCAACTGCGATAACCCGTTTTATCTGGTAACCAACCCAGATCCAAGCTCAACACGACCCAAACCAATACCCATTACCCAAATCAAACCCGACCCGAGTCCATAACTAAACCTATGACCTGACCCAAACAAAAACCCTAACCCTAATTCTATTCCCACCTTTAACCCTAACTGATGTCGCTTCCATTGCCGCGCCGCCAGCCGTGACGTTTTCGGCGACCAACTCCGGCCATCCCTAAACCCTAGAACAACTAGTCATCCAAACCCCAAAATAAACCCCAAATCTATTCAAAATCTAGAAAATAAAAAAAGTAATAATAATAAATCACCCTATCCTAAACAACCACCCACTGTCATCCACCATACCCTCACCCATGCCTTTGTCACCACCATACCGATCGACCATACCCCTATTTCATACCCATATCCCCAAAATCTGGCTCTTCTCCATTGGATCTGCATGTTAGATAAAAAGGGTAGTTAGCTTTATGTTGTAAAAAAAATCAGGGGTTATAAAACCCGTGAAAAAGGTAACCTGAGGTGATTCGAAAAAATGGGGAGAAGGGCTTTAGAGATCGAAAAGCTTGTAACCTGAAGAAAGAGTGTAAGTTTTAAAACCGAAATAAAAAATCACCATTTTTTCAAAAACCAAGGTTCTTCTATTTTTGTTTCGAATCCAAGAAAAACCAAAAAGGGGATGAGGGATTTTGGGTTTACCGGTGATTTGAGGTCGTCCTCCGGCCGTAGTTGTTTTACCCTCCGCCTTGAGGCTTTTATGCCGGTGAACGGCGCACCAAGGTGAGGAACGGCGCCGCTCTTGCCGGACACAGAGTGAAAGAGAGAATGAGGGTTGAGAGAGTGAGGTTAAAAATGTTTAGGTTTTTATCCATTCGAAATAAACAAATAACCCAAACTTATTTTTAACACAGACATCTTAAAACGACACTGTTTGGTGTCTTTGTTTTTGCTTAATGGTCAAATTACATCTCAAGTCCCTAAACTCTTTTCCCGCCCCATTTCTGTCCGTGGTCTAATCTTGTGTTTGATCCTTGTTTTTCTTATGCATGTTCATTTTGGCTTTCGGTTCCTGTTTCGTTTCATTTTAGTCACAAAATTTAATTTCCAGCCCTACATTTCTGCTTATTTGCATTTCAGCCCGCATGTTTTGCATCTGCTTCATTTTCATCCCGTAATATTAGACATTTATGCTATGTAATTAGATATTCATACATTTTAGTCCCTAACCTAGAGATCCATGCTATTTTATGAAGTGTTAGTATAGATCATGCATCTTTATTTTAGCATTTTATTATTATTATTATTATTACCATAAAATAGTTTACTATATATTAAATATATAACATATATGTACATATGTATTTATGTTTTTATCTATGTATAATATTCACATATTTTTTATTTTATCTTATTTTATATATATGTATGTATATATATTTTTATGTATATTTGTAAAATAATAAATAACATTTTATTTAATTACAACGTATATAAATAATGTTAAATATTTGTTTTACTTTAATTAGTATATTTTTATATTAATATTCATGCATGTTTTAGAGTAGTGTTTTTTTATGTTAGAATGCATTTTTATGTGTTAGATTAATGTTTATGTATGTTGGATTAGTAGGTTATGATGTTAGTATTTATTTTTTATCGCATTGTATTTATTTATTTTATGTTTGCAATGATCTAAGAATGCATTTTGGAAATATATAATTGTCAGTGTGGTGCTCTTTTATCCGAGCGTAAACGGGGCCACTATCAAGCATAATGATGGTGGTTTGGGCGTTTACCCTCGGATAACGGAGCTTTTAAAATTAACCCGCACTTATAACCAAATTTTAATTTGATTGTCACTTTAATCCAGAAAGTCTAATACTAATAAAGCGGTAATTATTAAAGTACCAATTATCGATTCCCGAACCCATCAATTTTAAATATCTGGTTTTTACAGTGTCCGGACTACCTAAGTGGCCGGTGGCGACTCAATTTTTAAATAAAACACGGGTTTTATAAAACTCCACGCGGAAGATATTATTTTCAAAATAAAGTAAAACAAAATAAAAATCACATTTTTTAGCGAGAGGGACATCGCTACAGAAGGCATGATGACTAAACAAAAAAAAATCTAATTACAGAGAAATTGAGGAAAAACAAGCCGAGTAGATGAAGAATAGGGTCGTGAAATCAGTGAAACAAAGAAGACCCTAAAAAGAAAAAGAAAACAAGAGAAATCATAACCCAGCGAATGATACCATGTTAAATTTGATATTGTAACAAGAGAGTGAAAATTTCATTTAAGAAATTAATTTACAAAGTAATGTATTCATACACAAAGAATAATAAAGTAACCGTAGCTAGCTAACTAGTGTAACTGAATTAACATCTATCTAATTTATTAACTGCACTGGATAATACAATCTGTCTTCAACAAAATGAAAATATCAAAAGTCTAAATTATATCTTAAGAATATAAACAAAAGAAGTAATAATAATTGTCAATATCTCCAATGCCTAAGATTCGGCATAGAGCAGGAGGCCGAAGAACACAAGATTTTAAAAGAGGGTTGTATTGCAAAGGTTTGATCATATTTGAGCATTTGGGTCCAAAGAGAGGACACGTGGCATCCCACTTTGCAATCGTTTGACTGCACAAGGAAGCGTCGTAGTGGTGAAGTTGGAGAGAGATAGGTTTGTAGCAATGAACCCTCACAGTCCTTTTAACTATAAAACCCTTGTCCATGACATGATAAGGGAAAAAAGCCGAGACTTCTTTCTTTTAACTTTTTTTTTTACCCTTTGAGATTTTCTATCGAATTATATTTTGATACGCAACCTAACTATTTTTTACATAATCATTCTTTAAAATTTAAAACTAAAATATTAACGTCTTAAATTATAAACCATAAACTATAAAATTTAAACGAATCTTCAGAGAATCCCATCTCTTTCCGTTTGTGTCATTTTTTACCATCGGCTTCTCTTGTTGTGCGGATCTCACATCGTATATATGCATTTTTTAAAGTCATTTATGACCCAATCTCTGTCACTCACATTTTTCATTTCTTCTTTTAATATTACTATTATTATATAAAAAGAGGCAGAATTATTTATTTTGAGATACAAATATTAAAGTCATTAAACGTTTCTTAAGAATAATTATACGAATCAACTTTAGATCCATTTTATTGTATTTTAAATCATTTTGTTTTAGGGTTGTTGCTGCATCCTGTCGAAGTTACACTTGTCAAAGTTAATGAGATGGGAAGAATTCTCAAATCTGTTTTAATGGCACGTTTCATTTTTAAGAAAATAAATATATATTGAAAATTTGAAGACGACGAAATTATTAAAAAAGATAATCATAATCGTAAACACTAAACATGTACATGAAATATAGTAGGTTCTTATTTACTCGTTATTAGTTTAGAGTCTTCACAATGGTTTAATTGTTGACAACACCGACTATACTTAATATTTATTTTTGCCTGTAAAATTGATGGATTTTTTTTGTAATTTTGTGGTTGAATTTTTTATTTCATAATATGAGGTCCTTTATTTTTAATTTTATGACTTATGGTAATTGTTATAGTATAATCACTCATTTTCACTTGTAAATATATTGCATGAATGATACTAATATAAGGTGGTGTGTGCATGTATAAGCTATGTATACGTATTAGGGGTGTATGTATGTCGCGCATGTATCTAGAGTATGAGCGTATTTGATTAATATATAGATGTTATGTTAATTATATGTATGATTATACGTACGTATACTAGAATATTATATTAATTAATGATTGTAGAATATAAGTATACATTTTCGTATGTATATGTATTGCTGTTATAATTATATTATTATTATTATTGGGCTAACAAAATGAAAAGAATTAAATATATTAAACCCAAATAAATTTACACCCAAATTACAAATTCAATTACAAGGCCGGTTGGCCCAAATCAATCTTATCTAATTACAATGTGCGGGGGAATAGCGGGGGCGTTGGATCAAGATCGATCCAACGCCACGATGCAACTAGGAAGTCAAAAATATTCGCCAGCGCGCGTTCCACACGTATTGACCGTTCGAGTGCCACGCGCGCTGTGGGTCCACGCCGCAGACGCTTTAATATCCCACGCCACGCGCGTAAGATCCACGCGCTTCGACTCCTCGATTGCGGCTCCACGTGGCGAAATCGAAGCCGTCTCATCAAATCGAGGCTTCATCCAGCCGATCGTTCTTCAAGCCATCTCGACCGTTAGATCGATCGATCTAACGGCCGAGAACACGCCCGTCACGGCGGCAAATGTCCATATCGCCACCGCGCCGATATTCAGTCCCCGTGTTCAGAACATGCCCAAGACAACAAGCAAAATTGTCAGTTCAGTTCAGATCTGAAAAAAGGAAGATGCAACTTGCAACAAAAACAGAGGCAATAATATATATGAAACGAGAACTTTTGTAACGGGAGGAAAACGAGAGTAGTAACAAAAAAAAGGAGAACGGAGATCTTGTAGAAACAAAAAAATTGTAACCAGTCAAGTGATAATCAAAAGACAGTCCAGTGGTAAATTTTTGTCTCTTTTTCTTACTTGTTTTCTTTACATGCATATACGAAATAGAATAAAAAAAAACAGAAACAAAAAAGGAGACTAGTCTTACCGGCGTTGTTTGTGGGTCTTCCCTTCCTCAGTGATAAGCCTTTCGGCCTCTACAAGCCAGATCTGGTGAACTAAAGGGAGGAGAAGACCCTTTGTAGTTTTGTTTTGGTCTAAAAAAAATATTTTTTTTGGTTCGTATTTCCTAGATCTAGGGCGAATAGAGGTATATCCTCTTAATCCAACCTAGGATTCGTATTGAGGACGAAAAGGGGGTTGTTTTGGTGTATTTTGGAGGCTCGTCGGCGCCGGTTAGCGGCGGCCGGTGGCGGAGAATACGGCGGCCGGCCGCCGAATTCTGGGTTTTATAAGAACAAACGAGAGAAAAAGATGAACATAGGCTATATGAAAACTGAAGAAATGAAACGAATGGCCAAAAATTTGGTTTCGGCCTAAAAAGAGGGTTTATATAGGTGTTTTTATTTTGCTAAATGGGTAAATTACACACTTAATCCCACCGCGTTTTCAACATTTTCATTTTTGTCTTACCGCATGGTATAATCACAATCTCAGTCCCCCTGATATTTCAAAAGGTTACAATCTAGTCCCTAAATTACACTGAATCAATTTCTGAATGGTAAAATTACGCCCTTAACCATCCCGCATTTTTGAATTTTTCACTTTGGGTCTGCCCCTTGGTCTAATTACAATTATGGTCCTTTTAGGTTTTGTTTGTTTCGCAATTTCGTCCCTAAATTACATATTATTGCTCTTTAATTTCTGCCACTGACTTTTGTTTTTCTTCCATTTCAGTCCTGTATTCTTTGTAAATACTAATGTTCGTATTATAATCGTATATGTTGATGTATTCTATTATTTTATTTTATTTTATGTCCTTCGTATATGACTCGTATTTTATGTTTACATATATATGTGTATTAAGATTATAATGGTCATGCGTCTTTTATCCAGTTATTCATATTAAGCATGTTATGTTTTAGTTGATTCGTACATGGCGTATTTTGTATTTTATATGTGTGTGTTTCCTTATTTTTTAGGGTTACATGTTAGTGTATTTACCCTTTTTGTACGATATGTGGATCCGTATATGTTGAAATATGTTTTATTACTAGTATGCATGTTTTTTTGAAATATTTGTTCGTCTATATGTACTTATTCCTGCCTTGTTATTTTGACATATTATAGTTGTTTTTATCTATTATTTAGAATAATATGTATATATACATGTTTTAGTTTAGAATATCATTTATGTTAAATTAGTATTCTGGTATGTCAATATTTATTATATTTAAATATTTTGCCATGTTTTACGTCTTTGCCACTAAGATTGCATATCGAGATATAACTTGTTAATGCGGAGTCCTTTTATCCGAGCGTAAACGGGGCCAGTATCAAGCGTAGTGATAGTGGTTGGGCGTTTATTCTCGGATAACGGGGCCCTTAAAATTTATTCGCAATTATGACCGAATTTTAAAATAATCGTCATTTTAATCCGGAAAATCCAATATTAATAAAGCGGTAATTATTAAAGTACCAATTTTGGGCGGTGTGGGGGTGCTAATCCTTCCCCATCCGTAACCGACTCCCGAACCCTGTCTTTTTGAATCTCTGGTTTTATGGTGTCCGGCCTACCTAAGTGGCCGGTGGCGACTCCATTTTTTTTAAATGCGGTTTCTTTTAAAAAAACCCCACGGAATAAATATTTTATATCCAAAGAATCACGAACACCTTTCAAAAACCATTCGAAAAACGCCTCGTTTTTTTAGCGATAAAAAGCAAAAGGACATCGCTACAGATGGCGACTCCGCTGGGGACATTTTTTTGTTTTTTCGGAAAAAAAACAAATGAGAGTCAAGCTTTTAAAATAATTACCACTTTACTAATATTGGAAGTTCCGGATTAAAGTGACTATTAAATTAACATTCGGTCATAATTGCGCGTTTATTTTAACGCATTTAAAATATGGCATATAAACCCGTCTTTTTTAAGTGGGGGGAAAACGCTAATGCTTTCGTGGAGATATCGTTCTCCCGTTTGGGCCTAGCAAGTACCTTCGGGGCTCGAGTACCTTATGCTTTCGTAATGATATCGTTCTTTCGTATGGGCATAAGCGAATGGGTCCCCCTAAATTGAACCCGGTTGAAAGGAGCCTATAATGGGTGATGATCGGGGGCCTTGCTACTCTTAATAGAGGACAACAAGGACAATTCGGGTACCTCCTAGAACCAAGACTGCATGTAGAGAATACATAGAAACCTACCCATTTAGAGCCATGCGGATAACCTTAGGTTTTAGACGGGGTAAATAGGGTTGTTTTGTGTGTTTATTCTGTTTCATTTTGTCATTTTATTTATATATTTATCAATTTTATCTGGTACTGACTTGTTTTCTTTTCGCTTTTTGTTCTTTTTCTCATACATCATTGCATTTGCATCGCATAAAGGTACTGGATCAAGTGGTTTTCCTGATCAGAAAGTCTTTCACCATGGAAAAAAAGGTGTCTTAGGAAAGAAGAGCTTAATTTGTCAGTCAGACATTGGTCAGAGGTCAACCAGAAAATCCAAGGGGACAGTCTGCCTAACGAACGCGTAATAGCTGGATACACCTATGTGAGTCTTCAACAGAACGACTTGTGGGATCTTCAAAGCATTTGGGAAAGATGGGACCGAAGATTACAAGACTTATTCTCAAGATAGTTATGGCGACATCGCACACAATTATATATATTCGGATTAATCAGCCCCTACTCCGAGCTATAGTCCAGTTCTGGAATCCGACTTTTTGCTGCTTCACCTTTAATGGGCAGGACATGATGCCTACGGTAGAAGAATACACTGCTTTACTTAACCAGAAAAATATTCAGGAAGATTGGATCTACGCGAAGCCTCCAAGGAATCAAGATTACACTGCGAAACTCAAAACCTTTGCGGGAATGAGTGACGATTGGGTTAGTGGCCTCCTTCAAATCCGAGGAGATAATACAGCCTTTGCATGGGAAAGTATTCGGGACATCATATCGACACATCCGCATTTGAGGCAAAGAAAATGGACCTATTCGCTTTAGGAATATATGGCTTGGTGATCTTTCCCAGAGTACTCGGGAACATTGACATAGCCATTCTGGATTTGTTTGAGCGGGTGAAACGAAAAGCAAACCCAGTACCAGCAATCTTGGTCGAGACTTTCATTTCCTTAAATGCTAGCCGGAAACATGAAGAATGACGTTTTCGAGGTCGCGCACAGCTATTACAAGTATGGATTCGTGAGTCACATGTGGAAGACGCCGACAAGAGTCCCGCCGGATATCCTTCCAAGGTTTTTCGCCTTTACGAGAATACTTAGCAAAGGAATGGCGAGAGGATTTGAAAACAAAAATGTGGACCAATTTCTTCAGGAATATTCAAGATGAAGACATAGCATGGAGGGTCCCATGGCTCGGTAAAGTTAATTATTTTCTATACAGTTGTGGTGACTTCAACTGGCTGATGATGTTAGGATTGCATGGAGGGATCGCTTGTGCTCCGCTTTTAGTGTCTCAGCAGTTCGGATCACGACAGTTCAGTCCCAATATCGCCGGATTAAGCCAAACTGAATTTCTTTTCAAAGGAGAGTTCAAAGGAAAAATTCAGACCATCATGAGGGCCTGGGATCTTTGTTATCGGATCAGGGTGGAAGGAGATAACGAGCACATGACTACCCCAGATTACGATCTTTGGAGACGTTTGAGGGTTAATAATGTGATTCCCGAATCGATCAAGGACCAGCAGTGTCACCAAGAGCTTACAAGGGTGGTACCGTCCGAAGCCGACATTTTAAGGAGTGAACTCGAGGAAGTTAAAAAGAAAATGGACATCCAACAGACCCAACATGCGAACGAGCTCTATAAGGCAAGCTTAGAAGTTGATGAGCGAGACGGGATCATTAGGCAATTGAAGAAATTAAATGCAGATTTGAGCGACAAAAATACTCTTTATCAAAAAGATGCCCTTCTATTACAAGCAAAAATACGTAAGGCGGCGGCCGAGTCGGTTCATAGCTGTGGAAAAAGAAAAAATGAACGGCATCCGCTTGGTGGAAGAAGAACGAGAAATTAACAAAAGAGCGATCGAGAAAGAGATTGAAAGCTGCCGTTTGGCTATGGAGGAAGAAAAACGGTACGCTAGGAAGGCCATTGATCAAGAGAAAGAAAGATTCAGACAAGAAATCAGCAAAGGAAAACAAGCTGTCCATCATGAGAGAGAAAGTGTCATTTGTATGGAAAAGAAAGTCCATGAGTAGTCGAAATAGATCATTAGAGATGCGTAAACTGTTTATGACACTATTCAAAGGTTGGAGCAAAGCCAAAGTCAAAATGATGAATTAAAAGGAAAAGTGGCGGAAGTCGAACACTCACTTCAATGTATCGCCAGAATAACTAACTTCACTGAGCTCAGCAGAAAGCAGGAAAGAGAACGAGAGGTGGGTGTGTTACAAGCACGAATTGGGTCCCTCGAAGCAATTGTGGAGGATTACAAGGAAAGAATTAATGTCCCTCAAGCTGCTCAAGGCGATTGGAAAGTTAGGAGATAGAGCTAGAGTCTATCTATAGGACTCTGTGTTATAATTAGATCTTTTGTACTAGGGATCTTTACTTTGTAACACGAATTTTGTTGTAATCAAGACCCTTTAATTCCCGTGGAAGTAATTCAAAAGGGTGATTACCAAATGAATCAATACCTTGTCTCGCATGCATTCTTGCATTTGCATCATAACATTCGCATCATTGTACATGCATTTATTTTTTGCAACCATATTAACAATATGAATATTGTGGCATTGTATGTAGTTAACCCGCAATCATTCATCACCTATACTTTACCCGGCTACAAAGAAAGCTCATGGAAGAAAGAATAATCAGTCTAGAAAGAGGGCAAAGAGAGCTCGAGACAAGGCTTGAAGAGGCCCGCAGAAGCCTTAGTGATCAGATTGCAGAAATACAAACATCTATAGTATCTGACATAACTGCATTGCTGGCAAAAAGTCTTGGAAAAAGAGTAGAAGGAGAAAATGTTCAAGAACCAGAGGGTACCCCGGCTCACTACAAGGTTCAACCAACTGCACCAAACCAAGCTAGAAAGGTGTATATTGACCTGCAGAATGTCTTCTAGCTTTCAAGTAGGGCACACCGAGACTCAACCCTCGATCATCAAGCACTTTATGAAGAAGAAGTGCCGGATCTAAACATGGTCGAAAGGATCGGGGAGGAGGTAGAAAAAAAAAGGGAAGAAAGATTTCGCCTCATGGAAGAAAAATTTAAAGCGTTACAATCAAATGAAGAATCGTGAAATGACGCTAGTGACCTAAGTCCGGTGTCCGATCTTGTCTTGCCGCCAAAATTCAAAACGCCAGAGTTCGATAAATATGATGGAACCACATGTCCTTCTCGCACACATAACGATGTGTATGTAGAAAAATGGCGGCTTACCATAAAGACGAAAAGTCACGATCCATTGTTTCGTGATAGTCTAACTGAGCGGCGTTACGTTGGTATACTCACCGAGCAAGGCAAATGTCAAGACATGGAAAGATTTGTCTAAAGCATTTTCCGAGCAATACAAACATGTAACCGACATGATCCCTAGCAGAATTATGTTAGAAAATATGGGGCGAAGTCCAATGAAAGCTCTGCGACAATATGCCCAAAGGTGGAGAGAAGTGGCCGCCCAAATCCAGCCACCTATCCCGAGCATGAAATCACGCCATTATTTGTCAATACTCGAAAGGGCACTCTTTGATCGCCTCATTAATAACACAACAAAAAGTGTTTTGCCGACTTGATCAGACCGGGAGTCTCTCGAACTGCAATTAAGAGCGGCAAAATTGATGGTAGGGAAGGGTCTCAAAAGTACAACAAGAGAAATGAAGTAAACACCACCAGCACCTATACCGCCCAAGAACTTCACAGTCTCACAGCCACAAGCACTGTGGGGGAAAAACACAAAATTCAAATCAAAGAGATGAGAGAGTCACCGAGAAAAGAGAAAGATAGGAGAACTTTCACTCCCTACCTGCTTCGTACTCGAACTTTATTCCCGGTTATATGAAGCGCACTGTCCGCCATACATCGTTACTCCTGTCAATCCACCCTTCCCGCCTTGGTATAATCCAAGCGCACATTGCGACTATCACGGCGGTACCCCGGGACATCCCACTGAGAACTGTCTTGCCTTCAAAAAGCTTGTACAGAACTTAATCGATTCTGGGATATTGAAGTTTGAAGAGCCGAGTGTAGCCAACAACCCGCTGCCCAATCATGGGAGCAGAGGGGTTAATGTCATAGAAGAATGCTTTACCAGGAGGATAAAGGATGACGTGTCAGAAATCAAGTCTCCTTTACGGTGGGTATTTCAACAATTATGCATGGCTCGTGTGATCAACAAAGGCATGATAATAAGGCAGAAGGAATGTGGAAAGTATTGCGAATTCCATCATACTGAAGGGCATGATATCCAAGAATGTGACAAGTTCAAGAAATTGGTGCAGAAGTTGATGAATGAAAAACAAATTGAATTCTTTGAGGATCCCATGGGGAAAAAGGGGTCAGACGTACACATGACAGATAGCCCCAAAACTAAAAACGGGAAAGATAGACCTTTTATCATCTCTCCCAGGACAGGGAATGCAGGTGTCTCCCGAGGAGAAACCAGCAAAATAAGTCCCAAGATCATCATTTCAGCACCATCTCCATTCCCATTCAAAGATATGCGACAAATTCCCTGGAATTATGCTGTAAATGTGACCACGCCCGAAAAATCAGAACACGAACAGGTAAAAGAGCCTACGCTGGAAGACCAACAAAGCCAGAACGATGTGAACGCTGGTGAGGCAGGCCATTTCACAAGGAGTGGCCGATGTTATTCCTCCGAGGCTTTGAAAGCAGCTGAAAAAGATAGGGGGAAGAGTACAGCAGTTAGCCCTACGCAGATATTCGGAGAAGAACCTCCCCAAAAGATAAATGAGCCGGTAACTGAGGCCCAAGCCAAAGAATTTCTAAAGTTCTTGAGACATAGCGAGTACAGCGTAGTGGAACAACTACGAAAGCAACCGGCCAGGATCACCGTGCTAGAATTACTCTTAAGTTCAAAGAAGCATCGGGAGACGCTATTAAAAGTGCTGAATCAAACTTTTGTGCCCCAAGACATTTCTGTATCAAACCTGGACATGATAGTGGGGCATATTACTGCCTATAATCATATCACGTTCAGTGATGATGAGATCCCGGAGGGAGGAATGGGATCAACCAAAGCCCTTAACATCACTACCCACTGCAAAGGGTATGTATTACCAGGCGTATTGATCGACAACGGGTCAGCATTGAATGTCTTGCCTATGGTAACCCTGCAAAAATTACCAATAGATGGTTCGCACCTAAAGCCCTGCCACAACTCGGTAAGAGCCTTTGATGGTACGCAAAAAGGAACAATGGGGAAAATTGACGTGCCCCTATTGATCGGACCAACCGAATATGTGATCGATTTTGTGGTGATGGATATAAAACCATCTTACAGCTGCTTGTTGGGAAGACCGTGGATCCACTCTGCAGGAGTTGTCCCATCATCATTGCATCAAAAATTAAAATTTGTAGTTGAAGGCAAATTGGTCAGAGTAGAGGCAGAGCATGAATTTGTTGCTTCGGTGACATCAGATACCCCCTACATTCAAAATGATGAAGATGCTGCGGAATGCTCGTTCCGAGCATTGGAACTAGTAAATGCTACATTCATTTCAGAGGGAAGCCGGATCCCCTACCCCAGGTTATCTAATTGTACCAAGATGACCGTCGCAGAAACTCTGGGCCGAGGAGCCAAAATAGGAAAAGGGCTGGGGAAGAAATTACAAGGAAACCTGAGACCCAAGAATATGATAACCAAGAAGGATCGTTTCGGGCTGGGTTACCAACCAAGTGTCCAACAGAAGAAAGAGGAATATAAGAGGAATGAGGAGCAAAGAAAAGCCAGATCTAAAGGAGAAGACATTCCGTGGAGGTCGATGTCCTTTCCTAGTTTGAAAGCCACTTTCGTCTCCGGAGGGTTCTACCAGCCAGGTCAAGATATTGAAGAGGCAATGGAGAAAAATGATGAACTTAACCAGGAGGAAATACTCAGTAAATCATTTGAAGGGATGTACATCAACATGATAGCTGAAAAGGACCGCGACAATAAAATGTTGACCAACATCCGCCCTTGCCATCCCGGGGAAACACTCGATAACTGGAGCTGCATTGATCTACCCGTAGTTTTTAGGAATAGATCGTAGTAATGCTCAATCAACCTTTTGTTTTTGCCCATAGACAATGGGGATCTCTTGTATGGGGCACCTATGTTAACTTTTTGATTGAAATGAAAATATCCCCACTTTCTTAAAAATGACCAAAGTCTCATTTATTCCATTCATGCATTCTTCATATTCATTCCCTTCATGTAAAGCCGTCTCTTTCCCAATACAATTCATTCTCATTTAATGCAGGTCGCTCATGATTGACGATATGAATGATACCGGATCCAATCCGAGTAAATTTCAATGCCCCGAGGTCTCGAGAGGAAATTGAGGAAGGATATGATGAAATAGAAATTGAGGTCCCGGAAGAGTTAAAGAGAATGGTGGACGACGAAGAAAGGCAGATTATGCCCCACCAAGAAGAAACAAAAATTGTCAACTTGGGGACTGAAGAAGCGAGAAAAGAAATAAAAATAGGAATGGCGATTTCCTCAAAAACCAAGCATGAACTGACTGCCCTACTTCAGGAATTCAAGGATGTCTTCGCCTGGACTTATCAAGATATGCCAGGATTGAATACCGACATAGTGGTGCACAAATTGCCAACAAAATCGGAGTACAAACCAGTATAGTAAAAACTTCGGAGAATGAGGCCAGATATGTTGTTGAAGATCCGAGAAGAAGTGAAAAAACAATTTGATGCTGGATTCTTGGAGGTAGCCGAATACCCCGAATGGGTTGCAAACATTGTACCAGTACCAAAGAAAGACGGGAAAGTTCGTATGTGTGTAGATTATAGGGATCTGAATCGAGCTAGCCCTAAAGACAACTTCCCTTTGCCACATATTGACACGCTGGTTGACAACACCGCAGGACATTCATGGTTTTCCTTCATGGACGGCTTCTCAGGGTACAACCAGATAAAGATGGATCCTAACGACATGGAGAAAACCACATTCATAACCATGTGGGGTACTTTTTGTTATCAAGTGATGCCGTTTGGACTAAAGAACGCAGGGGCAACATACCAAAGAGCAATGGTGACTCTTTTCCATGACATGATGCACAAAGAAATAGAAGTATACGTGGACGATATGATTGCCAAATCCCGAACAGAGGAAGAGCACCTACAAAACTTGAGAAAACTATTCCAAAGACTATGGAAGTACCAACTGAGGCTCAATCCTGCCAAGTGTACCTTCGCCGTTACTTCTGGAAAACTCTTAGGGTTCGTAGTAAGCAGAAAAGGGATTGAGATTGATCCGGATAAAGTGAAAGCCATCCAGGACCTTTCACCACCCCGCACGCAGAAGGAAGTCCGCGGTTTCCTGGGGAGGGTGAATTATATCTCTCGTTTCATTTCCCAATTAACCAACCAATGCGACCCGGTCTTCAGACTTCTTAGAAAAAATAATCCTGGCGTGTGGGATGAAGAATGTCAAAAAGCCTTAGAAAAGATCAAAAAGTACCTGACAAATGCTCCAATTTTAGTCGCACCAAGACTGTCGACCACTAATTCTCTACTTAATAGTCTTCGAGAATTCAATGGGATGCGTCTTCGGGCAACACGATGAGTCAAGAAAAAGGAGCAAGCCATCTATTACCTAAGCAGAAATTCAATGATTGCGAAACACGATACCCGCCAAAGGCAGAGCCGTGTTGTGCTCTAGTTTGGGCTACCAAGCGGCTCGCATAAAGACATGTTATACCATACTACCTGGTTGATATCCAAGCTAGACCCATTAAAGTTCTTAATGGAAGCGCCAAAGACTAACGGAAGGATGGCCCGATGGCGATGCTCTTATCCGAATTCGACATCGTATATGTTAATCGAAAGTCAGAAAGGGAGTGCCGAAAGCATTTTCCTAGCTAGTCGTGGCTTCGGATGAATACGATGCATTGAACTTTAGTTTCCCAGGCATTTAAGACTTGATGTGCATTACAACCAAGAAGAGATTTCGGATGATAAGTCATGGAAACTTTACTTGATGGAGCCTCCAACGCCCTCGGACATGGGATAGGGCGTGCTAATTTCACCGAGGACGCCTATTATCCTTTCACCAGCAGATTGGAATTCTTCTCACACAAACAATATAGCTGAATACGGCTTGCATCATGGGACCGAACTCACCATCGAGAGAAAGGTTAAGGAACTTCGAGTGTTCGAGATTCGCCTTTAGTCATTTACCAATTGCGCGGGGAGTGGGAAACTAGAGACCCAAAGTTGGTCAAATATCACGAATTGATCCAAGAGCTCGTCAAAGAGTTCGAAAGGTCACCTTCAATTACTTGCCCCGAGAAGAAAATCGATGGCGATGCATTGGCAACCTTGGCATCCATGTTTAAAACAAACACCGGGCGTAAATGAAGCCCATTGAGATGCGACGCTTGAAAAGCCTGCTCATTGTTGTAATATACAGAAGAGATTGACGGAAATCCATGGTACTATGACATCCTCGCAATATGTCAAGCTTCAAAGTATCCGTAAGGGCAAACGACAATCACGTAAAAGCGCTGTAAAAATGGCAACAAAATATGTCCTGGATGGGGAAATCCTATATAGGAGAAGTCATGATCAAACATTGCTGAGATGTGTGGATGCCCGGGAGGCGAAGGAAATCTTAGCTGAAGTACATGAAGGGATCTGTGGAACGCACGCCAACGGGCTGTCTATAGCCCGGAAAATTATGAGATACGGTTATTTCTAGTTGACCATGGAAGGAGATTGCATCGATTACGCCAGGAAATGCCACAAATGCCAAATTTACGCTGACAAAATTCATGCACCCCCATCGCCTCTATACACCATGAATTCTCCGTGGCCTTTCGCAACATGGGGCATGGACGTCATCGGGCAGATCCATCCGAAAGCCTCCAATGGGCACCGTTTCATTTTGGTCGCCATAGACTACTTCACTAAATGGGTAGAGGCAGCGTCTTACGCCAATATCACCAGGACTACAGTTTGTAAGTTCTTAAAGAAGGAAATTATTTGTCGATACTGATTGCCGAGAGGATCATCACCGACAACGCCTAAATCCCGAACAACAAAATGATGAAGGACGTGTGCACTCAATTTAAGATAACACACCATAATTCCACAATCTATCGTCCTAAAATGAATGGAGCAAAGGGAAGCAAAGAAACAAGAATATAAAGAAGATCATAGCGAAGACTACGGATACCTACAAGGTTTGGCATGAGAAGTTGCCTTTTGCCCTTTTCGCCTATAGGACGCCCATTCGCACATCAACAGGGCAACACTCTACTCCTTGGTGTATGGTACCGGCAAGATTCCCAATTGAGGTAGAGATTCCGTCCCTCCGGTCTTAAACGAAATAAAACTGAAGAAGCTGAATGGGTGCAGCGACTCACCACCAAATAAATCTCATTGACGAAAAAGACTAAAGGCCATTTGTCATGGTCGATGTACCAAAAAAAGCGGATGGTGCAGCTTACAACAAAAAGGTGCGCCCAAGAGAATTCAAATAAGGGGATCGGTACTCAAGAGAATCCTCCCTATCCGTAAAGATTCTCGAGGAAAATGGATGCCCAACTCAAAGGACCGTGACGTCGTAAAAAGGCCTTCTCAGGAGGAGCCCTGATCCTAACAGAAATGGACGGGGACGAGCTGAAAAATCCCATAAATTCTGATGCCGTCAAGAAATACTATCTCTAAAAAAATGGAGAGCTCAGGACGAAAACCCGAAACCGGGCATCTTGAAGCAAAGGAAGGACTCGAGTTGAAAACCCGCAAAGGGCGGCTCGGGTAAGTTGAAAAGTTGAATATCCGAAGAGAAGGGTATCTTCATGAACATTGTGAAGAGAAGGCTTCAGGCAAAAATTCTACACCGGTTGACAGGGTCATGTATCATTCATATCGAAGATAATGAGGGATCTTGTATTTTCATACTAAACTCATGTGTGTCATACCTTTCTTTTTAAGATATCTCGAAGCCCTTAATCGTAATAAAACCGTGTTTTTGAGCATCCATTCCTGACCTTCTTGTCAATTTCAGTCAAATATGATAACATAGGCTTATAATGAAACAAGAGATTTCGGAGCATTACTATGATTTAACCTTGAAAATGCAGGTGATCAAAGAAAACGATGTTAACTCCATCCTCCAGTTCCCTACATAATGACTAGGGAAGGTGAGAAGCTTTAAACAACCAGGTAGGATGACCCATGGCACATGACCTATCTATTCAAGGAAGGCACACGAGATAACAAAAGAGATCTCTTGGGTGAAAACCAGAAGGGCACCCCCTCAAAAAAAACTCTCTTTAAAGTGAAAACCCGAAAGGGCGCTTTAAAATTCCAAATCATAATTGGAGAAAAAGAAAGGTTGAGATGGTTGAACCTGACAGTGAGGCGGAGTATCGACGCCTGTAAAAAAAAGGAGAAAGCAAACATCAAGATCAAATAAGGACCAAAACAAGCCCACCAAGATATTGACTCTCATGCATCATGAATAGTCAGGCATCACTAGGATTAGGAGCATGTCAATTCATTCATTTGTCATAGCATTTTGTTTTCATCTCAGATAGGTATCTGCAGATCCAAAGAGACATCAAAGGCCATCACGGTGTGAATCCCAAATGAGATGACAATGTTTTTACATACAAAATGCACATGTTTTCAAGCTCCAGAGAGAGGTTCTATATAGGAAGAATCCTTCTCTCTGAGGTTTCAGAAGCTGAAAGTTCTATATAGGAATGACTGACAGCTCCAGGGTGAAGACTCGCAGTTCTATATAGGAAGGACTCCCAGTCTAAGCAATTCACCCATGACACGCAAGATTATATAGGAAATCCTGCTGTGTCGAAAGCGAAGAGTTCTATATAGGAAGGGCTCCGAGCTTTATTGTCTTAGAGTAAAAGGTTCTATATAGGAAGAACCTGTAGCTCTGAGATTCCAGACGCCAAAAAGTTCTATATAGGAAGGACTGATGGCTCCAAGGTGAAGACTCGCAGTTCTATATAGGAAGAACTCCCAGTCAAAGCAATTCACCTATGACACAGGGTTATATAGGAAACCTGTTGTGTCGAAAGTGAAGAGTCTTATATAGGAAAGGCTCCGAGCTTCATTGTCTTAGAGTGAAAGGTTCTATATAGGAAGAACCTGTAGCTCTGAGATTTCAGACGCCAAAAGTTCTATATAGGAAGGACTGACGGCTCCAGGATTTGAAGACTAGCAGTTCTATATAGGAGGAACTCCCAGTCGGAAGAATCCATCAGTGGCGCAAAAGGTTTTATATAGGAGAAACCAGCATTGAAAGCAAAGAGTTCTATATAGGAATGACTCCAAGCTTTATTGTCTCAAAGTGAAAGGAATGACTCATAATTCGGGATGTCAGAGCGAAGGGTTCTATATAGGAAGAGCCTGTAGCTCCAAGATCGGAAGGTGACGAAGCTCTAAATAGGAAGAACTTACGAGCCTGAAGATTCAGCCAAGGAAGAGCGGAGATGTCCAAAAGAATTCGTTTTTCCAAGGCTACAAACAGGGAAGTCTGATAAAAATGAGTGCTTATGAATCTTTGCTTTGTTTCCCATTCCATGAGAACAAGCAAAGAGGGGCAACTGTAATCACTCATTTTCACTTGCAAATATATTGCATGAATGATATTAATATAAGGTGGTGTGTGCATGTATAAGCTATGTATACGTATTAGGGGTGTATGTATGTCGCGCATGTATCTAGAGTATGAGCGTATTTGATTAATATATAGATGTTATGTTAATTATATGTATGATTATACGTACGTATACTAGAATATTATATTAATTAATGATTGTATAATATAAGTATACATTTTCGTATGTATATGTATTGCTGTTATAATTATATTATTATTATTATTGGGCTAACAAAATGAAAAGAATTAAATATATTAAACCCAAATAAATTTACACCCAATTACAAATTCAATTACAAGGCCCGTTGGCCCAAATCAATCTTATCTAATTACAATGTGCGAGGATCAGGGCCGTTGGATCAAGATCTGATCCAACGCCACGATGCAACCAGAAGTCAAAAATATCTCGCCAGCGCGCGTTCCACACGTATGGACCGCTCGAGTGCCACGCCGCGCGTGTGGTCCACGCCGACGCTTTAATATCCCACGCCACGCGTAAGGTCCACGCGCTCGACTCCTCGATCGCGAGCTCCACGTGGCGAAATCGCCGCCTCATCAAATCGAGGCTTCATCCAGCCGATCGTTCTTCAAGCCATCTCGACCGCTAGATAAGATCCGATCTAACGGCCGAGAACACGCCCGTCACCGGGCGTATCGTCCATATCGCCACCGCGCCGATATTCAGTCCCCGTGTTCAGAACATGCCCAAGACAACAAGAAAAATTGTCAGTTCAGTTCAGATCTGAAAAAAGGAAGATGCAACTTGCAACAAAAACAGAGGCAGTAATATATATGAAACGGGAACTTTTGTAACGGGAGGAAAACGAGAGTAGTAACAAAAAAAGGAGAACGGAGATCTTGTAGAAACAAAAAAATTGTAACCAGTCAAGTGATAATCAAAAGACAGTCCAGTGGTAAATTTTTGTCTCTTTTTCTTACTTGTTTTCTTTACATGCATATACGAAATAGAATAAAAAAAACAGAAACAAAAAAGGAGAGTAGTCTTACCGGCGTTGTTTGTGGGTCTTCCCTTCCTCAGTGATAAGCCTTTCGGCCTCTACAAGCCAGATCTGGTGAACTAAAGGGAGGAGAAGACCCTTTGTAGTTTTGTTTTGGTCTAAAAAAAAAAAAAATTGGTTCGTATTTCCTAGATCTAGGGCGAATAGAGGTATATCCTCTGAATCCAACCTAGGATTCGTATTGAGGACGAAAAGGGGGTTGTTTTGGTGTATTTTGGAGGCTCGTCGGCGCCAATTAGCGGCGGCGGAGGAGAATACGGGCGGCGGCCGGCCGGACCGGATTCTGGGTTTTATAAGAACAAACGAGAGAAAAAGATGAACATAGGCTATATGAAAACTGAAGAAATGAAACGAATGGCCAAAATTTTGGTTTCGGCCTAAAAAGAGGGTTTATATAGGTGTTTTTATTTTGCTAAATGGGTAAATTACACACTTAATCCCACCGCGTTTTCAATATTTTCATTTTTGTCTTGCCGCATGGTATAATCACAATCCCAAATCCCCTGATATTTCAAAAAGGTTACAATCTAGTCCCTAAATTACACCGAATCTGCTTTACAATGGTAAAATTACGCCTTAACCATCCCGCGTTTTGAATTTTTCACTTTGGGTCCGCCCCTTGGTCTAATTACAATTATGGTCCTTTTAGGTTTTGTTTGTTTCGCAATTTCGTCCCTAAATTACATATTATTGCTCTTTAATTTCTCGCCACTTTTTGTTTTTCTTTCATTTCAGTCTTGTATTCTTTGTAAATACTAATGTTCGTATTATAATCGTATATGTTGATGTATTCTATTATTTTATTTTATTTTATGTCCCTCGTATATGACTCGTATTTTATGTTTACATATATATGTGTATTAAGATTATAATGGTCATGCGTCTTTTATCCGATTATTCATATTAAGCATGTTATGTTTTAGTTGATTCGTACATGGCGTATTTTGTATTTTATATGTGTGTGTTTCCTTGTTTTTTAGGGTTACATGTTAGTGTATTTACCCTTTTTGTACGATATGTGGACCCGTATATGTTGAAATATGTTTTATTACTAGTATGCATGTTTTTTTGAAATATTTGTTCGTCTATATGTACTTATTCCTGCCTTGTTATTTTGACATATTATAGTTGTTTTTATCTATTATTTAGAATAATATGTATATATACATGTTTTAGTTTAGAATATCATTTATGTTAAATTAGTATTCTGGTATGTCAATATTTATTATATTTAAATATTTTGCCATGTTTTACGTCTTTGCCACTAAGATTGCATATCGAGATATAACTTGTTAATGTGGAGTCCTTTTATCCGAGCGTAAACGGGGCTAGTATCAAGCGTAGTGATAGTGGTTGGGCGTTTATTCTCGGATAACGGGGCCCTTAAAATTTATTCGCAATTATGACCGAATTTTAAAATAATCGTCATTTTAATCCGGAAAATCCAATATTAATAAAGCGGTAATTATTAAAGTACCAATTTTGGGCGGTGTGGGGGTGCTAATCCTTCCCCATCCGTAACCGACTCCCGAACCCTGTCTTTTTGAATCTCTGGTTTTATGGTGTCCGGCCTACCTAAGTGGCCGGTGGCGACTCCATTTTTTTTAAATGCGGTTTCTTTTAAAAAACCCCACGGAATAAATATTTTATATCCAAAGAATCACGAACACCTTTCAAAAACCCTTCGAAAAATGCCTCGTTTTTTTAGCGATAAAAAACAAAAGGACATCGCTACATATAGTATCGAGGGAAGTCACCGATAATGCAGGCCGACTTCAGGGGAAGTCGTCAACACTACAGGTCAATTTCAGCCAACTTTAACAAACTTCATTGATTTGATAAGAATCACCGTAGATCATAAAATAAAAAAACCTTAAACGTTGAAATAAAAAACTCAACAACAATATCTAACGATTCTCTCAAAACGGAGACATCAGATTAATACTAGAGGCCAAACACTTCTTTCACGGAGTTGGGTATGTAATATACTAACTAAATTAAATCAAATTACTACTTATAATAACATTTCATATTAAATGTGGTACTACTTATATCTTTAACGGATGGAAATCGTATATCCCCTAAGCTAAACCACAAGAGAAACATTAAGTTAGACCACATGAGAAAGCTCAGTCAAATTGAAATTGATAGAAAACAAGACCCATATTCACTATCATGGAAATAAACAGTATTAACTCTACCTTCTACAGAAATATAACTAAGGCGAACCAAAGCAAAAATAATAAAGACAGTGGTGCCATATTAAGTAATACAGGTAAGGAAGAAGATGACCTGTAACACCTTATTATTATAAAAAATTGTGAATGAAATGTTTGAAAATGAGGTGCCCCTTAGCCTTGAGAGACAAGGCTTAACCATCTGAGCTAGAGTTGTTTCTAGTTAGATCTTAACCGATTTAAATTTTAAACTATATTCTATGTTTATACAAAAAAAATTAAATAAGTCATATCTAACTCCCCAGCTACCCAGGGATGGAGGATTATTCAAGTTTGGGAACCGAGAAGGTTCTAAAACTTTCTCTTCATCTACCCCGTCGCCGTCGGCCGCCGAACTCAGCCATAGCCTATCTGTGGCATACACCGCCACTACCGTCAGAAGCGTCGTCGCTCCCTGATCCTAGCTTCATCCTTCACTCGTCGTTTAGAGCTGTCGTTCGTCGTGAAAACCGAGCCAAAGGCTTGCTGAAACCTAAAAGTCTCCTCCTCTGTTTTTGTTGTTTCCCGGCCACTTCCGTCGTTTGTTTGCTGCACCGCCACCAGCATCGACCTCCCCATCTCAGGGCGAGCATTACCATGGTGGCCGATCAATGCATCGTCGTATATCTTTGGGTTTGGGAGGCTGTGGGACGTTGAATTCGAGTTCGAGAGTGTTCGAATGTCGTTTCAAGGGTCGACCGATATAGCAAGGATTTAAGGTAATACTTTACTACCTCTTGCATGCTTTATGATACATGTTGGTTCTAGGCTAAAGTTTGCATGAGTACGATTAAGTGTACTTTTAACTTTGCTTGAGTCAATTCAATTATGAGATAATAGAATGGTAATTTGGATATGATCGAATTATTCGAAAGAGGAATTTAATAGAACGAAAGGATCCTGAGTTCAGTAAATGGTTAATAAGACATAATCTCCCGATCTGATAAATAGAGTTAAAGGATTTAATATTCGAAATATTTCTTTAAGAAATGACGATAATAGACTCGAAAAATAAGAATGACTTAAATACCCCTAACGAAGGAAATGTCCCAAAATTTTATACTCGATCTGATAAATGATCACTTTATCTGAAATCCCCATTCTATTGGGAAAGAATTTGGTATCAATATTGCAAATATGTATGATAACAAAACACTTGAATTACCCAAACTCTGGACAAGCACCTGAAGATAAATTTACTGGAAGATTCTACGTATTCTTGAACTGATCTAAATGACAGTAGTGAATGAATTGATTGAAATGATAGAAATGATCGAAATAACCTCAGGCACTGAAATTATCAAATTAACTGAAATCATGGATAAACCCTCATGAATTGAAATGAATGAATTGTTTAGAATTACCGAAAGTATCTTAATGACTGAAACACCCGTGGGCATCGAAGTGTTTGTAATACCCTCGAATACTAAAATGACTGAAAATACCTCTAAGACTTGGAAAATACCGATTGAATACATGTTCGATTTCTCGTAGTTCGTTCAATGGTTAATCAGTGAAGGTGATCTACTTTGCAATACACTATAGTCAGTTCTGAGAAATGAATACTCAAGGTGTACCTATCTGATTGAATGGTTTGCTTTGTATCTTCTGTTGTCACTACTTATTACTGATATTTGTTATTACTGTCATTACCGACTAATACTGATTATTACTGTTGTTACTATTATCACTGCCTAGGCTCTGACTGAGGTACTTAGGATAAAGTGTGAAGTTACCGTAGGTTCAGCCCTGATCAAGCTGGTAATTCCTTACTGTATCAGGTTCCTACGCTTCGGCTAGGGTAATTCCTTACGGCTACTATATCAGGTTCCTACGCTTCGGCTAGGGCAATCCCTTACGGCTACTGTATCAGGTTCCTACGCTTCGGCTAGGGTAATTCCTTATGGCTAGGGTAATTCCTTACGGCTATGTATTAGGTTCCTACGCTTCGGCTGGGGTAACGCATTCTGCATTCATGCTTTTATGCTTTTATGCTCCAGTCAGGGAGATTATTTTGGACCTAATGCACCCTTTTAGGTCAGCACCTACGCCCAATAGGCCTGGGTTAATGCCTTACAGATGCAGTCGTAGAAAACTGCCTATTAGAGTTCATTTGGAGGATAGATAAGAATTTAAAATGAACCGTAATTGGAACATATGGGTTCCCGTTCCCATAACACTGTGATTGTTTCATACTATACCATATACTTGTTTTACCTTATATGCATGCGTATACATCATTATTTGGTAGTTTGTATTACTGAGCTTTCCCAAGCTCACTTGTTTCACCATTGCAGGTTAAAAAAATTCGATCATAGATTTATGACCGATATCAGTTTGGAGTTCCCTTGGCATTGCGCGCGGAGTACGGTACATGTGTATTAGTGGGCATGTATGTCACGATTTATTTTATGATTGAGCTCGTATTTTTGCTTTCTGGATTTCAATTTGTATAAACGAAATTTTAATATAGTTTTAACATAAATGTTATTTTACACTTTTAAATGTATTTCTAAGAGTTTTCTTCTGTTTTTTCTGTTGGTCGCTCCGGTGACCCTATTGAGACCTCCTAGATTTAGCTGTGTCGCATAGCCGGGTCTAGGGGGTTACATGACCCAGCACTATCCGATGTAATATAGCAGGACCACCTTCATAACAACACATGCATTTCCCTACGCAAGTTTACCTGTGTCGCAACCCTTTTTTAAGAGGTCTCGACGTTTTTTTAAAAGCCAAAAACAACGAAGTCGCCACCAATCTTAATGAAGGTGTGATTGGATCACCTAAAACGGGTTATTTTAACAAAATCATTTTATTTTATTAAAATACATTTTTGGTCTGCGAAAACACAAAAAGGGGTTCGGGAGTCAGTTACGCGTAGGGAAGGGTTAGCACCCCACGAAGCCCAAAAATTGGTACCTTGTCGGTTACAAAAGGTTTTAAAGTCAGATTTTGCGAATCGATGTAAAGCTTAAATTATTTTCCGTTCATAAGTTTAATTTTACTTTAACGGCATTACTATCCGAAAATGAACTCCAATCACTGCCAACACCTCTTGCGCTAACCCGTCATTTTTGTTTAGTAAGACACTGTATTACTTTAATTTTAGTTTTTTAACAGACAAAGAAACTTGATTTGTTGAAAATTTTTATTTATTATAAGTTAAAACTTATTAATCCTAAAAAAAGTCTAAGTGTTTTTCCTATTTAAGGGTTTGAATTTTATTAAGTGTGTTTTATTCTTTGTGAAGAAAGTTTTATTTCAAAGAAGTCTCTATCTAAGGTTTGAAGAACCTATTCCTAAGGCCAACTCAATACTAAAGCTAACGAAAACAAAACAAGAAAAGAAGCGCGATTTAAAACACGAAATTTTTTAATAGGCTTGGTTCAGTTTTATTTTATTTTGAAAATATTTTTCTTATTTAAAAAAATCATTTTTTATTTTTGAGTTTATTTAAAAAAAATATTCTTTTTATATTCGATGAGTTTTTTTTGATAAATTGAAAATGTTTTATTTTTTATTTTTTATTGTTTTAAATCTTTTTATTTAAAATATTTTTTGATTTTTTGCGTTTTAAAGCTTTTATTCAAAATGTTATTTACTTTTTTATATTTTAAAGCTTTTTATTCTTTTTTTTGTTTTGAATATTTTTGCTATTTTTTAAGCTTTTTGATAATTTTAGAATAGAATTTTATTTTAGAAAGGGTGATTATTATCTTGTTTTTTCTAAGAAAATGTTAGTTTATTATTTTTCCTTAATAGTAATTTGAAAAGGTTTTTTTTGTTTTCTTTTTTTGTTTAAAGCTTTTTATTTAAATATTTTGCTTCTTTCCTTTCTAAGCCTTTTTGATAATTTTGAAAAAAAGGTTTTTTTATGTTTTAAAGTTTTTATTTGAAATGTTTTTTATGTTTTAAAGTTTTTTTATTTTTAAATTTTAAACCCTTTTTTAAAAAATAAAATCCTTTATATTTTAATTTTTTTTTTTTACATTTTAAGAGAATTTTATTTGCAAGTTTTGGAAACCCTTTTTTTTGCAAAATGATTATAATCAAAGAGTTGTGTATTTTTTTTTTTGAAAACCCTTTTTTAGTTAAAACCCTTGTTAAAAGAAAATTAAAGAAACTTTTTATAAAAAATGTTTTATTTTTTTTTTGTTAATTAAAAAGAATTATTTCAACAAACATCATTTTTTATAAATCAAATGAATCAAACACCATACTTAAAAAGAAAACAACATGTTCTTGTTGTTCCTTTTTATCATTAATTTTTTTTGAAAGAAAACATCACAATAAAATGATTAATTCGAAAAAGCACGGATTAATGTAAACTTATATGAACAAAGTATGTGGAAAGTAAGAACATTAAAATGAACGAATAAAAAAGAACTGAATTAAGATTATAAAAGAAAAGGGAAGAAATTATATCGATGAGGCAACGAATTTCTAGCTTCTGCTTCTTGCGAAAATTCGAACCAATGCTGCACGAAACTCAAAAAAATTCCAACAACTTCTCAATAATTTTCAGAGTATTTTTCTTGGTATTTTCGAACCAATTTTTTAGTGTTTTTTTATGCTTGTGTGTTGAACAATGGGGGTGGAGGGGTTTATATAGGTTTCAAGAACCTTGAAAACAAGGAAATTAGGGACAAAAATCCCTCAATTTCGGTGCAATTATATCATATAATCAAATTTAAATGTTGACTTTCCCTTTATGTTCGAATCAATTTGATTTTGGGTTTATTTTACCCAATTTTAGATGATTTTTTCCTTAAACTTGAGCTAGGGTTTGAACCTTTTTCTTCCTTGTTTTGCAGGTGAACGGTGGTGGCGATGGGCAGCGACGGTGGCATTGGAACGGCCAGGGTGCGGCGGACTTCCTGGCACCACCGACGACGGCTGCCGTGGCCCAGGCGCGACGGGGGAAAGCAAAAGCCACCACTACTGAAAACATGGGAAGGGGTTTTGCGAGAAAAACCCGCGCGCGTGCAGCGCACGGGCCAGGCGCGTGGCGGCGCGAGTGGTCCTCCCTCCCTCCTTTATTTTTTTTAATTTGATCCAATATGGTCCCTTGATCCTTAATGCCCTAGATCCAATGGTTCCCGTTTAAACCTGACAACAAAAGATTAAATGGGTTAGTTTGGGCCCTTTTATTTAATTTAAAAATGGGCTATTATTATTATTATTATTTTCAAGGAATGAGCTCTACAAATTAAAAATGGACCCTTTAAATTCATGGTGGATTTAAAAAGTGGGTTTAAAAAAAACTCTTTATTTATTATGGGATAGGTCCTTAATTTTTTTGAAAGGTGAGTTTTTATTTATTTTTTGTTTCTTTTTATTTATTTTTTACTTTTTAAAACCATTATTAATATAAAAAGTGAGGGTGAAAATAGATTGCTCTTTCTTTCCTCCCGGTTTCATCATGTTGCCCCAATACACATCCCATTGAGTTTTCGTGAACGGTTAAGTACAAGATCAGGGGCTTCCCCGGAATAGGTGGCACCAAAATAGGTGGATTCGTCAACTGCCTCTTGATCTCCTCTAAGGCCACTTGACATTCTTCATTCCATGTTCCCGGATTATTTTTTCGAAGCAATCTAAATACAAGGCTACATTTTTTCGTTAATTGGGAGATAAAACGGGCAATGTAATTTAACCTTCCAATGAATCCTTGAACCTCTTTTTGTGTTCGAGGTGGAGGAAGTTCTTGGATGGCCTTAACTTTGTCTGGATCGACTTCAATCCCCTTCTCACTCACAAAAAATCCCAGCAACTTCCCCGATCACACTTCAAAAGTGCATTTGGACGAATTGAGTCTCAACTGGAAATTTTTCAACCTTTTAAAAAGTTTTTCCAAGTTTTCAATATGTTCCTCTTCTGATCGGGATTTAGCTATCATATCATCAACATATACCTCTATCTCTTTGTGCATCATGTCATGGAACAATGTTACCATGGCACGTTGGTAGGTTGCCCCTGCATTCTATAAACCAAAAGGCATGACTTTGTAACAAAAGGTTCCCTACCATGTTACAAATATTGTTTTATTCATATCTTCTGGGCACATTTTGATTTGGTTGTACCCTGAGAATCTATCCATGAAAGAGAAAAGAGAATACCCTGCTATATTATCCACCAGCGTGTCAATGTGCGGCAATGAGAAGTTATCTTTAGGGCTTGCCCTATTAAGGTCTCGATAATCAACACACATTCGTACTTTCCCACCTTTTTTCAAAACTGGGACAATGTTAGCCACCCATTCAGAATACTTAACCACCTCGAGGAAACCAGCGTCATACTGCCTTTTCACTTCATCCCTGATTTTTAAGAGCATTTCAAGCTTCATCCTCCTTAGCTTCTGTTGCGCAGGCTTGCATTCGGGCCTATAGGAAGTCGATGCATAACAATATCAGTGTCTAAACTAGGCATGTCTTGATATGACCAGGCGAAAATGTCTTTATATTCTTGTAGGAGCTTGATCAACTTGTTTCGAGTCTCAGTGGTGACAGAAGTACCGATCTTTACCTCACGCATTTCTTCTTCAAACCCAAGATTCAGAACTTCTAATTCTTCCTCGTGAGGCATAATTTGCTTCTCTTCGCTTTCTAACATCCTGAGCACCTCGTTAGGCATTTTATATTATTCTTCATCTTTGCAGTCTTCTACCTCTTCTAAACACATGGGCAACTCGAAGTCGACTTCTAAATCAGATTCAGAGTTACTTGTACCATTGATGTCTAGAAACCTTAAAGAAATGGAATATATATGTATACAACAGAAAGGAAAAGTCAAACAAAAGAATGATGATTTTTTTATTTTGGTTTTTACTTTAATTTGCTTTGGGCTTTGTTTACGGTGTTTTAATTAAAAAAAGAAAGTCTGCCAAATAAGATTTATTGGAAAAACATATTTTATTGATATAGGAACCATAATGGTTTTTTGACATTGACCCTTAACAAGAGATCTCTAATGCCTTCGGGTCTAGGGCAAAAGAGTTAGTTTCGCGCATTACTTTGTGGATAACCTAAAAGCTATAGGAATTTCTTCCACAGTCTAGTTGTTCAACTCTAAACAGGGGCGTATCATGGAAAGGTACTTATTTCCCTCATCCTCTTCTGATATGGCATTAATGTTCAGCTCTTCAAAAGCTTTCTCAAGCTCTTTCTTTCCTTTTTCTTCCTCATCATTCGTAGTTTCAGGATTCATGATGCCTCTTGACCTGAAACTATGACTGATAGGTGGGAATGTCATTGGCTCTCATTTGATTTCTTCTCTATTTTGTCTTACTTTCCTTCCATCCTAGCTCTTATCGCTACTCTTCTCTACATTGGGTTGGGCTTGTAGCCTAGGCCAAACCGGTCTCTCTTTTTAGGGATCATCACGGGGTATGGCCTCCCCTGAAGCTGCTTGTCGAGGCCTTTGCCAGCCTTTGCCCCTTTCCCTAGAGTCTGCTTGACTTACATCTTTGCGTTATTTGATAATTATGGCTCAATGACCTTGTTTCCTTCAGCGACAAAGATAGCTTTAACGAGCTCAAATGTCTTGAAATGGCACTCGAGTACACCTTCATCTGTTTCTATATAAGGGGAGCCAGTTGATACCGAGGTGATGATATCTTCTTCAGCTCCGACTATCACTAGCTGGCCATCAACTATGAATTTCAACTTCTGATGCAAAGTGGAGGGAATAGCCCCTACATGTGGATCCAAGGGCGCCCTAGCAGGCAGCTATAGGTGGGCTTGATGTCCATCACCACGAAATCTATTTCAAAAGTAGATGGGCCAATTTTTAGGGGTATCTTTATTTTCCCCAAAACATCCCTTTGGGTTGCATCGAATGCTCTCATAGTATTTTGGTATGCAGTCATGTGAGAGCTGTCAACTTGTAGCTTTTTCAAGGTATCTAAAGGCAGTACATTCAACGCTGACCCATTATCAATAAGAACCCCTAGTAGCATGTGCCTCTTGCATCTAGCAGAGATATGAAGGGCTTTGTAGGATCCCCTCCCAGTTGCCGAAATTTCTTCGTCATTGAATGTGATGAAATTATTCACCGCAATATTGTTGACCAACTTGTCCATCTTGTTGGTCGTTATCTCTTTTGAAATAAAAGTCTGATTTAGGATCTTTAAAAGGGCGTAACGGTGGCCCTCCGAACTCAACAATAGAGATAGCATTAAAATTCTTGCCGGGAGTTTATGGAGCTGCTCTACCACATTATACTCACTATGTTTGAGTATCCTTAAAAATTCTCGAGCCTCTAATTCTTTTACTGGCTCCAGGTGAGTCATGGGTTTCTCCATAAAGAAATTATTTTCTCCCTCAGGTTCTTCAGTTGTTATCTTCATGTGGGCGGCATCCCTATATTCAGCATATGGTGGTGAGTAATATCTTCCCCTTCTTGTAAAATTGCCCACTTGATTGACCGGTTCTTCTTTTTTTCCTCCTCCTCCTAATGTATTTCCTGGGGCCGTTACCGAGCAAGCGTAATTCCAAGGCACTTGTTTACTGTCCTTGTATAGAAAAGGAGTAGGTGCCTTTATAACCAGCTTCAGAATTGTTCCCTTCTCAGGCGCAGTAAATCTAACCTTGGTCTTAATTATTAAGGGCTTCATTCCCTCATAGTTTCTCCTTGCGGGGCTTTTATCTGTGGCGCATACATTCAACGTACAACTATTTTTCTTCTCTTAAAAGAACTCTAGTTATTTATTGTCCATCCTGTCTTGGACCAAACTCTTGAATTCAAAACAGCTTTGAATTTCATGTCCTCCTTTAACATGTTCCTTAACCAACTTGTCTTCCTCCTTCAGCTTTCACGTCTTGTTTCTTAGTAGTCCAGCTTTCACCATTTGGGCTCATACCCATGCCATAGGTGCCTTAAATTCTTTAACATGTTCCTTAACCAACTTGTCTTCCTCCTCGTCCACTACATTCACTTCAGTCTTCTGGTGATTAAGCAATGGGTTATCTTTCGCGTATGAAGTATCGAAAGATAACATGCCTGATTTTCGTAGATCATCTACTACCCTTTTGAAGGCGGTGCAGTTCTCAATAGTATGCCCCCTATTCCCAGCGTGGTATTATCATTGAGCCTTTTCACCATACCATGATGGGTATGGAGGAGAAAATGAAAGAACGTGTCGTGGTAGCACCGTTCGTACTTCAACCAATTCAGAGAATAACTTGGCATACGTCATAGGGATAAGAGGAAAATATAGCTTCTTATTCCCTTGGTATTTTCGTTCATCTTTTGGTGAATTTAAAGCCACAGGATTGGTATTCTAGGTAACAGGCTTATTAAGTACTATCCCTTTTGAATAATTAGGGTTGTAAACACCTGTCATACTGACTTCATTATATTTTTTCTTATATGGTTTCTTCATCTCTCCACCATCGAGCTTCTCGCTCTTAACAGCTGCCAAAATCAGTTCCTCATTCATTAACATGTCTACAAAACTCTTCATCGTATGATTGATCATACGATCATAGAAAGCACATTTAAGGGTGTCCACAAACATGGGTGTTATCTCACTCTCCAGTAGTGGGGGCTGAACTTGAGCGGCCACATCCCGCCATCTCTGAGCGTATTAGCGAAAGCTTTCATTATGTTTTTGTTCCATCCCTTGCAAAACAAGCCTGTTTAGGACCATATCAACAACATGTTTGTACTGTTCATCGAACGCCCTTGACAAATCCTTCCAAGTTCGAATGCTTTCCCGGCTTAACTGATTGTACCAACGAGTGTTGGACCCAAACAAATTGTCCTTAAAGAAATAAATAAGAAATTTCTCATTTTCTAAGTACATCGACATTATGTGGCAATACATGGTCAGGTGAGCCTTGGGACATGTAGTATCATCATATTTATCGAAGTCAGGGGTCTTAAACTTCAGAGGAATTGTCAAGTTGGATACCAAACTCAGGTCTCTAGCATCAATGCCTCTATGGGTGTTCCCTTCTTAGAAGGTCCTAATGATCTCCTATAACTTGTCACAACGATCTTCAAGTTTTTTGTTCATGTTGACCTTATCATCAATTTCATCAAGGTCCGGAACCTCATGATCATGCCCTACCCCAGGGTTGACTACTGGCCCAGTTTGTGCGCGAGCAGAAGATTCTGCAAAGTTGAGCGGGTATTCGGCCTTGAACGGGGAGGCCCCTTTTGGTATCATGCGGTGAATCACCTGAAACTGTGGTAAAGTGTTAACATTTTCTGGGTTATCTTGAGCATCAGGGTCTCTAAACCCAAACATGGCCGCAATCTGACTAACCGTCTTTCTGTGCGCCAATTCAATCTCATGTTTCAAGTCACTCTCAATCTTATCCAGCCTGTCTTGAGCACTCTTGTGGTTGATTTTGAGAGATGTCATTCTGTCTTCAATACTTTTTTCCATTGCTCTGGTTTTGGAACGGGTACAGTATTTGTGACTTGTTATTTTGAATTTTCTGTTTGGGTAAATTATTTCGATTAAAATCTTATGTATGCAATGATATTAATCTAACACAAAAATAAACAAAGAAATGGGAAAAAGAAAAAAATGCATGAAAGTAAACAAAGGGCCATTGATTCCTAAAGTAATTACTCAAAGAATGAACTCTTTATTGGATGGAGAGATCTTTATTAGAATAACTCCTCATTTTTCTTTACAAATATCTTTCTGCCCGAATACCTAATTCTTTCATTTCCTTTATCAGCCATATGAGTCTTGGCCCCACCTCACCAACTGGTTTGACATACTGGCGGAGAGTCATAGCCTCTGTAGATAACATCTTTACATGCTTAGACACGTCTTGTATCTGGGTCAATATGTTTTTTTTAATTTATCTCGTTCTTGGAACTCTCTGGCATTGTCCCTAAGCCGAGTAAACCAATAGTTATTGCCCCCTTCATTGATATCTTCGAGAACCAGAATCTTTGTCATGTACTCCTGAAAAATACCTTCCATAGCTTCTACTTGCTTCTTTAATGTATCATTTTCACTCAAACAGGCATGGAGTTCGATATAAGTATGATGATTCTGGAACCTGTGTAGTGAATGATTTAGGTCTGCCACCTTGGCTTGCAACTCAACAATGGAGGCTTGGCTCTGCTTCAGCTTCTTATTTGTCTCATCACATACCCTTTGCAACTCAAACAAACAGACCTTGTTGTCATGGGCTTTCCTCTTTCATGCAGTAATTTTTTTTTTCTTTTTCGAAGGCCCGTTTGTTATTTTCATTCTCAACTACCTACTTCCCTCTTTTCTTCTCATCCATCAGTAATCATTTATATTTTTCAACTTTCTCTTGCCACGCTCTCTTTCTTTTCTCACAGCCTGCTTAATTTCTTACCTCCACTGCTCTGGAGTCTTCCTTAAATCAGCATTTCGAACTGTGGCCTGAAATTTGAGAAAATCCACCCTCTGAATTTCAAATTTTGCTTCTAGGTCCCTATACAGCTTCAATACCCGATTTGTCTCTCATTTATACTTATCCACATCTAGGCTTACCTCAAATAAGTCATTCGTGCGCTGGCTTTATAGGTCTTCAATCTCAGCCTTGGCCCTCTTTAACTCGGCTCTCAGAACATCAGCTTCAGACGGTATCACCTTCAAATGTTCCTTCAATGATTTAGCCTGTCCTGGAGTAGGTGGTAAAATTTTGTCATTCATCCTGACATGTCTCCATATATCATAATCAGAGGTAAACATACACTGACTGTCGTGCTCAGTTTCCATGAGGTAGCAATGCTTCCATGAATTGTTAATAGTTTGGATCTTCTCTCTGAACTCTCATTGAAACTCGAACTCTGATAAGTTAAGACCCGTAGTGAAAGGGACAAACTGTCGAGAGCCATACTGTTGCGACACTAGTAAGGGGGCACAACCAATTCCACCCCATAATCCTAACAGCATCAAATAATCATAATCTCCACACTTGTACAACACCTTGGTGCGGCCCATCCATGGAACTCTCCATACGATGTCTTGATCACGGCGATCCCGGAAGATAGCCACTTCTTTTCCAGAAATTCTCGAAGTGGAGAAAAGTTTGGGGAGTGTATGTTGGGCAAGGCTAGGGTCGGACACTTCTAGAAATGGCTAAGGGCTCAAACATGGAGCAAATGTGCACACCCTCTGAAACGCACACCTTCCAGTTTCGACATGCATTTAGAGAAATAAAGGTTTTAGCTAGTACAACTGGCACTGGATTGGTTTCCCTTTTCAACTGCTCAAAGAAATCTAGCATAGCCACAACGATATTGCCCAATACCCTTGGAAAGATGACCAAGCCGTAGATTGCTATAGCCAAGAGATCCACTCTTTTTTCCTTATCTGAATGAGTGGGAATTATATTTCGGATGCTCTACCAAGGGAATGAAAAGCTGCCCCCTCTTTTCTATATCATTCCTTTTACCCAACTATCTCATATGCTAGTAAAATATTTGAGCCTCAAGTGAGCATTCTTGTTCTTAAGAGGCTTAGCATAGACTCGGTACTTCTTCACCTTGCGTAGGTTGAAAAGTGCAAAATACTCTTCAAATGTAGGCATCATATCTTTACCATTAAAAGTAAAACAGTAATACCCAGGATTCCAAAACTGAATCAATACTTTGAGGAATGGTTCATCGACCTCCACATGTAGCAGATATGCTATGTCGTCGTAAGTACCAAGGAACAATTGCTTTGTTGCATGGTCAAAATGGCCTCATATCTCTCGCAACTCATGTACACTGTTATGCTTGACACTTATATGGGTATACTATGATGTCTTTGTCTTGTGATCAACTATCAAAATATCTTTGTGTGCTCGCTGGTTGACCTCAGACCAGTGACGTACATCCGCATTGTCTTCTTCCTTCTTTAAGTACCTCCTATCCATGACAATAGTTGTTTTCTAATCAAGCAAATGTCTTAAGAATCAACCCCTTCTAGATATGGAATGAGGATGCAAACATACAAAACAAAAACAAAACAAGAGAAGGAAATGATTAATACTTAAAAAAAACAACAAAAAGGTCCAAAATAATTTCATTGTACAAATAGCAACTGGGCAGTGCATTCCAACACTTTTGGACATGTCTCCACGGATTATTCCTACGAAATAATTTTGACCAAAATCAAAGCCTAGGGTTTAACACATGGCTCTAATGAGGTAGGCTTCTAAACTCTCACACAGGTTGGGTTCTAAAAGGGTTCCCGAATTGTCCTTGATGTCCCCTACTAAGGGTAGCAAGACCTTTGATTCTCACCCATTATAGGCTTCAAACGAATCAGGTTCAACTTAGGGGGACCCACTCCTATGCCCATACGAAGGATCAATATCCACACGGGGACATAGAGCGTATGCCCTAGAGGTACTTGCTAGGCCCATACGGAGAATCAATATTCCCACGAGAGCAATAGCGTTTCCCCATACTTAAATGATCGGGACAAAGCTCGGGCTTAGAGCTTGGATTTAAGTCTTAAATGCATAAAATAGAATTAAACTTATAAACAGACAATTAAGTTAAGCTTTACTTAAATTCACAAATTCCAACATTAAAACAAGATGTAACCGACTTGTGGCCTGACTCTCTTTTTCTAAAAAAACAAAAAATTTCCCCAACGGGGTCGCCAAGCTGTCGCAACCCTTTTTTAAGAGGTCTCGACGTTTTTTAAGCCAAAAACAACGAAGTCACCAATCTTTAATGAAGGTTTGATTGGATCACCTAAAACGGGTTATTTTAACAAAATCATTTTATTTTATTAAAATAACATTTTTGGTCTGCGAAAACACAAAAACGGGTTCGGGAATCGGTTACGCATAGGGAAGGGTTAGCACCCCCACGACGCCCAAAAATTGGTACCTTGTCGATTACAAAAGGTTTTAAAGTCAAATTTTGTGAATAGATGTAAAGCTTAAATTATTGTCCGTTCATAAGTTTAATTTTACTTTAACGGCCTTACTATCCGAAAATGAACTCCAATCATTGCCAACACCTCTGGCGCTAACCCGTCATTTTCGTTTAGTAAGACACCGCATTACTTTAATTTTACTTTTTTAACAAACAAAGAAACTTGATTTGTTGAAAATTTTTATTTATTCTAAGTTAAAACTTATTAATCCTAAAAAAAGTCTAAGTGTTTTTCCTATTTAAGGGTTTGAATTTTATTAAGCGTGTTTTATTCTTTATTATGAAAGTTTTATTTCAAAGAAGTCTCTATCTAAAGTTTGAAGAACCTATTCCTAAGGTCAACTCAATACTAAAGCTAACGAAAACAAAACAAGAAAAAAAACACGATTTAAAACTCGAAATGTTTTAATGAGCTTGGTTCAGTTTTATTTTATTTTGAAAAGATTTTTATTATTTTAAAAAATCATTTTTATTTTTGAGTTTATTTGAAGAGAGGTTTTTGTTTGTTTTTATTCTTTTTATATTCGAGGAGTTTTTTTTTTATAAATTGAAAAGGTTTTATTTTTATTATTTTAAATCTTTTTATTTAAAATATTTTTTTGACTTTTTGCGTTTTAAAGCTTTTATTCAAAATGTTATTTACTTTTTTTGTATTTTAAAGCTTTTTATTTTTTTTTGTTTTGAATATTTTTGGCTATTTTTAAGCTTTTGATAATTTTAGAATAGAATTTTATTTTAGAAACGGTGTTTATTATCTTGTTTTTCTAATAAAATGTTACTTTATTATTTTTCCTTAATAGTAATTTGAAAAGGTTTTTTTTTCTTTTTTATTTAAAGCGTTTTATTTAAATATTTTGCTTCTTTCCTTTCTAAGACTTTTGATAATTTTGAAGGGTTTTTTTATGTTTTAAAGTTTTTATTTGAAATGTTTTTATGTTCTTTTTATGTTTTAAAGTTTTTTATTTTTAAATTTTAAACCCTTTTTTAAAAAAAATAAAAATCCTTTATATTTAAAAAAACCTTTTTTACATTTTAAGAGAATTTTATTTGCAAGTTTTGGAAACCCTTTTTTTTGCAAAATGATTGTAATCAAAGAGTTGTGTGTTTTTTTTTTTGAAAACCCTTTTTTAAAAAAATTTAAAGAAACTTTTTGTTAAAAAATATTTTATTATTTTTTTTTTGTTTATAAAAAAGAATTATTTCAACAAACATCATTTTTTAGAAATCAAATGAATCAAATATCATACTTAAAAAGAAAACAACATGTTCTTGGTGTTCCTTTTTATCATTATTTTTTTTTGAAAGAAAATATAACAATAAAAAGATTAATTCGAACAAGCCCAGATTAATGTAAACTTATACGAACAAAGTATGTGGAAAGTAAGAACATTAAAATGAACGAATAAAAAAGAACTCAGTTGAGATTATAAATGAAAAGGGAAGAAATTATACAGATGAGGCAACGAGTTGCTAGCTTCTTCTTCTTGCGAAAATTCGAACCAATGTTGCACAAAACTCAAAAAATTTCCAGCAACTTCCCAATAATTTTCAGAGTATTTTCTTTGGTATTTTCGGACCAATTTTTTAGTGTTTTTTGGATGCTTGTGTGTTGAACAATAGGGGATGGAGGGGTTTATATAGGTTTCAAGAACCTTGAAAACAAGGAAATTGGGGAAAAAAATCCCTCAATTTCGGTGCAATTATATCATATAATCAAATCAAAATGCTGACTTTCCCTTTATGTTCGAATCAATCTGATTTTGGATTTATTTTGCCCAATTTCAAATGATTTTTTCCTTAAATTCGAGCTAGGGTTTGAACTCTTTTCTTCCTTGTTTTGTAGGTGAACGACGGTGGCGATGGCGGCGTTGGAACGACCAGGGTGCCGCGGACCGCCTGGCACCACCGACGACGGCCGTCGTGGCCCAGGCGCGGTGGGGGGAAAGCAGCAGCCACCACTGCTGTGAACAGGGGAGGGGGTTTTGGGGAGGAAATCCTGCGCGCGTGTAGCGCACGCGCCAGGCGCGTGGTGGCGCGAGTGGTCCTCCCTCCTTCATTTTTTTGGGGTTTAATCTGATCCAATCTGGTCCCTTGATCCTTAATGCCCTAGATTCAATGGTTCTCGTTTAAACCTGAAAACAAAAGATTAAATGGGTTAGTTTGGGCCCTTTTATTTAATTTAAAAATGGGTTGTTATTATTATTATTATTATTATTATTATTATTATTATTATTATTTTCAAGGAATGGGCTTTACAAATTAAAAATAGACCCTTAAAATTCATGGTGGATTTAAAAAGTGGGTTAAAAAAAACTCTTTATTTAGTATGTGATAGGTCCTTATTTATTTTGAAAGGCGAGTTTTATTTCTTTTTTACTTTTTAAAACCATTATTAATATAAAAAGTGAGGGTGAAAATGAGTGACAACAACCTGCTACTACTGTTGTTTAAAATTTTTAATTTCCCGAATCAAGCAAAGTATCCTCCACAACAAGTGCACATATCTTGCTGCTCAAACTTTGGAGTTTGGACACTAGAGCAAGCAAATTATCCCACAATATGTGTATGACAGCAAAAGGGTCCAAAAATTTTGCAGGTTAATCAGGCCCGTTTTTGAGATTTTGGTGGCCCTAGGAAAAATAAAAAGATTGGGCCCTTAATTAGGGATTTAAATTACGATTGCAGTCTTTTTTCCAATCACGTTGCGTTTATCGCGATTGTGGACATAACATACGCGATTGCGATCACTGCGAGTATCGCGGTTGCGATTTTTTTTACTAACATATGCTATTGTGGACATAACGGTTGCAGATATCACATTTTCAAACGATGTTGCTACCTCTATATAACAACCGATGTTGCGGTTGCAAACCATTATTTAAATCTCTGTCCCTAATAACAAGTATTAAAAAAATAAATTTAAAGAGTATGTCCATAATAACAAGTATTAAAAAATGGATCACTAATAACAAATATTGAAAAAAAAATTAAAATTTAAGAGTATGCTCATAATAACAAATATTAAAAAAATTGGACCCTTAATAACAAGTATTGAAAACTGGACTTTAATAACAAGTATTAGAAAAAAAATAAATTTTAAGAGTAGGTCCCTAATAACATAAGGAATACGAAAAATTAGATGAGAAACAAAAGCAATATAAAGATTATTTATAAGTGTATTTGAAATTTTTATTCTCATTAAAAAATAAAAATTTAAACTATCATTAAAATTCTAATTATAGCCTAGAACCCACTAATACCTAGACTAATTAAATGCCAACAATTCTTTTTGTTCAATTGTTTTATACGTCTTTGTGTTCAAAAAAATTTGTTTTAAACGGTTAAATTAATCTAATTAAGATGTGGGCCAACTATATTTTAGCTTCATATTCTTATCTCACAAATATATATATATATATATATAATAAGAAAGTAAATTGATGGACGGTGGGCCCTCAAAAGAAACTAAACATAATAGTGGGCCCTAAAAACTCGTTCAGATATTATATTATTTGGATTATTTTTTATCACTTGTAAGAGCTAACAGCCGAAAATATTACTTTTAACTTTTTGAGTATTGACCTTGGGAGGGCACTTTTATTGCCCACGGCCCTGAGGTTAACCATCACAAAGTCTTACCATATAGAGGGAAACTGGTCCTTTTTCTATCCGCAATGTAGTTGAATCCTGACTTCGTTCACTGGTACTATTAGTTACAAACACAATGTAGTTAAATCTTTTAATTAATTACCAATAAGACATGAAATTTTACTACAAACACATTTGTATTGTCAGTTCAGCTTTTGAAAGACAAAGTTTCTTGGGAAGTAAAACCTAAGCCATGGAATTTTACTTCTCATATATCCCATGAAGAGTTTGGAATTGGAACGGGAGAGTTGCAGACAGAAACCTGAATCTTTTGTTGGTTCCTTGTTGGGAGAGGCCTGCATGTTTCCCTTGGAAAGATTAAAGAAAAAGAGAGAAAGAAGAAAATAGCTTTGGATCTACCGACTTTCTCCAACATTAACTCACATCCCGCATCGGGATTTCAGGTTTTTTTTATAAATTATATGATTATTTTATGGTTATGTTCGAAATTCGTAATTTTCTCTCCCAACAATGTCACCTTTAAAGTTTAAACTCAGATTCACTTTTCGAAAGAGTAATATGCCTTGTCATTATACCCGATCTTTGTTAGTTGGATTTGAGTTTTACATGCTAACTGCATACAAAATATTACTGCAGATCATCGTATATATTTCTCTTTTCTCATACTAGATTTATAAGCATACCCCCTTTTCTTACCTTCCCAAGGTGATTTATCCAGAACATCTGGCTCAACCATAATATATAGTATATATATATATGAACAAGTTTGAGAATCTCATTGTTTTTACAGTAGAACAAACAATAATTAGTACTGGAAAAGTAAATGCGCAACCAGAAAAACCAAAAGGAGCCCCCATGATTAAAAACCTTTGTTTGCTTCAACGTTAAAGGTAAAATGCACTCATATCATGCCTTAGAAAAAGGAAACTGCACTAAAGGAAGTGAAGACTGAAGAACAAGTTCAACAAGGAAGCCAAAGTGCTGTGAAAATAAGCCTTAAAAAGCATCTACATTCAATGGAAGAAGAATGACCAATTGTTGAAAGAGCAAGATAAAAAAATGGCATTCGTTAAATGCCATGACTCCATCCATAATACTTAAGCTCCACCGCCCCCATTGATATCTCCTTCCATTCTCACACTTCTTTCAAGCACATAAATCAATTTTAGCTTCGCTAGCTGAGGATGTTAAGTAAAAAAAGAGTGGTAGACAAGAACATTAACTCATAAAATGCAGAAAGAGACGTACGTAAAGGAAATCAAGTGATCTTATTTTTTTGTTCCCTCTCAAAAACACGAAGATGTTGTTTCTAGGGTTTCTTACCAATAGTGTGCTTGTTATTATGCATCCAAACTTTCAAAACATGCCTTTTCACCCCAGTTTCGTTGCAGAACTGGTGAACAATCTCTTCATCGTGCTTTTGAATACGCCACCCTAACCTCTTAGCCAACGCCAACATCTTATCCTTTTGTTCCTGCGTAAACTTTGTTCTGAATCTCTTCCTTGAGCACCTTTGTTTCGAAACATCCTCTTGATCTTCCCTGATGTGTCCTCCCGAGGTTGACGGTCCAGCCACGTGGAGGTATCCTGTTGGTGCTCTGAAGTAATGTGTGAATTGCGGTGGCTGGGGGTGGGGCTGCGGGAAGTAGAGGTCCGTGGTGGGAAGCTCTGATTCCTTACGGTGGAAGTTACGGTGACAGTTACAAGCAGCGCATTTGAGAGCATCGAGGGTACCTTCAGTTCCAGCCGGCATGAACTCGCCGCAACCGTCGACAGCGTGACCGCTGATCCCCACTGCGTGGTTTTTCATGCACTCTCTATACCTAGGCTTCCTCTGCTGCTGCTGACTGGTTGGAGTTACTGAACCCGGTTCAGTACCTGACATTTTGACTCTAGATGAGTTACCCAGAAAGTCGTAACTCGGGGCCAAACCCATCTCTTCTAGATCCTCAAACTCCATTTCCCCTCCCCCGAAAAAAAAAATTACTATATATTTTTAATAAAAATTTTAAAACATTTTTCCTGATTAATATAGAAGAAGACGAAGATAACAGAAGTAAGAGATACTGGCCATAGTGTTTTTTTTTTGGGTTATCCTCTCTTTCTATCTATCTATCAGCCTATAAAAAGAATTTTTTTATGAAATTGCTATGTGTTATTATTTTTTTGGCTCATGCGTTATTCTATCAATGCAGTAACTTTGTGTACATGACATTGCTATGTAAGCGTACAGTGTCATGTAGGTTTGTTACGTCATTTCAAATCATTTATTGTTAGTTAACCAATAAATTTTTATCTACGGATGAACCATTTTGACCTAAAATGAAACATTAAGGGTTAAAGTGCTTAAAAAATAATATTGACTAAAATGACTATCCAATAAAATGTTAGAGACATTTTTTGACATTATGCCTAATTTATACCGTAAACACTTGACCCTTTTAAAGGTCGGATCATGCCATACTTTCTATCTGTCCATGGCAATATTCTTATCAATGGTGCTTTTTACTAGGGGTGTAAATGAATCGAGCTTGAATAAACAAGGCTTTGTTCCTGTTAGTTTATTTATTTTTTAAGGTGTTCATGTTCGTTTAAATTTTTAATATCGTATTCGCTTGTTTATTTTTTAAGGTGTTCGTGTTCGTTCATTTAACGTTCGCTAACATGTTCCTTTATATCCCCGCTAACATGTTCGTTTGTATGTTCTCCAAAATGGTGAAATTATACCATCAGTCCTTAAGCTTCTTAGGCTTCACAATTTGAACTCTAAAGTTCATCATATGTTCAGTTTAATCCCTACCTTTACCAATATTTAAAATGTAAAAAAGGAAAAAAGAAAAGGAGAATCGGGTAAACGAGCTTGCTAATGTTCGTTCATTTATTTAATGAACTTAAAAGTTTTGTTCATACTTGTTTATTTAGCAATATAAACGAAAGATTCACGAATAGTTCATCAAACAATATAGACTTTTAGTGACAAATTGGCAGTGACTAGGAGTAATTTTGTCACAAATGTTAAACTTTTGTGACAATTTTTGTGTGTGGCACTATTAGTATAAGTAATTGTAATGTATTTTTATTTGGTCACTATTATAGTAGTAATTGTGAAGATTACATTTGTCAAAATTAAATTCTCGCTATAAGTCTATAACTGTGACACAAATTCCATTGTCACTAAAACTTTGACATATGATAGTGGCAATATATAAAGTGGACAATATTATTTGATATTTGTTGCGACAATAAAATTGTTTGTCACTTAAAATTTTACTTTTTGTTGTGACAAATTTTGTCTCAAATGAAAAAAATAAAATTAATGACAAATTAGATATTGTCACAATAATAAATTTATTTTTATAATAATAGTACAATTATAAAAAATTGAAGTTACCATAAACTAGTTTGTCAAAAGGTAAAATAATTCTATTAGTCTCTATACTATGTATAAATTGTTGTTTTAGTCATTCTATTTTCATCAATTTTAGTCCCTATATTTTTCAAATTTTAAAATTTTAATCCTAATCCAAACTGGACAACGACAATATGACTAAATTACAATGACTAAAAATGATCAAATAAAAAAACAAAAAACAAATATGCAACTTATGTATAACAAATGGGCTAAAACAAAATTTTACTTAACATATTTAAAGACTATCATTCATGTCACTATCGAAATTTCAAAACTTAAAAAGTACAGAAACTTAAAGTGACCAAATTAAACTAAAAAGACTAATATGGAATCTTGGCATAATATGTGATAGCAAAATTTTACCTTGTGAAAAATTTTACACTTGATATTTGTTTTAACTTTGCTCGTAGAGTTAAAATTTGCATTGTCAGTATACTAAATGATTATCACATAAAGGTAATTCTATCAATAATTTGGAATTAAATTAAATTAATTTATATAATTAATTTAAACATAATATTTAATATATAATATTTAATATTTTAGGTGTAAATCTTAATATTCATATTTTTATATTTTAAAACCAACTCAATTATTTTTATATATTTTCTTCAACAAACATATTTCGTATAAGACACCATAGAAAAATTAATTAAATTATTATTATATTAATTAGTGTTATTATTAATACATACTTTTAAAATAAATAAAGTTAAATCCAATTACAATATAACCTAAATACTATTTTTCTTTCAAAATAATAATAAATTTCTTGTCTAGCCTAGTGTTTAGACATTGCATTCTCCCCTTAAAAGGTTCTAGGTTCGATCCTCCATGAAGTTATGCATTGTATTTATTTATTAAAACTTGACATATGAAGGTGCCACATCATCTATAATTAAAGGTATAAAGCTAAAAAAATTCATGAATAGTTATTTTGGTTTGTATTCTTCTTTTTTTTGAAGCAATTTAACCCTCAACGTTTCATTTTGGGTCAAAATAGCCCCTCTACGGATGAAAATTGTTAGTTAACTTATGATAAACAACTTAAAATCACTTGATAGAATGACACGTCAAAAGAGAAAAATATTTATAGCTTATACAATTTTTAAAAATTATTTTTGACTCATGTGTCATTCTGTAAAGTCGACATATTTGTCTATATGACATTGCTATCGCGGTGTGCACTACCATGTAGGTTTGTCACGTCATTTCAAGCCATTTATCGTTAGTTTACTAGCAGTTTTCATCCACTAATGGGCCATTTTGACTCAAAGCAAAACGTTGAGGGTTAAATTGCTTCAAAAAAGAATAAGGGCTAAAATGACTATTTAATCAAACGTTTGGGGCATTTTTTGACATTATGCCATAATTAAAAGTTCAATGTTAAAAGTATTACAACTAAAAATATAATTACTATATAATTAATTTTTATTATTGAAAGTGACAACATATTTTAGACACTATTTTAATATGTTATTGTGATCAAATGTTTTTCACTAATAAGAATAGCATTAGTGTCTAAATTTTAGTTACTGTTATTAATTTTTTGTGTCAAAAAATGTCGTCATAAAAATATAACTAATTGTGTTAGTGACGGAGTTATTAGTGACGATTGGTGACGACTCAGAAAAATGGTCACTGTAAATCTCAGCGACTAAATTTAATGCTTTTAGTGACATTGAAAGTCAATAAAAATGCATTTTCTTGTAGTTTCAATAGTCTCTCATGCAAAGTATAAACTATTGAGGTCAAAAATTAATTATCCATTCCTCTAGACAATGCATCACCCATAACAATGGTTAAATCTGGTTTCTAGGAAAATGATCAAACTTAAATTCACACTTCCAATCCGAAAGAAAAAAAAGTGTCTTGAAATTGCACGCCTGTTCCTATTTCACCTAAGCTAAGAAAACATGGGTTTTCCTGTTTCATTTAGGCAAAAGCATTTCACCGTACAAATAAAGAACAACATTTGACCTTGTAATAGTAAAAGGAAGACAACAACGGTGGGTACAAGAGTACTGAACAATCCATATAATTCATCTTGGTTTTAGGTGTTATTATTGTGCTTGTATTTGCAACTTGCAAGTTAATTAACCGAGTACCTTTGAAACTTGGATTGTTAGAAACAGAATGGATGAGCTTGAAAGCAAATATTTGTATTTGTATTTATATTTTGGTATATTTCTATGGTTGTAAATTACTGCTTAATAATTAAATTTATCTAATGAAGTAAATTCATTAATAATAAGATTCCTTTATAATCAAGTAATAGCATTGCAAATATATAATAAGATTTGACGTTTATATTTGCGAAAATGAGAGATGTAATTAATCATCCAAAGAATGTGAAATATTAATATAATAGACAATGGTGGCCTCAGCTATTTTTAAAAAAAAATCTGAGGAGGTAACCGACATTGCTGAAAATAATAATGTTAGATTGGTGAAGTAAATTAGAAATTAAGAGTTGATATTATTATAAAATCACACCACGTGCTAAAAGCAATAAAACTCAATAGAACATAATATCTTAGGGAAATGATATATCCTATGTTCTTGATGGTCGATGGCTCACCTAATTTATCAACTTTTTTTTTCCTTCCACTTTTGTTGCGGGACTCATTGATTTAAGCACTATTATAGGGTCATGATTAGCATAATATAACTAAAGATTAACCACGCACACAAGGAAAAATATATATTTTTAGTCAAATAAAAAATTCGGATAGCCCAAATTTGCCAACGTATTTTGTGACCCTACTTTGACCCCCCACTTCCAAATGTTCATACAATGAATTTTAGGGTAACACCCACGAACACAATCCGTTGGCTTTTTTTTTTTTGTCTTTTTTACATATTTCATTAATAATTTTATAATATGTGTATTAATGGTTATATTTTAAGGGTTAAACTGAATCAAAAAATTTATGTACCAAAGTGATAATAATAATGTACTTCATGGACCGAAATATTATTTGACCCTTATGTATAATTACTCTTCGCTTATGTAACAAACGGGTCCATGTCGAATTAGAGGATCATAAGTAAGTTTTTGAGTGAAATATTATCTCAGTTAATTTTATTTAAATATTTACTATCAAATAAGCCCCTAAATTTGAAAAAAAAAATATCTCAGTTGAGTCATTATTTATAAATATTATAATCAAAACTTAGGAACATATTATTTGATCGTGAATTTTCAAATAAAAATTTAGTTGAGATCTAACTTGACCGTCGCTTATTTAGACAGAAAATGGTTTGTTATATAAGCCTAATTCTTCAAATAAGTCAAATAGTTAACATAACTAAATTCTGTTAAATTATTGATGTGACATAAAAAAATACTAACTTAAATTTCATTCAACAAAAAGACGATATTGTAATAGACTTTAATTTGATAACAAAATGTTAATGCCATTAACAATTAATTTTTTTAATCCGAAAAGTAGCTGAACTAAATTAATGAAAATAAAAATAAGGTGATTAAATTCCAAGTATACAAAGAACTCAGTAACTTAGAGCATATGTTTTCTGCCAATGACAAATTAAATTAAATGGGAAATTAATTAAGCCTTAAAACTGCCACCTTAAAAGTTTGTCGTAGAACCTTGAACTCAAAGCTCAGGAACCAAATAAGATAATGTACCTGAATCCACATCATTACAATTCAATATGCACATATTCAACGACACGACGGATTAACAAATGTATCTGTTGCCGCATCGGGTGTTTCAGGGATTCAGTCTTCACCCTGTTAATCGAAACCTATTCGATAATATAGGGGGAAAATGTCAACATTTGGTATGCTATCTATTTACAGAATCAAGTCAAACAAGAACCAGATGAGTTTAAAACAGCACAGATTCCTTGTATTTTTCTCTTCTATCTTACATATGATCTCCAGATACGACTCTACCGTTACCTAATCTTCCATTGCCATAGAATATTGAAGAGCTACGAAGGAGCATTCTCTATCAAATGCCTCCAAGCAGTGGAGCAAATGCTCGCATGACAACATGTTATGACCGGACGGAGGTTATGCTGGTAGGAACAGTATCACACAGGTTGTAAGCTATGTTGTTGCAACGCTTCCTGCAAGCATGTAACCGCACTGCCGTAATTTAAGAAGCCCATGAACCAAAATTCATGACTATCGGCAGAGATAACTTGGATGTACTTTTCAGAAGGATTCACTCCGCTTGTTGAAGGATTAAGTGCTTTAAGTTGATGTAATGGGATAACTACCTGTTTAAGCCAACAGAAGAAACGTCAAGAAATAAACGTGTAACCAAATGCTTTGATGCAAAAGATTATCAATGTGATGTAACATCAACATCATGAAGTGGAAAGGAAATATGATCTCATTGCTACCAGTCTTTTATAAATGGAAGCATGTAAGCCTAAGGTTAATGCAAACAAACCTTGTAGTAGCTCCATTCCGTCTTGCTACCATTTTGGTATGAAAGAGGACTGTCACTGCAATATGCTAGCTTTGCTGTAGATACATATAAAACTCCCATGACAGGACCAGCTGATGTGGATAAGTAACATGCAAATGAATTTTGAAGTTGCTCTTCTGGAACTGTCTCAAAAGTTTGTCTAAAAATCTTCTCATAGCCACCTTCTGCTAAAACCTTTGTTCCCTGAGCAATCCTTCCCATGGCAGCCTCAGCAAAACTAGGGCTTGTTTTTACTGATAAAGAAAAAGTACGAAAAATATATCGTCAGTAATTTTATGTTTATGAAACTGCTTGATAAGAAAGAATACAGGAGAGGGGGTGAGAGCATAGCTCATGAATAAAAGAACAAATATTCCGTAAAAAATAGCATATGATTTTAATTTAGAAAATGTAGACATAACTTTCATAAAATTGAATATTCGACGGTGTACTTCTTATGTCCAAACAAAAGCTACAGTGTGATTCTAAAGGAAATTACCATACAAGAAGACCAATAGGAAAGTGACCAGACATTATTAAGGAGGCATAAGATTATTATTTTAGTAATGACCCAAAAAAAGTGGCGGTAATGACCCAAAAGGTCAAAGGAGTTACAGATGGTCATAAGTACAGAGGAAATGTGTAATTGGGCTAAGAATGTCCACATTAAGAAAAGGTGATGCACAATTACATTATGGTGGTATGCACTCAAACAAAGTAATTGGGTGGGTAAGGTAGAATTCTAATATTAGAGACCAGAAGGTAAAAAGTAAATAAAATAAAACGAGACTTTAAAGTCCTCAGATGGATACAGAGTGCTGAATGTCCACATTAAGAAAAGGTGATGCACAATTACATTATGGTGGTATCCACTTAAGCTAAGTAATTGGGTGGGTAAGGTAGAATTCTAATATTAGAGACTAGAAGGTAAAAAGTAAATAAAATAAAAAGAGACTTTAAAGTCCTCAGATGGATAATATTTAGGGGATATTCATAGTGCAAGAGTTGCCATCAACAAATGTACATGAGACCTGGAAAATGAAATAGCAAACATGGTTTGGATTTTAATTATTCTATTCAATAGCAGAAACAGGAATGTATCTGGTGACATACTAACATATGGGTAGGTTTGAGCATCAGTTAGGTGAATCAGATGATCATAAATGATTTGAAAAATAATAATAATAATAATAGGGTTAAACTTAAAGTAATTAGTTATATGACTAAATGCAGAATAAAAAGGTACATCTAACTTGCTTCTAGTTAAGTTCTAGACCAAGGTCAAACACGAGAATGGAGAAAACAGACAACAAAGATTCTTTCCAGCTATTGGGAGTTGGGACCTAAGGAAGCCGTTTAACTATGCAATCTCATGAATCTATAACTGTCTCATCAGTCTGAGAAGAGAGACTAGAAAGCTCTTACAAACCATTGGGACATATGGACGCAGTAACTACAAAATCTCTGGAAACTAGAGCTATGTATGTGATGACCCACTTTTTTCGACCCTTTCATAACACTACCTCTAGTTTGGATACCTCCCTCGGCTAGATTGTGAAATGGGGCACATTTTTCTTTCTCAAATATTTCATCAGCTTGTGCCCTTTGTTTGATTAAATGCAAGAGCATAACTAATCTCTTAAGCATAATTTATAAGAACTAAACATGCCATTTAAGGAAACCGCAGTATCCAGACCTTAAATCTTACATAAAATTATATTCTTCCACAAGTAAATAATTAAGACATAAATGTTAACTCCAACCAACATTTGACTAAATCGATAATTGCATTTCCTTAAAAAACCTGCTGAAAACATGTTTTAAAAAAGCAATGAAGATGATCACATCCTCTCCCTTTCCTTAATCACAATATCTAAAATTGTCCAACCATTTCCAAAATGATGCTTACCTAATATCCTATATTACTCTTAGAAGAAGTGAGCTAACACCAACCCAACAAAAGAAACAATAGTGTACCCTAGTCTTAATCCAGATTTTAAATCCCTAATTCAATACCTGAGATTTCAATTTTCAAAAACTTAATATCAATAGCAACCATCCAAAAAATCACGTAGTTCTATCTCATTACAAACTAAAACAAATCAAATTACCAAGCCCACAGATATCAATTCTAACTTAAAGCCCATAGATTGCAATCGTATTCAAGCCAGATATAATCAAACAAATCCAGTCAAGAAGGAAAACGCTAAAAATAATAGAAAGCATTAGGAATTCTAAAAAAAACAGAAGAAAAATACAGTGCTGCCACGTGTTCCCGGCCAGATCCTCCGCTTTCTTCGTCGCTTCCGCCACTTTCCTCCCCCATCTCCCTAAGACATCTTTAACTACATCCATTTTCTCTGTTTACAAATTCAAAAATAAATAATTTAATCATCAAAATTATCAAATAAAAGATCGAGTTAGAAATAAAATGTGTAACTGCTTGCCTTTGAAGGAAGCCGAAGAAGATTCCGGAGGCGGAGCGTGAGCAACGTAAGGATTGGATCCGTTAGGAGCTGACATGGTGGCGCTGTGATCCACAGCAGACGATTCACTAACAAGTTCCGGACTCCAGTGAACTGATTTTCTCGACCCGGATGGTGTCTGGACCGGGGATTGAGGGCTTTGAATCTGACTCGCTTTCAGATCCCGAGACTCTTTCTCTTCCTTTTCCTGTGGCTCTGATGCTGGAACCATAACGAAGCCCTCCGCGTCCATCGCGGGATCCGAGTCTCTCGTGTTCGACTCTCGAGACGGAGATTGTGTTGAGCTGGATTTTGGTTGGGTTTCCGTCTTCGATTGTTCCATTCTTCTGGAACGTTCAAGGGGGAAAAGGTTGAGCGTGAAGTGGCAAGTTTACTGGAAGTTTAGCAGTGAGATTATTATGGTTAAAATACTTAAACTATCTAATTTAATATTAAAGTTTTAAAATATTCAATTTATTTATTTTAACTTTTATACATTGATTTTTTTTATTAATCTTTTAACACCGTTATAATATGGACCATAACATGTAAAATTTCAGTGACTAAAATAAATCAGAGAGTAAAATTTAATAATAATTAATATATTTTATCTAATAATTTTTATTATTTTTTATTCTATGTCATAACGGTGTTAAAGAGTTAGCAGAGGAATGATGAAAAAAATCTATGTATAAAGTCAGTGAGTAAATTGAACGTCTTAAAATTTTATTGACTAAAATAGGTTAAAGAGCAAAGTTCAGTGATAATTTACATATTTTATCCGATTGTTATTTAAGGTTCATTTCTTTTGGTAAAATGACCTTTCAGTTCCCTCTCATATTTTAAATTGTATAAATCTAAATCGTCTGAATAAATTGGTCTCTAATTTCTAATGAGGCGATTCATAAGATAAGAAGAAAACTCATTGGTCTAAGTGGTTTTCTATACGCTCTCTGGTTCGGTTTGACGATATTGGGGTAGTTAATCTAGAAACCAAAAATAGGGTGTTCCTCAATAAATGGATTTGGAGGTTTGACAATGAGAAACCTCTCCTGGCCCTAGCGGGGAATTATTAACTTTTTCTATGCGTCAGATCCTAGTGTTATCTTCCTCTAAATTAACCTTACGTTTCAAGCTGGTGATTGTAATATCCTAATTTTTGTCTAGTGATTAAAATCTAAATTTTGAAAGTTTTGTGACTAAAGTATAAACTTTAAAAAAGTTTAGGGACCAAAGTATAATTTTTAAAAGTTGTGTATTTTAACCCGTAAATGAATAGTTCACCTCCAAGAATGATGTTTTCGTGTTACTCGGATTTTTCGTACGGAGTTTGTATTAATGGCTATAAAGCGATAAAGTTCAGAAAAATATTCGGATAATCGGATCGAATCGAATATCCATGATATTGTGAAGGATGATAAGGCAAGGTTAATTATGTTATTTTAAATGTTTAAGAAATTTTCTTTGTGTTGGAAGAATATGAACCCTTGGATTTAAGTTGATTTTCCATGTTAAATATGAGCCGTTGGATGAAAAATGGCAAGATCGTAATTTTGAAAAAAAATCACAAGGGTAAACTTGGTAAAGTATTAACTCAAGATTAAATTTAGGCCATTGGATGAAGGATGATGACATGTGGTACATAATGGATTCATTGGATTTGAGGGCAAAATGGTTATTTCACTATTGGGAGGAATTTTTATAATTATCAGAATAATAGACTGAGTTAGAAAATTCAATCTAATTCCTTAAGAAATGAAGTTTTTATGAGATAATAGTATTTATTTTCCGAATGTGAAAATATATAATTTTCGTAATAAATCTGATAACTCAGTTAAGGTAAATTTGTAGTAGAAGTATGTAGTGAAATTTTGGGAAATCGGATTGAATTGAAATTTCAAAGACTGTTCCATAAGCCAAGGAAAATCATAAAATGATATTTATGGAATAGTGGCGGGTTGAGAAGGAACTAATTTAGTTAGATTATAATGGAATGGCAATTTTGAAACAAACTAGTAAATAAAGACTAGTTAGATGGCAAATTGGTCATTTGACAATGATGGCAATTTTGAAATATTTTTGAAATGTTGAGGACGTTTTTGGGAGATGGAATATACATGGATTTTATCTTGGCCCTTTATTTTGGATGAGATTAAATTAGTCATTGGATTTAAAGGCTAAATTGGTAATTTCACTATTTAAATGAATTTAAAATTCATTTAATAGTTACAAGTCTAGAATAATAGAAAAAGATGAACAAATATTCATCTTTTTCCAGCCATGTACCATGGGAGCTAGAGGAAAGAAGAAAAAATTTTACAAGCTCGATTTAAGCCCCGAATCTCGGTTTTCAGGTAATTTTCGAACTACAAAGTTGTTTTACTCTTTGAGATCTATCTTTTGATGTAAATAATTCATAGAATACTTGCTTGGTTGATGTGCATTCATATGAGGAATAAATTAGGGTTTATGAACAAATTGGGGCTTTTATGATTTTATGAATCCATGGTTGATTTTAAGTTAGAATCATGCTTGTGTGATGTTAGAATCATGTTATTGAGTTGGGATTTAAACCCTACATATTTTGGTTTGTATAGAGAAGATTAGGGTTTATGGATTCAAGTCTAACTTAGGGTTTGTGATGTTGGATTAATGATCTAGTAAGCTTGATTTGTTGTTTAGAAGCAAAACCTTAAGTTAAATACATAGAGATCATTTCGGCAAGCTTCAAAATTAAGGGACCAGATCTGATTTTTATGAATTTGATGTGTATTTATATTAATAATGATGTTAGAGACATGAAAATGAAGTTAGAATGCTAAATCGATGATTAATCACATTAGTGACCATTTTGATAAATTGCCAAACTTGAATGGTCTATTTAGCAAAGAGGATATGTAGAAGGAGTAAATCTGATTTTTAGTTAAAATGATGGAATTAAGGTAGTAATGTTGATTGGAGGACTAATTTACAAAGTTAAGAAGCTTGAATCCTTATATTTGAAATTTTGGTGACCATCTCGACAAATCAAGAGAAATTAGAGAAGTAAAGATTTAAGCTTATTTTGATGAAGGCTATAAAGAGAACATATGAATACAAGCTTTATTCTAGTCATTTGAAGTAAAGTGATGGGACTAAATTGACGAGTAGAGAAATAAGGAGAAGTTGGTGTAAATTAGAAGTTATTTATGAAAAGTTATGTTGAAATTTGAATTATGGCAGCAAGTTTAAAAATTTGCCATAAATTCTAAGAAAATGGTTAGATGATGAATTTGTACAGTTGTAAAGATTTGTTAGTATAGTTTCGTTTCCAATAAACGGAAACTGATTTCGAGTTCCGAGTTAAAAGATATGAATTTTTATTCGAATGAAAGTCAGAAAAATTATAGAGCAGTTTTCTGCCTGGAAAATTTGTGACGTGAATTTACTGATTTTTCATAATTTTTTTAGATTTTATTAATTTATATGGCTTATACCGTTAGAATCGTTATCGAATCTAATTTCTCCAGTATAAAGGAAATTAAGATCCAATATGTTTTTGCCCTGTATAAGTAAATATTTGAAGGTAGCGCAAACTGTCAGAAAATGGAATTTGAAACATTTTTTTTAATGTTAGTTAGCAAGCTCGGAAGAATTATTGGAAGTTCAAATTGGTCATTAGGGACCATAATGAGTTTTGAACAGTACAAGGAAGAAAGGAAAAATATTTGGAAATTTTATATTCGAATGATTATATTTGACATGTTGAAGTTAATGTTAAATTTGAATCTAACAAATATTTTATTTTATTCATGTGATTAATGAAGTCAAGTCCGAATCAAAGAAGGTTTGAGGTCTTATGAAAGAAAAGATCGATCTAAGATTTAATGAGACATTGTGTTAAGTGGCCAAGGTGAGTGCAATGCATACATAACATGATTTATGGATGTTTTATACATCATAAGGAAGACTCGCGATGAGTCTACCTTGTTTTATATTGGCATGATATTTATGTCATAATCATATATTTGACATGTTCAAAATATGTCAAAAGTTGAAAATAAATGCACGGATCACTAGTTATATATGATGTTATATTATGAATGTTATTTCGGGTATGAACTGCCCAATGTTAAATTATGTTGATATACATTGCCATGGATGAAATAAATATGGAAAATATGCCCAAGTAAGTCATTGAGAGACAGGGTATAATTGGCATGCCATAGAGTCCAGCAGCACGCTGCATACTCGGTTTAGCACTATAGTATATATAAAGGACACTTAGTGTATATGGTTAGCACGGCTTTACGTGTGGATGGTTAGCACGGCCTTATGTACGGTTTTGACTCGTGTACCCAAGGTCCTCATAGGCTTATATTTGGGCTATGGTTTATTGGTTAATAAAAGATAATCAGGTGAATAAGCTTATGAGCTTTTGGAATAAATGTCAAGTGTATTGGTAAGAAATTTATATGTGATTTATATCATGTTAATATATGAATAACATGATGGATTTACATGTCCAGTTATCATGATGCATTTATGCATATAAGGCATATTATGACAAATGCACAAGCATGAAAGTCTTATGAAATTAGCGTGTAGTAAACCATTACTAATGCAATGTGAAAGTTGATGCTTTGGCATATATATCATGTTATATAAACATAGCCATGAAGTTGAATAAAGTTTAAATTATTGTTATTAACTTCCTTTACTGCCTCACTAAGTTCGTACTTAGCGTGTGTTTGATTGTACACACGTAGGTAAATCAAGATGAGAGTGAGAAGAGCATTCATCAATATTGGAAAGCTCAACAGGTAATCACAGTAATGACATCCTAATTAAGGTTTGATTATTATAGTGGCATGTATACTTGCTAAACCTATTTGAGTCGTGATTAGCCTTTAAAGTTCGTTATGGTTTCATAATAATTGGCATTTTTGGAAAAGTTCAAAGTTAAGTGATGAGTTGCATGCTAAGATAATTGAGAGCATGTATATTTAAGGATAGAAAAGTTGTGACATTCATGATTTGTGTTCGTCGTATGGATACGAAAAGGGGTGTTACATTTATTGGTATCAGAGCTATACTTTTAGCCAGTTTTGGAGCTAAACGAAGTACGGTAAAGGTCAAAAGTGTATACATGCCACTAGGATGTCAGAATTACTAATGATTTTACTTGTTGGAATGGATGCAATTGCTTACTTCATTATGATAATAATATTAAATTCCAATGTGTGAGGGTAAAAGAATCGTGTTAGATGTTTAGGCGAGTTGATCAATAAGAGATTTACTAGCATGATAAGGTTAATGATAATATTCTCCCCTCAGCTTAGCATGATGCAGAGACACCAGAGTAATATGATATGCATGTTCTAGATTAAGAGCTTTTCTTCCAAACATTAGGTGCGATCATGAATCAGCCTGATTAGGCACCGATTGCAAAAGGATTGAGAGTTCTGGCACACTATATTTTCAGAGAGATATTAATGGAGATCCTATGATTGTTAATCTATGGTTTAATGATATAAAAGTTATGTTGAATGAACTTTGTATGGATGATCAGAGGAGACTCAAAGAAAAAGTATTATCTCATCTGAAAGGATTAGATTCATATTTGATAAAGTAATGTTACGTTACATAAAAGTCTATTAACTAGAAGTTCTTTCTTTGAGTGTTCCGTAACAAATTTTATCCTAGAGATGCAACGGAATTTCTTGCATCTTAATTAGGGAAATTGGATTATTTATGGGTGTGAGTACAAGTTTAATAAACTGAGCTGATTTGTTTCTAACTGCTTACTATAGACAAAGAGAGAGCATGTTATGACAATTCATAGAGGGCTGGAAGTCAGGTACAAAGAAGTACTGGTTGCCCTATGTATTTCAAAATTTCATGAAGCAGTAATTTATGCCAAAGGCAATGCAAAGTGTTCAGAATGAGAAAATATCTAAATAGAGGTCACAACTCGTAAAGAGGATTAGTGAATCATTATGTATTTCATCACTTCTAAAAAGTGATGAGGATTCTCGGCAAAGATATTAAGCTGAATTTATTACATAGTTCCACTAAGAGATCAGGACAAGGAAAATTAAGAACTCTCTAACATTTATAATTAATGTTAGAGATTCAAAAAAACCACAAAACCAATCATGTGAGTGGTGTGATAATTAGCATGCAGAGTTTTTATTGGAATCTGTTACCAATGTGAAAATTATTTAACTTATGCTATGGATATTGAGCATCAAGGGTAAGCTGGGAGAGTATTCCTATTGTTTGTGAGATTTAAATGGGTTGCCCATGAGAAGCTGCCAAGCTTGACGCTTAATCGAGAGGTTAAGTTTAGGATTGGATTTAATTCAATATTGGACCTATATTGATTACACTCTGCAGAATGGCTCTTACTAGATTGAGAAAGCTAAAGATCTAGTTCAAGAGTCATTAGATTGAGGTTTTATACGACTCGGTATATCATGTTAGGAAGCTTTAGTGATGTTAGTCAAAAGAAGCAGTAATATTCCTCTAAGATTAAATTACGATTATATTATTACCAGTAGAATAAGATTTGATAGTAGCACTAGTATTAGTGCAGTATGAATCTAGGAAGGATTCTACCTTATTCAATAATATGTCCCATAATAGGTTGGGATGTGTATTGATGTAATAAGGCTAAAATAGTAGTTGATGTATTTAGCCAATAGTCATTCTTTGGCTTATAAGCATTAAATGCCCAATTACCTTTGGAAGAAAATACTATATTGATTACATAGCTTCAGCTCAAATATACTTTGATAAATCGGATCAAAGATTTACAGATGAAAGATAAGATATGCCTGAAAAGGATTCAGTAAGGTGAAAAGGGAAAATTTTAAAGATTTCGATGTTAAGTCTAAAGGATGTTCATATTATCAAGGGGTAATTTATATCCCTGATGATAATGAGTTAAAAAGAACACTAAAAGGTGATTGAATCTGATTTATTTCAGGATGCGGAGAATAAAGTAAGAATGGTTCGAAGCAATCTAGAATTGCTTTAGAATGATAGATATTCCTTAAAAGTTTCACCTTGGAAGAAGTTGTCATGGTTTGGACAAAAAGTGAAGCTGAGTCTGAGATTTATTGGACATATAAGATTGTGAAAAGAGTTGGAATAGTGGCTTATTAGTTGGTCTTACCTCCGAAAATGGACAAGATTCATAATATATTTCATGTATCAATGCTCAAGAAGTATCGATCAGATCATTTACATATCATTACCCCGGAAGAAATAAAGATTCAGCTGGATTTGATTTATGAGGAAGAACCGGTAAAGATATCGGCACATGGAGTCAAAGAACTAAGATGATCTCGCTTGTTAAAATTCTTTGGCAAAATTATGAAATCGAAAAAGCGACTTGGGAAAGAGAAAAAGATATGAGAAAGTAGTTTCCTCACCTTTTTGAATCAGGTACGTATAAAAAATTTGAGGAAGAATTTTTTTAAGGGGGGAGAGTTGTAATATCCCAATTTTTGGCTAGTGACCAAAATGTAAATTTTGAAAGTTTTGTGGTTAAAGTATAAACTTTGGAAAAGTTCAGGGACCAAAGTATAATTTTCAAAAGTTGTGTATTTTAACCCCGTAAATGAATAGTTCACCTCCAAGAATGATGTTTTCGTGTTACTCGAATTTTTCGTGCGGAGTTTGTATTAATGGCTATAAAGCGATAAAGTTTAGAAAAATATTCGGATAATCAGAACGAATCAAATATTCAGTATATTTTGAAGGATGATAAGGCAAGGTTAATTATGTTATTTTACATGTTTAAGATATTTTCTTTGTGTTGGAAGAATATGAACCCTTGGATTTAAGTTGATTTTCCATGTTAAATATGAGCCGTTGGATAAAAAATGGCAAGATCGTAATTTTGAAAAAAATACAAGGGTAAAGTTGGTAAACTATTAACTCAAGATTAAATTTAGGCCATTGGATGAAGGATGATGACATGTGGTACATTATGGATTCATTGGATTTGAAGGCAAAATGGTTATTTCACTATTGGGAGGAATTTTAATAATTATCATAATAATAGACTGGGTTAGGAAAATTCAGTCTAAGTCCTTAAGAAAGGAAGTTTTACGAGATAATAGTATTTATTTTTCGAATGTGGAAATATAGAATTTTCGGAATAAATTTGATAGATCGGTTAAGGTAAAATTGTAGTAGAAGTATTTAGTGAAATTTTGGGAAATCATATTGAATTGAAATTTCAGAGACTGCTCCATAAGCCATGGAAAATCATAAAATGATATTTATGGAATAGTGGCCGGTTGAGAAGGAACTAATTTAGTTAGATTATAATGGAATGACAATTTTAAAACAAACTAGTAAATAAAGACTAGTTGGAGGGCAAATTGGTCATTTGGCAAGGATGACAAATTTGAAATATTTTTGAAATGTTGAGGAAGTTTTTGAGAGATGAAATATACATAGATTTAATCTTGGCCCTTTATTTTTGGATGAGATTAAATTAGCCATTGGATTTAAAGGCTAAATTGGTAATTTCACTATTTAAATGAATTTAAAATTCATTTAATAGTTACAAGTGTAAAATATTAGAAAAAGATGAACAAATATTCATCTTTTCCAGCCATGTACCATGGGAGCTAGAGGAAAGAAGAAAAAAATTTCCAAGCTCGATTTAAGCCCTGAATCTCGGTTTTTAGGTAATCTTTCGAACTACAAAGTTGTTCTACTCTTCGAGCTCTATTTTTTTATGTAAATAATTCATAGAATACTTTCTTGGTTGATGTGATTTCATATGAGGAAGAAATTAGGGCTTATGAACAAATTGGGGTTTTTATGATTTTATGAATTCATGGTTGATTTTAAGTTAGAATCATGCTTGTATGATGTTAGAATCATGTTATTGAGTTGGGATTTAAACCCTACACATTCTGGTTTTTGTAGAGAAGTTTAGGGTTTATGGATTCAAGTCTAACTTAGGGTTTGTGATGTTTGATTAATGATCTAGTAAGCTTGATTTGTTGTTTGAAAGAAAAACCCTATGTTAAATACATAGGGACCATTTCAGTAAGCTTCAAAATTAAGGGACCAGATCTGATTTTTATGAATTTTTTTGTGTATTTATATTATTAATGATGTTAGAGACATGAAAATGAAGTTAGAATGCTAAATCGATGATTAATCACATTAGTGACCATTTTGACAAATTGTCAAACTTGAATGGTCTATTCGGCAAAGAGGATATGTAGAAGGAGTAAATCTGATTTTTAGTTAAAATATTGGAATTAAGGTATTAATGTTGATTGGAGGACTAATTTACAAAGTTAAGAAGCTTGAATCCTTATATTTGAAATTTTGGTAACCATCTCGACAAATCAAGAGAAATTAGAGAAGTAAAGATTTAAGCTTATTTTGATGAAGGATGTAAAGAGAACATATGAATACATACTTTATTCTAGTCATTTGAAGTAAACTGATGGGACTAAATTGACAAGTAAAGAAATAAGGAGAAGTTGGTGTAAATTAGAAGTTATTTATTGAAAGTTATGTCGAAATTTGAATTATGGCAGTAAGTTTAAAAAATTGCCATAAATTCTAAGAAAATGGTTAGATGATGAATTTTATACCGTTGTAAAGATTTTTTAGTCTAGTTTCGTTTCCAACAAACAGAAACTGATTTCGAGTTTCGAGTTAAAAGCTATGAATTTTTATTCGAATGAAGGTTAGAAAAATTATAGAGCAGTTTTCTACCTGGACAGTATGTGACGTGAATTTAGTGATTTTTCATAATTTTTGTAGATTTTATTAATTTATGTGACTTATACCGTTAGAACCGTTATTGAATCTAGTTTCTCCAGTATAAAGGAAATTAAGATTCAGTGTGTATTTTGCCCTGTATAAGTAAATGTTTGAAGGTAGCACAAGCTGTCAGAAAATGGAATTTGAAACATTTTTTAATGTTAGTTAGCAAGCTCAGAAGAATTATTGGAAGTTCAAATTGGCCACTAGGGACCATAATGAGTTTTGAACAGTACAAGGAAGAAAGGAAAAATATTTGGAAATTTTATATTCGAATGATTATATTTGATAGCATGTTGAAGCTAGTGTTAAATTTGAATCTAACAAATATTTTATTTTATTCATATGATTAATAAAGTTAAGTCCGAATCAAAGAAGGTTCAAGGTCCTATGAAAGAAAAGATCGATCTAAGATTTAATGAGGCATCGTGTTAAGTGGCCAAGGTGAGTGCAATGCATACATAACATGATATATGGATGTTTTATACATCATAAGAAAGACTCGCGATGAGTTTACCTTGTTTATATTGGCATGATATTTATATCGTAATCATATATTTGACATGTTCTAAATATGTCAAAAGTTGGAAATAAATGCATGGATCACTAGTTATATATGATGTTATATTATGAATGTTATTTTGGGTATGAACTGCCCAATGTTAAATTATGTTGATATACATTGTCATGGATGAAATAAATATGGAAAATATGCCCAAGTAAGTCATTGAGGGACATGGTATAATTGGCATGCCATAGAGTCCAGCAGCACGCTGCATACTCGGTTTAGCACTATAGTGTATATGAAGGACACTTAGTGTATATGGTTAGCACGACCTTACGTGCGGTTTTGACTCGTGTACCTAGGATCCTCATAGGCTTATATTTGGGTTATGGTTTTTTGGTTAATAAAAGATAATCAGGTGAATAAGCTTATGAGGTTTTAGAATAAATGGCAAGTATATTGGTAAGAAATTTATATGTGATTTATATCATGTTAATATATGAATAACATGATGAATTTACATGTCTAGTGATCATGATGCATTTATGCATATAAGGCATATTATGACAAATGCACAAGCATGAAAGTCTTATGAAATTAGCGTGTAGTAAACCATTACTAATGCAATGTGAAAGTTGATGCTTTGGCATATATATCATGTTATATAAACATAGCCATGAAGTTGAATAAAGTTTAAATTATTGTTATTAACTTCCTTTACTGCCTCACTAAGTTCGTACTTAGCGTGTGTTTGATTGTACACACGTAGGTAAATCAAGATGAGAGTGAGAAGAGCATTCATCAATATTGAAAAGCTCAAGAGGTAATCATAGTAATGACATCCTAATTAAGGTTTGATTATTATAGTGGCATGTATACTTGCTAAACCTATTTGAGTCGTAATTGGCCTTTAAAGTTCGTTATGGTTTCATAATAATTGGCGTTTTCGGAAAAATCAAAGTTAAGAGTAACCACAGCTGATGAGTTGCATGCTAAGATAATTGAGAGCATGTATATTTAAGGATAGAAAAGTTATGACATTCCTGATTTGTGTTTATCGTATGGATACGAAAAGGGGTGTTACAATGATGGTTGGTTAATCTTCTTCGGGTCTGATCTATCTTTTTGCTTTGGCCCTAAATCAAACTAGGAAATTTGTTGATTTGGGTTTTAAAGGAGTGGAAAGATGGTTTTGGAATATTTCTTTAAAGATAAGGCTTTTTTTATTGAGAAGTCTCTCATTGGCAATTGTTGAATGATTGCAAGTCTAGCAATATTTATAAGGACTGACTTAAATGGAAGTGCTCTGATGAGGGTACTTACTCGGTTAAGTTCGTTAGCAATTTACTTACCTCTAATTTGTCTTTGGGTTTCAATTGGAAGATGATGGTATGGTTTGGTGTAGCCCCCTAAAGTCGAGATATTTATGTGGTTAGTCATGCATTTGGTAATCCCCAACCAAAGTGGAATTGGCCAAAAGAGGGTAGCTTTAGTATTTCTATTGAAAATTTATTTCCGCCCTTAAAATTTTATAAGTTTGCTCTCAACATAAAATTATTCGTTCGTCCATGCAAGTTTGTGATCACTTACCATGAAAATGTTGTTGAAACAACACATATGACCTTGCTCGTTAATACCAAGGTGGTGACTCGATGGTCTGCTCCGCCAGTAGGTGTTGTTAAAGTTAACTTTGTTGGTGCTTTCATTCAGGGACGGAATTAGGATCGAACATTGGGAGGGGTCAGAGTATTGAAATTAAAAATACAAGAGTTTATTTAGTATTTAAACTCAAAATTCAAAGGTCATATTTAATTTTTTTATATTTAAACTTATAAATACCTAAATAGTTAATAGACTAAAAAAATTTGAAGGGCACAAGTCTATCCTTTCCCATTTCAACCTCTAGTTGATTAAATATTTAATTAGATCTCATATTTTTAGTTTAAATATTTATTTTTATAGAGTCAAATTGTTATTTAACCAAAACTTATCAAATATGTAATATTTATAACAAGGGCCGTGCTCAATTGTGGAATATGCGAAACGGTTGGCATTGATGTTCAGCAGCTGCACTTTTCAGCACGTTGAGCAACCAGTAATCATGAGCGGCATTATATGTTCCATTTGTTGTTTTATGCTGGCTGTATAGACAGCTTTTATTAATGAAATTGAAGTTGTTTTTCTCTAAATAAAAACAGTGATATATTTATTACACATTTTTTTTTCATAAAAGTACATAGTTACAACGAAAATAGAAACAGAAGACACCCCGAAGAGACTCAGACCACATTATGAAAGCAAGACTTGCACATTTATTTAGTTTTAGCAAATATAAATCATATTCACCGAGACCGTGAATAGATTTACAAACAGTGGTTGCTAAACCATTCAACCAACATGAAATACTGGGATTCAATGAAAGTTGAATCCAGTACCTTTCAGCTTTTGTTCTGTGATCTGGTCCAACGTCTCGGCCATTTGAGGTGACAAATGATTAACCCAATCTCCAACTTCACCTTTCCTGAAGAAATCTGAGTTGCCAATGGGACGTCCCGAGTTCTTGGTGTCATTTTTATTTACCTCCAGATTGCTCATATTCTCAAAACTACACAGCTTCACTATTTCTTCCACGATCTTATTGTTTTCTTCCTCCGGTGAAAAGGGTACGCCCAAGAACCCTGCCACTTTCCTCACACAATCCGCAGGCTGCTTCTTCACGTCTTCGTATTTCAAGAACAACACCTTCTTTGGTGACTCCAAGCTAGCTTTCCAATACCCCAAAACGTGGTCCCAAAACGGTCCATAGTGCGAAACCCCTTTGCAGAAAGAGTCAAAGGCTTCCTCTAGCGTAATCGGTGGCAGTTCTTTGGCTCTCAACTTGTTGGCGAAATGCCACTTTGAGATGAAAACATCTTTGGGATCCCGGCAGATGTAAACGAAACGGCAGTCGGAGCTATCATCGGTCATGCGCTTTGGGAACAGAGAGAAAGGAAGGTGGGTTGAAAGAAGCCGAGGCGAAGGAAGTCCATCAATGAAGGAACTTGACCCGTCCAAATAAATAGCTCCTTCGAGGAAGAGGACTAATTCTTGAGGGTTTGTTTTGCTCAAAGGATGGTCGCTGAAATCAAAAGAATTCCTGTTGACGATGGAGAAAACGAGGGCCCTTAGCCACGTCGTTCCGCATTTAGGGGATGTTGCGACGATGATGTCCGTGGGTCGAGGATCGAAGTGATCGTTGACCAGCATGTTTCCTCGGAGAGCAAAGCTCGATAGCCAGAAGCCTTGGTACTGAAAAAGCTGGTCCAACCACCAGCCTTTCCTTGGGGGCAGAGTGGGCAGCAACTCGTCGAAGTTTTTGTAAGTCTTCTGGTATCCTTCGTCTAGTTCGAGTTTCTCAATGCGTGAAAAAAACTTTGAAGTCTCCATTAGGAAAGGATTTGCAGATGATCGGGTTTCAGTTGACTCTCAGGGCAACCTTTTATTTGTATAACGATTAACGACACCTGGTGTATATCACCAGCTCAGCTGCCAGTAGTTTTTTTGTTAACAAACAATTTTTTATTAGCCTCGCTTGTCGGCCATATCCTTAAATCCTGGTGTATATCACCAGCTCAGGCCAGGCTGTGCAGTGCGGCATTTAAAATACGATTAATACGGTGTGATTATTTTTTTTTACTCGGTTACTAATTTAAAATATTATATATATTAATAACAATTTCAGTTGTAACTTAAATTGATATGATTTTGAATAATATTTTAGGTTTAGATTTTCAAACTAAAATATTCTATGTATTGGTAATATTTTAAGTTAAAACCTAAATTGGTAACATTTTAGGTTGTAACTTAAATAGTTATGATTTTGTATAACATTTTATGTTGAAACTTAAAATTTTATACGCTTCAACCTAATTGTTATATGAGATTTGATAGTCCAATAATAAAAATATTTCACGACAAGAGTCGAAACTTTGCTCTCAGTTTTACTGAAAATCAAGTAATTTAACTTAAAAGCAATATTAGAATTTTAATCAATTATCAAATTCTGGGTTTAAATTGTTAAAATTAAGTTTAAATTATTTATATACTCTAAGAAATATTTATTACCCAATACAAAATCTTAGTTTTAGGTCATAATTAACAAAATCATCGTTAAAGAGTTAAAAAACTTGAACATAAGTTATTTCTTTCATCAATTACCTAATTCCAAGTTTAATTTGTTAAAATCAAGTTTATATTACTCATAAACTCTAAGAAATCTACATTACCCAATAAAAATTACCTTTAGTTCGGAATTAACAAAATCACCATTAAAATGTTAAAGAACTTGAAAATAAATTATTTCTTCAAATACCTATTTCTGGGTTTAATTTGTTAAAATCAAGTTTAGATTACTCATATACTCTTAGAAATCTTCATTACCCAATAGAACATTTTAGCTTTAATTTGAAATTAACAAAATCACCATTAATGAGTTAAAGAACTTGAAACTCGGCTAGACTCCAACCTAAATATTAGGTAATATTTTAGGTTACAACCAGAAGTTTTACAACTTACAAAAATTGTCATTCTAACATAAAATGTTATACGTATTGGTTACATTTTAGGTTTCAGGACAAGTATCGAAACTTAGTCGGAAGTTTCGAAACTCATGAAAAAAATTGTGACATTCCAACCTAAAATGTTATACATATTGGTTACATTTTAGGTTTCACGACAAGTATCGAACTTAGTCTGAAGTTTCGAAACTTACAAAAAAAATTGGCATTCCAACCTAAAATGTTATACATATTGGTTACATTTTAGGTTTCACGACAAGTATCGAAACTTAGTCGGAAGTTTTGAAACTCATGTCATTCCAACCTAACATTTTATACATACTAGTCACATTTTAGGTTTCACAACAAGTATCAAAACTTAGTCGGAAGTTTCATAACTTACAAAAAAATTGTATCATTTCAACCTAAAGTGTTATCCATAGTAGTTAACTTTTAGTTTCACAAGTATAGAAACCTTGTACTGAGTTTCGAAACTTCCCAACCTAAATTCACGTTTTACTCAAAATCAAGAATTCTAACTTAAAAACAATATCACAATTTCATCAATTACTTAATTTCGGATTTGATTTGTTAAAATCAAGTTTAGATTACTCATATACTATAAGAAATCTTCATTACCCAATAGAAAATCTTAGGTTTAGGTCGAAATTAACAAAATTACCATTAAAGCATAAAAGAACTTGGCAATAAGCTATTTATTTCATAAATTACCTAATTTTGAGTTTTATTTGTTAAAATCAAGTTTAGATTACTCATATACTATAAGAAATCTTCGTTACTCAATATAAATCTTATGTTTAGTTCGGAATTAACAAAATCACCGTTAAAGAGTTAAGAACTTGAAAATAAGTTTTAAGAATTTGAAAATAAGTTTTTTCAGAAAAAAGATTCAAATTTTGAAATCTCAATTTAAAATTTAATTTTTTTTTGTAGATTTCTCAAATTGCTTTCCCTTTGAAACATTTCATCCTTTGATCGGTAACAATGGAGAATATCTTGAACAAAGACGTTGTTTCACGACGAGTTTCGAAACTCGTCTATGAGTTTCAAGACTTACAACATCAAACCTAAAATGTTGTAGGTATCAGTAACATGTTAGGTTGCAACCAGAAATGTTACCTAAGTTTCTAAATGTTACCTAAAATGTAACAATGGAGAATATCTTGAACAAAGACGTTGTTTCACGACGAGTTTCGAAACTCGGCTATACTACTGAGGCTTATTTTGGTTTTATTAATGCTTCTTTGTGTTCATCTTTATTGATGTATCTCGAACTGTTAGTCAAATTTTTTTGTAGTTTGTAATTATTATCACGTGTTCTCCTTTTGTTTTTAGCTAGGTTTAAAGGGAGTTAATGAGGCACGTGATAATAAACTCATTTTCATAAAAAAAACTATAGTACTATTAAAATGTTAAAAAATTAAGTCATAATTTAAAAATTATTGGAAGATACAAAATAATAAATTATAAATTATTTAAAAATAAAAAAATATTTATAAAGTATACAAAATTTAAATACTTCCATTGAAAAAGTTGCAATTGTAGACTGAGCACATTTTCAGAATGATCAACCTTGCATTAAAGTAATAATGAATTTGAGGTTTATTCTTATAGTTTAAAATGGTTGGGATAAAGTTCACACCAAAATGATATTCTTGGATTTTATTTTGTATTCAAATTTTTGATTTCTCATATATAATTAATACAATAAGATGACACTGATTTGAGTTTCTCCATATAAAACTTAAATTAATAACAAAATACTCACATAAAACAATAAAAATCATAATAGACTAAATAGACATACAAAAATTCAAATCGATATCGTCTTTCTATATTGATTGCTACTTAAAAAGCTGAGGCCCAAATTCATTGAATGCATGTTTTAGAAAAAGACGACGGGCTCAAGTTGTCAAGAAATGGACATTTTTTTATTTATTTTGTATATTTTTTACTTAATTTTAATAACAAATTTTTAGTATTTTAATATTTTTTTTGAATGTTTTGATAATTGATATATTACCAACAACTAATTATTCTAATGGGATGAAATACCAGATTCCTTAAGCAATATCAGATGTTCAAATTCTAACATTGTGAATTGAGCAAACTGAGTTAGAATGATCAACCCTATTAATGGGCCTCTAAAATATTTTATTCGAATTTGTCAACGAATAATTTATAATTTATCATTGTATACTTTCTATTCATCTAGAATTACATTTTTATTATAATTTAAACTATTCAAACCTATAGATAAGTAATATCTTATTATTTAAAATTATTTTCTAGGAATAAAATTATTTTTTATTACTTTAAAACTAAAATTTTGAATAACCAAGTTTGATAAATATTAAATTGCACTTTTACGTTTTCAATTATATTTTCATTATAATTTAAAACATTATTTTATAATTTATTTCATAATGTTTTTATAAAATAAAAATATATATTTTATAAAATATATATAAACTATAAAATGTCATAATTTATATAAAAATTAATTATGAAATAAATTATAAGATTTTATATGAAAGGATTTTATAAAATCATATTAGTTAGAGTATGCCATAAATTATAAAATGTCAGTGTTATAAAAATATAAGCATGACATAAATTGGAATATTTTTTACTCTTATTCATTAATCTTTTAGCTTGTGATATAAATTACAAATATTTTCTATAAAATAAATTTATGTTATAATTAATATATTTTAATTGATTTTATAACAGTTTTATAATTTATGTTATAATTTATATTTTCTACAAATATTTTAATTGATTTTATAACAATTTTATAATTTATGTTATAATTAATATATTTTAATAAAATAAATGTAATTAACATCGAACATAGATGAGCCTTAATATTATTTTTGTTAATTATGTAACCTCCCAATTTGGTCTAGTGCTTAAGCATTTGGACCCCTTATTAGAGAGAAATAATTTAATAAATTATTAGTTAACATGGTCAATAATATTTTTTTTGTTGGTGACATATAATCGATAAGTATTATTTGTTAATCAACTAATAATTTTTATAAAAAAGATTATTTTGATAACAAAATAAAACGCTAAAAATTAAATTATTTCAAATAAATTAAAATAAATATTTAATTAAATAAATATTAAGGACTATTTTTGATATTATTCCGGGGTTAAATAAAATATCATGGAAAAAACTAATTTTTTTATTTGAATTAATAACTTTTAACTGCTTTTTGTAATACTTTATTTTTAGGAAAGGTTTAAATTTTTGGAAAAATACAAATAGCATGACGAACGGGATGACGCAAACGATGGCCGTCCGATTAAACTAATGTTTTTAGCTTCAATGCAGAGGGAATAATCAATTTTCTATTTACTTTTTTATTCGCAATTATAAAATATATAAATTACCTTATTGATCAATAAACTAGGGTATATTTTATTCAATCATTGAATACAGAATTTTGTTAATCAGATTACAAATTTTCGATTTAGTTTCAGTTTTTGAAATTATTGTAGGAAACGATGTTTTATATTCATTTCTTAGGCAAAATATGAAGAATAATAATTAAAATCTTAAAATATATTTCCTAAAAAATACAAAAGTAAATAAATAAATGTTTTTTTATATAAAACATTTGCCAATATAATAAAGAAGTGATAAAAAAAATAAATTCACGATATTTCACGTTGGCGCCTAAGAGAACAAATCCTATTGGTATTTTCCACTTCACGCGGATCATCATCAAACCCTCTTTCCACCGTATGATCAAAAAGAAAAGGATGTTCATCACCCTCCTCTTCAAATTTTCCAAAAGTTTCAAATCTCCCGCGTTTCTCAGCTCCTCTATAAAAACAAATCCAGACCTTTGCTTGATTCACCATCCAAAGTTCACTCTCATTTTATGGAGAAACAAACAAGAGAATATTAGATTTCATTTTCATCTTTTGCAAGCTGTTGCGCGTAATAAGTGCTACGCAATTGTGCAAGTATATACGTTGCAAGTTATAGTATAAAAGATATCGTCTCCACAGGAATTGGTGCCACTTAAAGAATCTAGTCTCTTACACTGTAAAAAGTAAAAACAAATAAGTGCTATGCAATTGTGCAAGTATACACGTTGCAAGTTATAGTATAAAAGATATTGTCTCTATAGGGATTGGTGCCACTTCAAGAATCTAGTCTCTTGCACTGTAAAAAGTAAAAACACAAATAAATGATTATAGGAGTTTAACTAATAACTAATCTAGAAAGCAATAAAGTGAAAGAATAGATGAGATAAAATGAGAGAGAGATATGCCAGGTTATCGTGAGTTGAGGTGTGATAGCCGATTGGATCGTCTTGGTAAAAGAGTGCAACTCAGTTGCCGTGGCAACTTGCACAACGGGGTTGCCTTGGCAACTAATCGATGGTTGCCTGGGCGACTAGTTGGGCAACTACTTGGGCTTCTGGGCAGCAACCTTCAAGGTTCGGCAGAGCGTTCTTCAATGGTTTCTTCTTATCCCTAAGTCGAAACTCTAGCTACTTGTGCATACCTTGATAATACATCCCTGCGTGAATCAAGGGTGAACAACAACTAATCTTGCGCTCCTCTTAGCCGTTGAAATCCTTGACTTATTCCTAAGCCGGATTAATCTTCACCATCAATAGATTGAATAAAGATCATATTCATTCGTTTCTTGAATCTAACTCTCCCGATATTAGATAAATAGATGAAATCACGAGATCCTCTCCCAATCCACTCGCAAACAAGAATAAGAACCAAGGATGAATAAACCTTGAATAGAAAAGTGCAAACTCTTATTACCTAAACAAAAACCAATAGTTTCTCACAACCACAAAACACAATAACCATAGCCAAATAGATTTAGTTCATGGTTAGGTTCCAAAGAAACACAAGATAAATAATCCCTAGCATGAACCCAATCGAACAAGAAAGAAAACGATGAAGAAGAAAGCTTGTCGAAATCCTCCTTGCCCTAGATGCTTGTCGAAAATTCTCTCCTCTTGCCCTCCTTGGAGTTGTCGAAATTCCCCTCTCTCTTGCTCTTTGGAGTTTGACGATATGGCCTCTTATTTATAGGGCTAGGTCAAAGTCCTTCTTTGAGGAGGAAGTTAAGTTGGAATTAAATTATCTTTAAAGAATATAATTCTTTATTATAATTATATTCCTACTAGAACTTCTCATATCTTCTTGGAATTTAATTCTTCTTTAATCTCTTCACGGAAATCAAATTCCTTTGGGATCGGGCTTTGCTCCACGTCATCTTGGGCTTGTCTAGTCATCAATTTCGACTACCATATCACCTTTGCTCTTGTCGACAATTGCCCTGGCAACTGGCTCGACGTCTCCTTCATGCATTGCCCTGGCAACTAGCTCGACATCTCCTTCATGTATTGCCCTGGCAACTAGCTCTAGCCTTGCTTTGGCAAGTGATCCTGCACATACGCACAAAACACACCAAAGCAGCATCTTTTCCCACAAAAACTACCAAGTTATGTAATCAAACTCAACGATGGAAGGAAACATGGATTAATGCATGAATGGCTAATTATGCAACTAATATGAGCCTAAGTCTAACAATAATATGAGTAAAAAGGGTAAGAAAAATAGTACTTTTGAACACTTATCACACCCCCAAACTCGAACTATTGCTTGTCCTCAAGCAATGCAAACTAATAATTACCTGCCAAGACTTCAATTTTCACAAACTTAGCTTTGAACTTGATTTCAATTCTCTGAACCGGGGCACAAAGTATGATTGGCTTTTTATTTTTCGGAAAACTTAGGAGTTACTCGGAATCAAACTATAATGTTTGTGAGTGTGTGCGGAGTTGTGTGCAAGTTGATTTTTCGGATTCTATGCAAACAAGAGGTTTTCAAATTACTTCATTGGGTTCTTTTTAACATGTTTTAACTAGAGCCAATTACCTCTAGTGTTTTGTTTTTAGTTTTATTCGACTAGAGCCGGTTTCGGGCACCTCGAGCGATCAATTTTTTTTAGCACATACTAGAGCCAGTTTCGGGCACCTCTAGTGATCAATTTTTTTAGCACATGCTAGAGCCAATTTCGGGCACCTCTAGCATTCATCCAATTTTTATTCTAATCCCCCAATTTGTTAATTATCAACCTAAGTTCATTAGAATTCCTTAAATCAATCAAACCACAATAGAGTTTCATCAAATTTAGCATCATAGTAAAATTCTAAGTTTTTCCATGGTTATCCTAGAATAAAAATTCTATCAATTAAGTGCATTGGCAAAGTCATCATCGGATATTCATCAAATCTAAGTAATTCTTGTTCCAACTAAAGGCATGTCAATCAATTTATGTATCCTAAATGTAATACTTAAGATGAATGTAACTAAACATAGTAACTAAACATGGTAACTACTAATAACAATCCCCCCAAACTCGAGTGAGGCATTGTCTTCAATGCATGCATTAAAGAAAAATAAAAATCACGAAAAATAAAATGCAAACGAGGACTTACTCCGAGAGTTCGTCATCGTGGATGATTATTTTCCTTTTGGTCGGTGTCTTGATTCTCTTGCTTGAACGCGATGGTTGTTTTCTTGTTGCCGAGATGTCTTTAGCTTTGGTTGCCGTGGCATCTTCAGGGTTGGTTGCCGGGGCAAGTAGTCTGTAGTGAATTTCCTTAGCATGGTGGTTGTGAGTCTTGTTGTGGAAAAGAAAACAAAGAAAACCTGGAAACTAAAGATAATGAAGAAAAATGAAATATCTCCTAAAAATAAAAAGAAAAATAAAAAGAAAAAGAAAATATTGAAAGGAGAGCATGCTCATGCATCTCCTAAGTTGACCACTTCTTTGTTACGTTCCACATGGGCACCATTGTAGTGTTTCAATCTTTGTCCATTAACTTTGAATTCATGTTTGTCAGTGATGGACTTGATTATCACGGCACCATGGGAGAATGGTTTGACAACTTCGAATGGTCCCGACAATCTTGATTTCAGCTTTCTCGGGAAAAGTTTTAGCCAAGAATTGAATAAGAGAACTAGTTGCCCTGGCGTGAATTGCCGCGGCAATAGTTTCTTGTCATGCCATTGCTTTGTTTTCTCCTTGTAGATTCGTGCATTGTTATAGGCGAGTGCACGAAATTCTTCTATCTCATTGAGGTCCAACAAACGCTTTTGTCGGGCACTTTCCCAATCCATATTCACGGTCTTGATTGCCCAGTATGCCTTGTGTTCGATTTCCACCGGTAGATGGCATGTTTTGCCATAGACAAGTCGGAAGGGGGACATACCTAAGGGTGTTTTGAATGCAGTGCGATATGCCCAAAGTGCGTCATCTAGTCTTAATGACCAATCCTTCCTAGAGGGATTTACAACTTTCACGAGTATACCCTTCAATTCCCGGTTGGAAATTTTTGCTTGCCCGTTGGTTTGTGCGTGATATGCCATGGCGATCTTGTGTGATACGCCGAAGCGTTGCAACATCTTGGCAATAAGTCTGTTGTCAAAATGCTTGCCTTCGTCACTGATAATTGCTCTCGGCATCCCAAACCGTGTAAATATGTTTTTCTGCAAGAATCGTTGCACGGTCTTGGAATCGTTGTTGGGAACTGCAGCTGCCTCAACCCATTTAGACACGTAGTCGACGGCAAGTAGAATGTAGAGGTTGCCGAATGAAGATGGGAAAGGTCACATAAAATCGATCCCCTATACATCGAACAATTCCACCTCGATGATGTTCTGGAGCGACATCTCATGTCGTCTAGAGATATTGCCCGTCCTCTGGCAACGATTACATTGCTTGTAAAAGTCTTGGGCATCTTTGTACAATGTTGGCCAATACAAACCGGATTGCAAAACTTTGGCCGCGGTACGAGTTCCTCCAAAATGTCCTCCATAGGGTGAAGAATGGCATTGCCGGAGTATATTTTGTTGCTCTTCTTCAGGGACACATCGGCGTATAACCTGATCTGCACATTGTTTAAACAAAAGAGGCTCGTCCCAAAAGTAATGCTTAGCATCATGGCGGAACTGCTTCTTCCCTTGGTGAGTAATGCCATAAGGTAAAATACCACAAACAAGGAAATTAACTAAATCCGCGTACCAGGGTATTGCTGAGGCATGTGTTGCCGTGGTGACTGCTCCCAAAATTGTTGAGGCGTGTGCGTCAAAGGCTGCTGCAACGTCGAGAGTTGCCAAGGCGCACGCGTCTATGGTTGCCGAGGCGTCGAGGGTTACCGAGGCATGTGCGTCCATGGTTACCAAGGCAACTAAAAGTTGTTCATCCGGGAATGCATCACATATCTCTAGATCCGCGTCCTCTTCCCTATTGCGTTCTAAAAGTGATAAGTGATCGGCCACTTGATTTTCTGTTCCTTTCCTGTCCTTAATTTCAATATCAAATTCTTGTAAAAGTAATATCCAACGAATCAAACGAGGTTTAGCATCATTTTTAGCAAATAGGTATTTGATTGCCGAATGGTCCGTATGAACAATTACCTTTGTACCAATCAAATAAGATCGAAATTTGTCAAATGCGAAAACTACAGCTAGTAACTCTTTCTCCGTTGTTGTGTAATTCACTTGAGCATTATTAAGAGTTTTACTAGCGTAGTATATCACATGGAAGGTCTTACCTGTGCGTTGGCCTAGGACGGCTCTTACCGCGAAATCACTTGCATCACACATGAGCTCAAAAGGTAGCGTCCAATCTGGTGGAACGACAATGGGTGCCGAGGTAAGCTTTTTCTTTAGGGTTTCGAATGCTTGGGGTGCAAGAATCATCAAAATCGAAGACTTTATCATGTTCAAGCAAATTGCACAAGGTTTTAGTGATTTTAGAAAAATTATGAATGAACCTCCTGTAAAAACATGCATGTCCAAGAAAGCTTCGAATTCCTTTAACCGAACTTGGTGGGGGTAATCTCTCGATCACGTCCACCTTGGCTTTGTCTACTTCAATTCCCTTGGATGAAATCTTGTGGCCGAGCACTATTCCTTCATCTACCATAAAATGGCATTTCTCTCAATTGATGACTAAATCAGTTTTTTCACATCTTGCCAACACCCTCTCTAAATTGCCGAGACAGCTGTCGAAGTCATTACCAAAAACAGAAAAATCATCCATGAAGATCTCAAGGAAGTCTTCGACCATGTCTGAAAAGAGTGCCATCATGCATCTTTGGAAGGTTGCCGGGGCGTTACACAATCCGAACGACATCATTCGGAAAGCATAAGTACCGTATGGGCATGTGAATGTTGTCTTTTCTTGATCTTCTGGTGCTATGGCAATTTGATTGTAACCTGAATAACCATCAAGAAAACAATAAAAGGGTTTACCTGAAAGACGGTCAAGCATTTGATCAATAAAGGGTAATGAGAAGTGATCTTTCCTAGTGGCTTTGTTTAGCTTTCGATAATCCATACAAACCCTCCAACCGGTCACAGTCCTGGTTGGAATGAGTTCATTGTTTTCATTACTTACCACCGTTATACCTCCTCTTTCCGGTAGACATTGTACCAGACTTACCCATGTACTATCAGAGATAGGGTATATAATGCCGGCGTCAAGCCACTTGATGATTTCTTTCATTACAACCCCTTTCATGGCATGATTCAGTCTCCTCTGGGCCTCAATTGAAGGTTTGTGATCATCCTCCAACAAAATCTTGTGCATGCACACTGCCGGGCTAATTCTCTTCAAGTCGGCAATTGTCCACCCTATTGCCTTTTTGTGTAGCTTCAACATTTTGATCAGCTTCTTTTCCTGCTCAGGCTGTAACTTAGAAGAAATAATTACAGGCAATGTATTATCGGTTTCTAAGTATGCATATTTTAGTTGCTCTGGCAACTACTTCAACTCAAGAATCGGTGGTTGTTCAATAGAGGGTTTTTTGAGCTTACATTCCTTACCTGAGTAATCCAGTGGTTCAAAGTATGTACCTGGTCGATTGACTAGCCAATTTGCCTCTTCTTGTTGTTCCTCATCGACAGGTTCTTCATACTCCTCAGGTTCCTCTTGATCAGCGATGTAGTTACCGAGGTAACTAAATTCCTCGTCGAAGTTAAACTCTGCCGTGGCATGAAGAAGCTGGCATTCTTTGGGATCATCGGCATGCCTTAGTGTTTGGAACACATTTAGTTTAACTTGCTGGTCATTCACCCTCATTGTGAGTTCTCCCTTTTCAACATCGATCAAGGTTCTCCCTGTTACTAGGAATGGTCTCCCAAGAATGATAGGTGCATGCTCATATGCTTCACAATCCAAAACAATAAAGTCAGCATGAAAAATAAATTTATCAACTTTTACCAGTATGTCATCGATTTTCCCTCTGGATGCACATAGGATCTGTCGGCTAGCTGTAGCATAACTGTTGTAGGTCTTGCCTTCCCGATTCCTAGTTCTTGGAAAACCGATTTAGGCATCAAGTTTATGCTAGCCCCAAGGTCGCATAATGCTTTCCCGACATAGTGGTTTCCAATGGAACAAGGTATTGTGAAACTTCCGGGATCCTTCAACCTGGGTGGCATACGATTGTGCAACATTGCCATGCATCCCTCTGTTGCGGCAACTGTTTCAAACTCTCCTAGCCTTGTTCTCTTGGACACAATGTCTTTAAGAAACTTGGCATAGTTTGGCATTTGTTCAATTGCTTCCACCAATGGCAAGTTGATGTGGACTTGCTTTAGGATATCAAGAAACTTCTTGAATTGATATTCTTGCTTTTTTTGCTTCAACCTTTGTGGCAATGGTGGTGGAAGTCAGATATCTTCGATCCTTACATTGGTTTGGAACCTGATTGACGGCATTGCCGGGACAACTGGAGTTGCCGAGGTATTATCACTTGGGGTTGCCGAGAATGCTTATCACAAGTTGCCGAAACATCCTTATCGTCGGTTGCCGAGGCATGCTTATTGCTGGTTGCCGAGGCAATTCCTGGTTCAGTATCTGAGGCTTTGCCGCTAGGTTCGTCTTGATCTTTTTGTGGAGTTTTGTTTGATGAACGGGTCTGAGCCTCTCTAAGTTGTTGGCCACTTCTAGTGGTGATTGCCTTACATTGCTCATGGCCAGTTCCTCTTGCGACTTCAGTATCGCTAGGTAAACCTCCTTACGGTCTAGTATTCAGATTTTGAGCAAACTGTCCGACTTGATTTTCCAATGATTTGATTGCCGCCTCTTGGTTTTGCAATCTCATCTCGGTCCTGTTAATAAAAGCACCAGTTCTTTTTTTGAAGTTACTATTCTCAGCCATATAAGATTCAATTTTCATCATAAAAACATTTAGAGAATTTTCCAAAGAACTAGATGTTGTCGGTTGTTGCTGCGGCAGTTGTTGCCATGGCATATTCTGCTGAAATCCCGATGCTTGTGCATTCTGATTGTTCTGGTTTAGAGCATTGTTGGGATTACTCCATGAAAAATTCGGGTGCTTCTTCCAAGCTGGATTGTATGTATTGGACATCACATTGTTGTTCCGATTGTAATTCCCCACATAGAAGTTGGATTCCGGATTCTGCATACATTTAGAAGAATCATGGTTATCACCACATAACTCACAAAAAGAATCCATTACCTTGACTTCATGTGTGTTGTTTGGTTTTTGCATGTTCTGGACCATCTTGGTTAAAGTGGCCAATTGTGGCGAAATTGAATATGATGATCCTAGTTCATGTATTGTGGCTTGGCGTCTAACTCCTCCTCTTCTAGTAGATGGGAATTGATAATCATTCTTGGCCAGCCTGTTTAGAATTTGCATTGCTTCCTCCGGTGACTTATCTAGGAGTATGCCGTTTGCCGATGCATCTAGCATCATCCTTGTTGGTGTATTCACGGCGTTGTAAAACATTGTTACTTGAGTCCACACAGGGAATTCGTGTAGGGGGCATTTGTGTAGAAGTTCTCTATATCGCTCCCAAGCCTCGTACATGGATTCATCATCTGCCTGCCGAAAAGAAGTAATGTCGTTCTGGCTTATCACCAAATTTGTAGGATTAAACCGAGCAAGGAAATCACGACAAAGATCGGTCCAAGATGCTATTGATCCGGCAGAATGCTATTCAACCATGCTTTCGCCCTATCCTCGGTGAATAGGGAATAATCTTAATCGTAAGACATCGGGGGTGACTCCGTGTATTTTGAACTAGTTGCAAATATCGAGGAAAGATTTCAGATGTTGTCGTGCATCTTCAGTTGCTGAGCCGCCAAATTGACCAATTGTGTTGATCATATTAAACATTACCGATTTCAACTCAAAATGGTCGGCTTCAATTTCAAAAAGCGACAACTCCTGGATTAAGTCCATCAAGATCTTCTTCAAGATAGTCTCGAATAGTTCTGTTTCGTGCAAGAATCACTCCTCCTCCTGCTGGAACATCTTGATTCATATTTCCGTCTTGATTAGCTATTGCTACTCTTATCCTTCGCCTAAGTCTTTGTAAGGTTCGTTCGATTTCTGGATCAAAGGGATATTCTGGTGTAATCGGTCTCGCCCTGGTCATATACCAATGCAAAACCAAAGTTTGTTAGACCTTTGATTCTTAAACAAGAAAAGTAAAAAGAAAGTACAAGAAAATAAAAACAAAGTCGCTATTGCCAATCCCCGGCAACGGCGCCAAAAACTTGTTGCGCGTAATAAGTGCTACGCAATTGTGCAAGTATACACGTTGCAAGTTATAGTATAAAAGATATCGTCTCCACATGGACTGGTGCCACTTCAAGAATCTAGTCTCTTGCACTGTAAAAAGTAAAAACACAAATAAAGGATTATAGGAGTTTAACTAATAACTAATCTAGAAAGCAATAAAGTAAAAGAATAGATGAAATCAAATGAGAGAGAGATAGGCCATGTTATCGTGAGTTGAGGTGTGATATCCGATTGGATCGTCTTGGTAAAAGAGTGCACGGGCAACTCAGTTACCGTGGCAACTTGTACAACGGGGTTGCCTTGGTAACTAATCGATGGTTGCCTGGGCGACTAGTTGGGCAACTACTTGGGCTTCTAGGCATCAACCTTCAAGGTTCGATAGAGCGTTCTTCAATGGTTTCTTCTTATCCCTAAGTCGAAACTCTAGCTACTTGTGCATGCCTTGATAATACATCCCTGCGTGAATCAAGGGTGAACAACAACCAATCTTGCGCCCCTCTTAGCCGTTGAAATCCTTGCTTATTCCTAAGCCGGATTAATCTTCACCATCAATAGATTGAGTAAAGATCATATTCATTCGTTTCTTGAATCTAACTCTCCTGATATTAGATAAATAGATGAAATCACGAGATCCTCTCCCAATTCACTCGCAAACAAGAATAAGAACCAAGAATGAATAAACCTTGAATAGAAAAGTGCAAACTCTTATTACCTAAACAAAAACCAATAGTTTCTCACAACCACAAAACACAATAACCATAGCCAAATAGATTTAGTTCATGGCTAGGTTCCAAAGAAACACAAGATAAATAATCCCTAGCATGAACCCAATCGAACAAGAAAGAAAAGGATGAAGAAGGAAGCTTGTCGAAATCCTTCTTGCCCTAGATGCTTGTCGAAAATTCACTCCTCTTGCCCTCTTTGGAGTTGTCGAAATTCCCCTATCTCTTGCTGTTTGGAGTTTGACGATATGGCCTCTTATTTATAGGGCTAGGTCAAAGTCCTTCTTTGAGGAGGAAGTTAAGTTGGAATTAAATTATCTTTAAAGAATATAATTCTTTATTATAATTATATTCCTACTAGAACTTCTCCTATCATCTTGGAATTTAATTCTTCTTTAATCTCTTCATGGAAATCAAATTCCTTTGGGATTGGGCTTTGCTCCACGTCATCTTGGGCTTGTCTAGTCATCAATTTCGACTACCATATCACATTTGCTATTGTCGACAATTGCCCTGGCAACTGGCTCGACGTCTCCTTCATGCATTGCCCTGGCAACTAGCTCGACATCTCCTTCATGTATTGCCCTGGCAACTAGCTCTAGCCTTGCTTTGGCAAGTGATCCTGCACATACAGACAAAACACACCAAAGCAGCATCTTTTCCCACAAAAACTACCAAGTTATGTAATCAAACTCAACGATGGAAGGAAACATGGATTAATGCATGAATGGCTAATTATGCAACTAATATGAGCATAAGTCTAACAATAATATGAGTAAAAAGGGTAAAAAAATAGTACTTTTGTACATTTATCACAAGCCTAATGGCTCGTACGAAGCAAACCACCAGGAAATCTATCGGAGGTAAGGCACCAAGGAAGCAACTAGCCATAAAAGCCGCTCGGAAATCGGCTTCAGCCACCGGTGGGGTTAAGAAGCCACACAGGTTTAGGCCGGGAACTGTGGCATTGCGTGAGGTCCGGAAATACCAAAAGAGCACTGAACTCCTGATAAGGAAGCTGTAAACATAAATCGAGCAAAACGCAATGGAAGGATCGAAATTCATAAATACCTCTAGCCATTGTCAAAACCGTATGCTAAATTGAAATGTGGTTGCACCACCGTCGAGCACGTCGAACCACCGTCGGATGCTTAAAATCACCGTGGAAACGCCTCGAACCACCGTTGTAAATATCATACACGGCAACACAAAAAACTAAAATACCATGGATCTTCTAAGTATTCAAAACTCACTTAGATGAAATATGTGATTCTTGTGTTTTGTGCTTAGGGGCCTTAGGCTAATGGGGTATTTATAGGTGTGATTTTCCCATAAAAAACCACCCAGTTATCCAACCACTTTGCACGTCCACAATTGTGAGAGTGGGAATGTGAAAATGGGAACATGACAGCAATGGAAACGTGGTAACTGCCACGAACCACACTAAAGTGGTTATCCAACATTCTCCCACTTGGTTCGTGTTATCCTTAAAGTCGAAACATAATGCACAAATCATGGCGATATTTTCTCTATGGATTTGAGTAGTATCTTGCATGTATCACAATACATCAAATCTCAACACTTGAGCCCATATACTTAATGAATAAACCCGGTGTTTATTCTAGGTCCAAACTTTAGTGATATTTCTCGAAACAATTAACTTAATGTGTACATAACATATATGAGAAATATCAAACTTTATCAGAGTTTCAACAGAATCATTCTTACAATGAAAATTTACAAAGCGGGAACAAGTCCAGAGTGACAACATGATCCTTAAATTTATGTGGTGGCATGCCCTTAGTCAAAGGATCAACTAATATCTGCTCAGTGTTAATGTGCTCAATGACCATTTTATGTTCTTTAACACGTTCCTTTATGGATAGATACTTAATGTCGATGTGTTTACTTCGACTTCCACTTTTGTTGTTATTATCCATAAAGACAGCAGCTAAATTGTCACAATATATCCTTAATGGCCTAGAGATTGAATCCACAAGTCTCAGCCCAGAAATGAAACTCTTTAACCATACTCCATGTGAGGTAGCCTCAAAACATGAAACGAACTCGGCCTCCATAGTGAAAGTGGTTGTCAATGTCTGCTTGACACTCCTCCAAGATATAGCTCCGCTGGCAAACATAAATATGTAACCTGATGTTGATTTACGTGAATCAACACAGCCAGTAAAGTCTGAATCAGAGTAGCCAATCACCTCTAAATGGTTAGATCGTTTGTACGTAAGCATGTATTCCTTTGTCCCTTTGAGGTATCTTAAAACTTTCTTTGCAGCTCTCTAGTGGTCCATACCCGGATTACTCTGATATCTTCCCAACATCCCAACGGAAAATGCAATGTCAGGTCTTGTACAGACTTGAGCATACATCAGGCTTCCAACAACAGAAGCATATGGAACGTTTTTCATTTGTTCATTCTCAAATTTGTTCTTTGGGCATTGGTTCAAATTGAACTTATCACTCTTCACGATAGGAGCAACACTAGGTAAACAATCTTTCATCCGAATTCTCTCTAAAACTTTGTTGATATAGGTTTCTTGAGATAGACCTAAGACACCTTTATGTCTATCACGATGAATCTTAATGCCAATGACATAAGATGCATCACCCATATCTTTCATATCAAAATTTTTAGAAAGAAATTGTTTCACCTCATGTAGCATACCCCTGTCATTTGATGCAAGTAAAATATCATCCACATATAGAATAAGGAAAAAAATTTTACTCCCACTGACCTTCTGGTATATACATTGATCCATTATATTCTCAACAAAACCAAATGAAGAGATAACCTCATAGAATTTCAAATACCACTGACGGGAGGCTTGTTTCAATCCGTATATAGATTTCTTTAACTTACAAACCAAATTTTCACCATCGCTTGAGGAAAATCCTTCAGGTTGTTTCATGTATACCTCTTCCTCTAGGTCACCATTAAGAAAGACAGTTTTCACATCCATTTGTTGTAACTCAAGGTCAAATTGAGCTACTAATGCTAACACAATGCGTAAGGAATCTTTCTACTAAAAGTTTCAGTGTAATCAATTCATTCTCGCTGAGTGAATCCTTTAGCAACAAGTCTTACTTTATATCTTTCTATGTTGCCTTTTGAGTCCCTTTTTGTTTTGAAGACCCATTTACATCCAATGGCTTTTACACCATCAGGCAACGGTACAAGATCCTAAACTTCGTTGCTTTTCATAGAATCCATCTCATCCTTCATAGCATCATACCATAATTTTGATTCATTGCAGTTCATGGCAGTTAAAAATGACTCATGGTCAATTTCAGCTCCAACGTTATAGTCAGATTCTTGTAAATACACAAAATAATCACTAGAAATTGCTGATCTTTTTTCTCTAACAGATCTCCTTAACGTTGAACCAACATTTTCTTGTGATCATGTTGTTCAACTGGTTGTTCAATAATTTCTATATTTTTCTTGAACAACTTGATCTACTGGAGTGTTTTCAGCAGGCTATGAAACGTCAGCGATTGGTTGTTCAACACCCGGTTGATCTTGAGGAGTGTTATATATGATAAACAATCTCTCACTTGAAGTGGATTGATGACCTACGAGTATTGAACCCCGAGACAGATCACTCCCACTGATTGAGTCATTCTCAAGAAATTTTGCATTTCTTGATTCCACAATTATAGTGCTATTAGATGGACAGTAGAATCTATAACCTTTGGACCTTTCGACATATCCAATGAAATACCCATTAATGGTCTTTGGGTCCAGTATCTTTTCTTGAGGGTTATAAATTCTCACTTCAGACGGGCATCCCCATATGCGTATATGTCACAAACTCGGTTTCTAACCTTTGAATAACTCAAAAGGTGTCTTTGGGACAGCCTTGGTTGGAACCCAGTTTAATATATTCACAGCCGTCTTGAGAGCTTCAACCCATAAAGACTTAGGTAGCCTAGAGCTACTAAGCATACTTCACACCATGTCCATTAGAGTTCGATTTCTTCTTTCCGCAATACCATTCTGATCAGCGAGCCTGTCATGGTGTATTGGCCAACTATACCGTTGTCTTGAAGAAATTTTGCAAATGGACCATGTGCTTGTCCATCCTCAGTGTATCTACCATAATACTTACCACCTCTATCGGTTCTCACAATCTTTATTTGTTTACCGCATCGTTTCTCTACTTCAACCTTAAAGGCTTCTAACGCTTCACTTTTATGATGAAGCATGTAGAGATACATGAACCGTGAGTAATCATCTATGAAAGAGATGGAGTATTTCTGACCTTGCACATCCATATCTGGACAACAAATATCAAAATAGATGATTTCCAATATGGACGAACTCCTCTTGGTACCTTTCTTTGACTTGTTAGTCTGCTTGCCCTTAATGCAGTCTACACAAGCATCAAAATCAGTAAAATCTAAGGTATTGAGTACCTTGTCATTTACTAATCTTTTAATCCTTTCAATGGAGATATTTCCTAATCTCCGGTGCCACAAAGTAGAGGAATCTTCATTTATAACACAACGTTTAGTACCAGTTTGAATGTGCATAACATTATGAGTGGCATTATTTTGTAAATCAATAGAGTAAAGACCATCACTTAAAACACCATTTCCAACAATTTCATATTTATAAAATAAACTGAATCCAACATTTGAAAAATTAAAACAATAGCCCAATGGTGCAAGTCTTGAAATGGAAATTAAGTTTCTAGAAAAACTAGTAATATAAAAAGTCTTTTCTAAAATTAAAACAAAGCCACTGGTAAGCACTAATTCGCAGGTCCCAATAGCTTCCACATGTGACTGCATCTTGTTTCTCGAATAGATATATCGCTCAGCTCCCACTGGTTCCCTCAGGGTTTTTAATCCATGTAAAGAATTTGAGATATGGATTGCAGAACCAAAATCAATCCACCATGTGTTATAATTAAAATCAACCATATTTGACTCAAAGCAAATAAGTGAGATTGATTTACCTTTCTTTTCAAGCCAGTCCTTATGCTTGACACAGTCCTTCTTCATGTGTCCCTTCTTTTTACAAAAGAAAAACGTCAACTCTTTCTTTATGTCACATTGGGGTTGCATTTTAGCCTTCCCCTTCTGCTTGGCTTAGACTGACCTCTTTCCTTGAGTAACCGATAGTGCACTCTCTCCCATCTCCAATACGAGCCTACCCTCTTATTAATCACACATGGTCAAAAGTTCATCAATATACCATTTATCCTTATGTGTGTTATAAGAGATCTTGAATGACCAATATTGAGGTGGAAGAGTGTTCAATATATAGTGCACCAGGAAAGATTCAAACATTTCAACCTCAAGTGCCTTAAGTCAAGCTGCCAAATCTCACATCTTATTGATGTGATCGCGCACACCTTTCACTGTAGTGAGCTTTAGTGATGTGAACTTCATAATTAGGGTGCCGACTAATGACTTTTGAGAAGTCTGGAACCATTTCTCTATAGCCGTTAATAGCTCTTTGACATTCTCATAATGCTCAATCGAGCCATGAACATCAGCCAGAACCTTGTTGTTAATGAACATAATACTTAAGCGATTGGATCGCTCCCACTTTTCATATAGAGCAAGATCAGCCTGATTAATAGTGTCAGTGAAATGTGGCTCAGATTTCCTTATAGCATAATCAATATCCATACACCCTAATTGAAGAAGAATACCATACTTCCAGAACTTAAAGTTCTCACTGGTTAATTCAAGGATATCTACTTTATTATCAGACATATTCATAGGTTGTAATGCTGCAAAATAAATTGATATACATGTGATAAGTGTTCAAAAGTACTATTTTTATTACCCTTTTTACTCATATTATTGTTAGACTTAAGCTCATATTAGTTGCATAATTAGTCATCCATGCATTAATTCATGTTTCTTTCCACCGTTGAGCTTGATTACATAACTTGGTAATTTTTGTGGAAAAAGATGCTGCTTTGTTGTATTTTTGTGTGTGTGTAGAATCACTTGCCTAAACAAGGCTAGAACCAGTTGCCAGAGCAATGCATGAAGTAGATGTCGAGCTAGCTGCCAGGGCAATGCATGAAGGAGACGCCGAGCCAGTTGCCAGGGCAATTGTCGACAAAGAATAAGGTGATATAGTAGTCAAAATTGATGACTAGACAAGCCCAAGATGACGTGGAGCAAAGCTAAATCCCAAAGGAATTTGATTTCCATGAAGAGATTAAAGAAGAATTAAATTCCAAGAAGATAAAGAAGTTCTAGTAGGAATATAATTACAATAAAGAATTATATTCTTTAAAGATAATTTAATTCCAGCTTAACTTCCTCCTCAAAGAAGGACTTTGACCTAGCCCTATAAATAAGAGGCCATATCGTCAACTCGAGGGAGAGCAAGAGGAGGGAAAATTTCGACAACCCCATAGGGCAAGAAGAGAGAAATTTCGACAAGAGAGCAAGGGGGAGAGAGTTCTTCTTCTTCTTCTTTGCTTCCATTAGATTCATGGTTTGGGGATTATTCTTTGTATATCTTTTGAACCCAACCATGAACTAACTTGATCGACTGGGGTTATCGTGTTTTGTTGTTGTGAAAAACAATTGGATTTTGTTTAGGTAATAAGAGTTTGCACTTTCAATTCAAGGTTTACTCATTCTTGGTTCTTATTCTTGTTTGCGAGTGAATTGGGAGAGGATCTCGTAACTTCATCTATTTATCTAATATCGGGAGAGTTAGATTCAAGAAACGAATGAGTATGATCTTTATTCAATCTATTGATGGTGAAGATTAATCCGGCTTAGGAATAAATTAAGGATTTCAACGGCTAAGAGGAGCACAAGATTGGTTGTTGTTCACCCTTGATTCACGCAGGGATGTATTATCAAGGCATGCACAAGTAGCTAGAGTTTCTACTTAGGGATAAGAAGAAACCATTGAAGAACTCTCTGCCGAACCTTGAATTTGCTGCCCAGGCGCCCAAGTAGTTGCCCAGCTAGTCGCCCAAGCAACCATCGATTAGTTGCCAAGGCAACCCCGCTGTGCAAGTTGCCTTTGCACCCTTTTACCATGACGATCCAATCGGCTATCACACCTCAACTCATGATAACCTGACCTATTCTCTCGTTTGATTTCATCTATTCTTTTAGTTTATTGCTCTTAGTTTACTCGTTAATTAGAACTCCTATTATCAGTTGTGTTTTTACTTTTCACAGTGCAGTAACTTAAGCAAAGTGGCCCAAACCAATCCCTGTGGAGACGATACTCGATACTCATATCACTTTATTACTTGCGACGTGTATACTTGCACAATTGCGTAGCACTTATTACGCGCAACAAGTTTTTGGCGCCGTTGCCGGGGATTGGCAATTGGTGTTAGTTGTTTTTGTTATTGCATTTTTTTCTCTTAGTTTTACTAACTTCTCTTTTTGTTTGTTTTATCAAAAAAAATTTAGGTGCGCTACAAGTTAAGGGACATCAACATGTCGGGAAATAAAAGCCGATCTATTCGAGAGATGATGTTGGAAGATATGAATCAATCCAATCAAGAGTTTCTTGCACCCTTTGATGATTACCTATACCAACCGAGAAATGCCAAAGAACTTATACCGTGGAAAAATCTTATGCTATGTGTGGAGAACATCATGTGTTTGAAAATTGCCCTCACATTTTCGGTGCATATAACTACATAGAGGACCATAGAGGGAACTAGCGGCAAAATTCTTCATGGTATGGTCAAAAAGCTCAATTTTTTTTTAAAATAACAATTTTGCCGCAGCAACAGATATGCCATGGCAATGTAGTCCTTTTCAAGAGCATTCCAATTCCTTGGAGGAAACGTTACTAGCTTCCTTGGCTAGACTTGACGGATCAATTGAAGAGATTCGAGAGCTATCAAAATCTATGGATACGAGGATAGCTCAGTGGGATTCAACCTTAGGGGATTTAGAAGATCAATTGGGGAGATCCACATATGTCATGGATAACAAGCACCAACAATTTATTCCTAGGGATACTGACGTCCCAAGGCAAAAGGATAAGGAGCAATGCAAAGAAAGCTCTCCGATGTGTGGGGAACAACTAAAACCTCAAAGTCGAGAGTATGTTGATGAGAAAGACTGCCCAACACATGATGAGCCTGAGCAACAAATTGCCTCGGCAATGATTGAGGAGCCTGAACAAAGCAATGCCGCGACAACACTCAGTGAAGCTGAGAACAACAATACTACAACAAATTCTGGGGAACCTGATGCCCAGAAGGTTACAACGTTGATGTTGAAGCAGGAATCTTTAGATTGCTCTTATCTACAGTTGCCACGGCAATTGCACGACCACATGCAAGATAAACGAGATGATAATACCTTGCCAATGGAATATGAGCAGGTAATGGTTGAACCTTTTGAATTCTTTAAAAACTCACCTCGTTCATTGCAGGTATGTCTTGAGGAACCGATGTTGGTAGATTTGAAGTAATCGAAATCTCTACTGATGGAGATGTTTGAGAGGCCAAAAGAAAAAGGTGTTTGGATTCGTAAAGATTTTCAGAAAATTGGTTCTTCCCTTGACTTACAGCAAATTTTGGCAACTGATTGCCACGGCAATTGGCTTGAGCAACAATTGCCACTACAACAAAGGCTACATCCAACCATGATAGAAGTCGACAAGAATGAGGTAATTGAATGGTTGAGAATGGATATAATTTTTCCTATTAATATATTTGTGCCTTCAGGAATAGTAGCAAGGTGGAGAATATACATGGACTACAAGCGAACAAAGAAGAAAGACACCTCCACCATGGTAACGCAAAAGGGAGTAGTGGCAAGCACATTGGCCAAACTCTTTTTGGGCAATATTGTCACCCGATGGAGGGTGCAGATGGACTATAAGAAGTCTCGAAAACGACCATCCTCAAGTTTCCTCAGATATGCACTAACATTAAAATATGCATGATGGCACTCTTTTCAGACATGGTCGAAGACTTCCTTGAGATCTTCATGGGTGATTTTTTCGTTTTTGGTAGTGACTTCAATAGTTGCCTCGACAATTTAGAGAATGTGTTGGCAAGATGTGAAAAAACCGATTTAGTCATTAATTGGGAGAAGTGCCATATTATGGTAGATGAAGGAATAGTGCTTCGGCCACAAGAATTCATCCAAGGGAATTGAAGTAGACAAAGCCAAGGTGGACGTGATCGAGAGATTACCCCCACCAAGATAAAGTCTTCCATTTTGATGATTCTTGCACCCAAGCATTCGAAACCCTAAAGGAAAAGCTTGCCTCGGCACCCATTGTCGTTCCACCAGATTGGACGCTACCTTTTGAGCTCATGTGTGATGCAAATGATTTCACGGTAGGAGCAGTCCTAGGCCAATACACAGGAAATGAACAGAAAATCAAGTGGTGGCCGATCACTTATCACGTTTAGAACGCAATAGGGAGGAGGACGCAGATTTAGAGATATGCGATGCATTCCCGGATGAACAAATTTTAGTTGCCTCGGCAACCATGGATGTGCATGCCTCGGCAACCCTTGACGCCTCGGCAACCATGGATGCGCATGCCTCAGCAACCCTCGACGCCGCAACAGCTCTTGACGCGCACGCCTCGGCAAACTCCAGACATGCACGCCTCGGTAACCCTCGATGCCGCAGCAACCCTTGAAGCCTCGGTAACCATGGATGCGCATGCCTCGGCAACCCTCGACTCCGCAGTAGCTCTTGACGCGCACGCCTCGGCAACCACTGATACGCACGCTTCGACAATCATGGACATGTATGCCTCAGAAACTCTAGACGCACACACCTCGGCAATCTTGAGAGCAGTCGCCACGACAACACATGCCTCGACAATACCCTGGTACACGGATTTAGTTAATTTCCTTATTTGTGGTATTTTACCTTATGGCCTTACTCACCAAGGGAAGAAGCGGTTCCGCCATGATGCTAAGCATTACTTTTGGGATGAGCCTTTTTTGTTTAAACAATGTGCAGATCAGGTTATACGCCGATGTGTCCCTGAAGAGGATCAACAGAATGTACTCCGAAAATGTCATTCTTCACCCTATGGAGGACATTTTGGAGGAACTCGTACCGCGGCCAAAGTTTTTCAATCCGGTTTGTATTTGCCAACACTGTACAAAGATGCCCAAGAGTTTTACAAGCAATCTGATCGTTGCCAGAGAACGGGCAATATCACCCACAAACCAATGGGCAAGCAGAAATTTCCAACCGGGAATTGAAGGGTATACTCGAGAAAGTTGTAAATCCCTCTAGGAATGATTGGTCAGCAAGACTAGATGACGCACTTTGGGAATATCGCACTGCGTTCAAAACACCCTTAGGTATGTCCCTCTTTCCGACTTGTCTATGGCAAAATATGCCATCTACCGGTGGAAATCGAGCACAAGGCATATTGGGCAATCAAGACCGTGAATATGGATTGGGAAAGTGCATGGCAAAAGCGTTTGTTGGACCTCAACGAGATAGAAAAATTTCGTGCACTCGCCTATAACAATGCACAAATCTACAAGGAGAAAACAAAGCAATGGCACGACAAGAAACTATTGCCGCGGCAATTCATGCCAGGGAAACTAGTTCTCTTATTCAATTCTCGACTAAAACTTTTCCCGGGAAAACTAAAATCAAGATGGTCAGGACCATTCTAAGTTGTCAAACCATTCTCCCATGGTACTGTGATAATCAAGTCCATTACCGACGAACATGAATTCAAAGTTAACGGACAGAGATTGAAGCAATACAACGGTGCCCATGTAGAACGAAACAAAGAAGTTGACACCTTAGGAGATGCATGAGCATGTTCTCCTTTCGATATTTTCTTTTTATTTTTCTTTTTATTTTTTTCGAACTATTTTTTTTCTTTCTATTATTTTCGGTTATTTTTTTCTCTCTTTATTTATTTTTGGAATTTTTAGGAGAGATTTTATTTTTCTTCATTGTCTTTAGTTTCTAGGTTTTCTTTTCCACAACAAGACTCACAACCACCATGCTAAGAAAATTTACTGCCGACTACTTGCCACAACAACCACAACAGAAACTAGCGATGCCCAGGCAACAACAATGGCGTCGGCAACTTCTGGTGCCCAAACATGGATCAAATCAAAGCAATGCTATTCACGCGGTACCAGCATTCAACCACCGACTGAAAAATGAATCAAGCAAACGGCACGAAGGAAACTTATCACTCGAGGTGACGAGCTCTCCGACTAACTCATTTCATTTAGTTTCTTTTAAGTTTTGTTTCACTCTTACATGCATTGAGGACAATGCTTCTCTCGAGTTTGGGGGGGTGTTGGTTTCTAGTTAGTTTCATGTTTAGTTGCATTCATCGTTAGCAATCACATATAAGTTGCATATGTTACTTGCCATGCCTTTAATTGGATTTAATTGCTTAAGACTTGTTGAATATCCAATGATGAATTTTTGCCACTGCACTTAATTGAAATAACCTTTAATTTTAGGATTGCATGAAAAGAACTTAGAATTTTACTACGATGCTGAATTTTTTTACATGGTTGTGGCTTGTTGATTGAAAGAAACTTAGTGAACTTAGGTTGCTTAAAATTTGGGTAAATTTAAAATTAAAAATTAAAAGTTAAATTCTTGCTAGAGGTGCCCGAAACTGGCTCTAGTAGTAAATACACTTTCTTGCTAGAGGTGCCCGAAACTGGCTCTAGTAGTTAATGCACATTAAAGAATCGCTAGAGGTGCCCGAAATTGGCTCTAGTCGACTAAAATAAAATGAGAAATTGCTTACTTTGCTAGAGGTGCCCGAAATTGGCTCTAGTGAAAATAAAAATAAATGTCCCGGTAATTAAATTGATAAAAGCCTATTGTTCACATAGAATCTTGAAAATCAACTTGTACACAACTACGTACACACATTGTCACGAGCATTATAGTTTTGTTCTGGGTAATTTTTGTGCTATCCGAAAAATTAAAAGGTGATCATACTTTGTGCCACGGTTCCGAGGTTTGAATTCAAGTTTGAAGCATGTCTTTGATGATTAAAGTCTTGGCAGGTAATTGTTAGTTTGCATTGCTTGAGGACAAGCAATAGTTCGAGTTTGGGGGTGTGATAAGTGTTCAAAAGTACTATTTCTATTACCCTTTTTACTCATATTATTGTTAGACTTAAGCTCATATTAGTTGCATAATTAGTCATTCATGTATTAATTCATGTTTCTTTCCACCGTTGAGCTTGATTACATAACTTGGTAATTTTTGTGGAAAAAGATGCTGCTTTGGTGTATTTTTGTGTGTGTGCAGAATCACTTGCCTAAACAAGGTTAGAACCAGTTGCCAGGGCAGTGCATGAAGGAGATGCCGAGCTAGTTGCCAGGGCAATGCATGAAGGAGACGCCGAGCCAGTTGCCAGGGCAATTGTCGACAAAGAATAAGGTGATATGATAGTCAAAATTGATGACTAGAGAAGGCCAAGATGGCGTGGAGCAAAGCTAAATCCCAAAGGAATTTGATTTCCATGAAGAGATTAAAGAAGAATTAAATTCCAAGAAGATAGGAGAAGTTCTAGTAGGAATATAATTATAATAAAGAATTATATTCTTTAAAGATAATTTAATTCCAACTTAACTTCCTCCTCAAAGAAGGACTTTGACCTAGCCCTATAAATAAGAGGCCATATCGTCAACTTGAGGGAGAGCAAGAGGAGGGAAAATTTTGACAACCCCATACGACAAGAAGAGAGAAATTTCGACAAGAGAGCAAGGGGAGAGAGTTCGATTTCTTCTTCTTCTTCTTCTTCTTCTTCTTTGCTTCTATTAGATTCATGGTTTGGGGATTATTCTTTGTATATCTTTTGAACCCAACCATGAACTAACTTGATTGGTTGGGGTTATTGTGTTTTGTTGTTGTGAAAAACAATTGGATTTTGTTTAGGTAATAAGAGTTTGCACTTTCAATTCAAGGTTTACTCATTCTTGGTTCTTATTCTTTTTTGCGAGTGAATTGGGAGAGGATCTTGTAACTTCATCTATTTATCTAATATCAGGAGAGTTAGATTCAAGAAACGAATGAGTATGGTCTTTATTCAATCTATTGATGGTGAAGATTAATCCGGCTTAGGAATAAGTTAAGGATTTCAACGGCTAAGAGGAGCGCAAGATTGGTTGTTGTTCACCCTTGATTCACGCAGGGATGTATTATCAAGGCATGCACAAGTAGCTAGAGTTTCGACTTAGGGATAAGAAGAAACCATTGAAGAACACTTTGCCGAACCTTGAAGTTGCTGCCCAGACGCCCAAGTAGTTGCCCAGCTAGTTGCCCAGGCAACCATCGATTAGTTGCCAAGGCAACCCCGCTGTGCAAGTTGCCACGGCAACTGAGTTGCCTTTGCACCCTTTTACCAAGACGATCCAATCGGCTATCACACCTAAACTCATGATAACCTGACCTATTCTCTCTTTTGATTTTATCTATTCTTTTAGTTTATTGCTCTTAGTTTACTCGTTAATTAGAACTCCTATTATCAGTTGTGTTTTTACTTTTCACAGTGCAGTAACTTAAGCAAAGTGGCCCAAACCAATCTCTGTGGAGACGATACTCGATACTCATATCACTTTATTACTTGCGACGTGTATACTTGCACAATTGCGTAGCACTTATTACGCGCAACAACATGGTTACTATAAATTTGAGGCAAACATAAGTTATAATTTACCAATGCAAATTATGTAAATAATGAATGTAGTGACATAAAAATTGCCTATGGGCTAAATTTTTAATTCGAATAGATCTATTTTATGATAGAATTATTTTTCTATTCCTTATATAAAATTATTAAATTTATTTTCATAATTCCTGTGGGTAATTATAAAAACTCATCTAATAATTTTATCTTAATAAGTTATGTAATGGGATTTAATATCTAAGCTTTTCGTGTGTTATTTTTAACCTTAGTAATTTCATTTAACTAAAGATGTTGTAGCTAGTTTTTAACTAAATAAAATTATGAAAATCACTTAGCTAGATATTAACCCTAAACTTTATTCAAAGTTGTTGCTAATTCATTGTGCAACATTTTATGTCTAATCTTTATGAGATCCTTACCGTAATTTTATTTAATTAAAGTTGTTGTGGCTAATTCTCTAATTAAATAAATTATTCGGATCCCTAGACATATATTCTATAGTTTTATTGCTTAATACTTTATGCAATAAATCTTAAAGTTTTATGTACCTAATTTTATGTATATAACTAATTACCTGGTAGTTATACATCATCTCTTAATTTAGACACATACAATAATCATTTCTAAAATTTATTTTTAATAAAATTATTAATAAATTTTAGAAATTAATTTAATAAAATATAACGATTTTAAAACAAAAGTCTGCAACATAATTTTTCTCAAAAATTTAGAATTTAAAGATCAACATGGCATTTTAATTTTGAGAATCATGCAAACTTTAAAACGACAAGGCAGAGATTTAACCATGCTCGGATACCAAATGTAAACATAAATTGAGCAAAACGCAGCGGAATGATCGAAATTCATAAATACCTCCAGCCATTGTCAAAACCGTATGCCAAATTGAGATGTAGTTGCACCACCGTCGAGCACGTCGAACCACCGTCGAGCACGTCGAACCACCGTCGGATGCTTAAAACCATCGTGGAAACTCCTCGAACCACCGTTGTAAATATCGAACACGGCAACACAAAAAACTAAAATGTCATGGATCTTCTAAGCACTCAAAACTCACTTAGATGAAATATGTGATTCTTGTGTTTTATGCTTAGGGACCTTAGGCTAATGGGGTATTTATAGGTGTGGTTTTCCCATCAAAAACCACCCTGTTACCCAACCACTTTGCACGTACACAATTGTGAGAGTGGGAATGTGAAATGGGAACATGGTAGCAATGGAAACGTGGCAGCTGCCACGAACAACACTAAAGTGGTTATCCAACATAAGCTTCCATTCCGAAGGTTGGTAAGAGAAATTACGCAGGGTTTCAAGATCGATCTGAGGTTCCAAAGCAGTGCCGTGGAGGCTCTCCAGGAGGCAGCCGAGGCTTACTTGGTTGGGCTGTTTGAAGATACCAACTTGTGCACCATTCACGCTAAGAGGGTTACCATTATGCCTAAGGATATCCAGTTGGCTCGTAGGATCAGGGGCGAGAGGGCTTAATTTTACCATTTGTTTTAGCCTTTTGGTTGGGTGTTGTGGTTTCGTGCATTTGTATCTCTCTGTCTGTTAAGAAATTACATATTTACAAAGCAAACAAATCGGTGCGAGAGGAGAGTCTTACAATATCAGTCAAGAATGATTGTTTACACAAACACTAATGACGACTGCTAAAGGACATGAAAATCTGCACTGCAATTTGCAATGATTTTCTTTCAGCAGTGCAGATTGCGAAGTAATTTAAGATTTTTTCATAGTTTGTTAAAAGAAAACTATAATCATTAGCCCAAACCCATAGTTGGCTGGCCTAGTTTATCACTAGAATTTTGTTGCTTAAGGCTTTGAGCTACAATATTGCTAGTTCCATTATTCAATTTGATACTTGTTCTTTTCTTGAACCTAGTATTGGTACGTGAACCACCGTGTACCGATCCTCTAGCTGTATTGGTACTCCTCCAAGTGTGTATTGATACGTGAAAGCTTCCCATGAGCAATGTAAAAGTGGTATTAATACGCCCCCTAGTGTACCGGTACACAAAAATGCTATTGGAATTCCTAACAAGCATGAGGTACTGATATGTGACTTGCTGTACTGGTACGCCCCTCACAAAAAGCCGTTTTTCATACAATGACGTATTGATATAGGCCACCCCGTATCAGAATTCGAGCCCAGATTTCAAAACTTAGAGCTCAAAATTTCACTATTCCGGCCACTAACCTAAAATGTTAAGCCCCAAAACGTTCCTACATGTTATTTAAGGTATAATAGGTGGTTTTCTATCAATTTTACATATAATTAACACTTGATTCTTGATTTGCCATTAAAGGGGTTTAAAGCTTCTAAAACCCAAACTTTGCAACCTAAAATCATAAATCACACAAAGTAATCATTTTAGGATGCTTATGAAATGGATGAGTCAGAAATATACTGATCTTAGGCAAGAAATTCTTGGAATGAATCAGCACCCAAGTTTCTTCCTCTTCTTTTCCCTTATCCAAGCTTCAAACCCAACTTCAACCAATGCTAGAAATGTTTACCTTGAATAACAGATCTTTGCATGCTGAAAAACTTCCTCTTGATGGCCAAACCGAGATTCTCACTCCACAACAACAAGTATGTAACTTTCTCTTTGGTTTTGGGATGAAAGAAGAAGAAGATAGGGAGGAAAAGATAGAAACAAGGATGACTTCATCCCCTGTCTAATTGCAAAAAATTAAAGAGGATATCAACCTTTGGGAAGAAATTACCATGTTGCCTACTCAATATCTTTCCCCATCCATTCACAAGCCCAACAACACATGGAGGCCCACTAGACTCTCATGAAGCCCAACATCTTAGTCCAATAGAGTCTGAACATTCGACCTGATATCTCGATCCAAAACCCAGGTCAATGTCCATCGTTGAATCAAAAATCCGAGTCGTTACAACAAGACACGCCTTCGGCAGCATCGTGTTGAAAATTTAAAGTCATCGGTGCATGATGAACAAGGAAGAAAGAGTCAGGCCGAAAATCCAAGGCCACACGGTTGTTAGATGGCGGAGAGGAGCCTTGACCCCCTTCAACAACCAAAGCAACCCTGCAAAACTGGATCCAAACTCAAAACCCAACAACTCAAGAAGAGAATAAAAGAGGAACGAGAGGGGAGAGGCGGATCTCTCCTCCACGCCCACATTCGACCATCATCTCGTTGAAGGGCTCGAAGTAGAGATCCTAGCCGTTGGAGAAACAAATCTTAGGGAATGGTCAAAGGAGAGCGACGAACATGGGCGGATCTACGTTAAAATTTGAGGGGTCAATTGACCCCATTTAATTTGTTAGAATATGTGACTTTCAAGGGATTAATACAAAACTTTTAAAATTTTATAGGAAAAATATTAGAATTGACCCCACTTAATTATTGAGGTATGGGGTCAGTAATAGTTATTATAGTGGTAAGAGAATCTTCCATACCTCAAACTCAATATTGACCCCCACTATATCAAAATGTTGGCTCCGCCACTGGCGACGAAAATACTACTAGCAAAAGAAAAGAGGAAAAAACGAAAATAGAAAAAAAGAGGGAGAGAGAAGATAGAAGAAAAAAAAAGAAAAAGAAAGAGTTAGGGAGGGAGGCCACCTGCCATGAGCAGAAACGGTTGGCCATCGTTGGAGAAATTTAGGGTTTTCTGCAAGAAAAAGAAAAAAGTTTGGGTCGAGAGAGAAAACAAAGGTTTTAGTAATAGCTAACAGTTGTGTGTTTGGTAGTTGATTTGGCACCAACGATAACTTTTTGGCTAAAGTTCTGTTTTGGCACCCCTATGTTTAGGGCAATATGCACAACACTACTTGATTAAGATCAATCTGGACCCAGAGTTTAAAAGTGAGATCTAGCAAACCCATAAAATCCACGTTGCTGTGAAATTAAGGTGACCTTAACCCCTTAAGCCACCGATCTTAACACTGTAATATGGTCTTCTGCCAACATATCTCTAATTGTTGCATTAAGCTCGATGTAATCAGGGGCGAAGCTAGAAAATTTAAATTGCGTTGTTAGAATTTTAGTGTTAATTCATATTTATTAAAAGCGGGTGGAATTAAATTGTAGATGTCAATTTTTTTTGAATGATCTCAATTATTTTTTTTATAAAGGTGTCAATTTCCTTTAAAAAAATCTTAATAAAATTTGAAATTGGTGTTAACTCACATTTCATAACTATTTTTTAAATCGGTATCAATTTCCTATTAAAGCAGTGTCAATGTCCTTACATATATTCCATATAAAATATATATTAAAATAATTTCTTAAAATTTTTGGGTATCAATTTACCCCTATGCTCACAGTTAGCACCGCCCATGAATGCAATGCCACTTATGAGACAAGTCATATTGAACCTTGTAATTTATGGTAAACTTTAGGAGTTTGAAAATAATTTCTCTCACTCGTAATGCTCTGGCCGAAGTTTTGGACAATTAAGCATAGGCGAATCAAGTTAGATAAGTATCCGTTGAGGGAAAAATGAGATGATAGTAGTTTTTGATGTTCGAACGGTTTATCTCATCGAATTTGAGGTAGGGAGACACGATTTGTGATGATCGGAGGGAATAAATGAGAAGAAAGAATATAAGTTTTTGCTCGACCTTTAGCATGAATCTCAACTTTAGAGAAGCTAATAGGTCCCCTCCCGGTTATATTGGGAAGATTTGACTGACTTGTCGAATCTAGGCCTTGTAAAAAATAATAGATGCTGCAATATAACCATGGTTACTAGTTAATATACTTAACTGGTGAGTCAGATTAATTTGATGTCTGTATTATTAAGACAAATATAGCTTTTTGGTGAGGTTATTTCGAACAATGGCGAATCTGTGGAGCCCTTGTAGTAGCAGTTGTACACCCATTATTTGGGAAAATTATTAAATACTATAGTTTTTCGTGGAGGAGAGAAAAAATTAAAAAATTTTGCATACCCATTTTTGAGGAAAAAATGTTAAAATTTAAAAGGTTACACCGGTGGTAAAAATAATGCACTTTGTTACTTTATCACGTGGTGCATTGATTTTTTTTATGTACTTTCACTTTATTTTAGAAAAATTAACTAGAAAAAAATTGATTGCATTTTATATATTGAGTTATATTTTGATATAGTGTAAAAAATTTACACAACTCTTTATATTTAAATTATAAAATTAAAAATTTAAATTCCTAACTTTAACACCGAAATTTTAAACTCTAAATTTTAATCAAAACCATAATTTTTAAACCGTATAACCTAAACTCTAAATCCTAAAATTGAAAGTCTTGTGTAAATTAAAATTTACACAAGTTTGTGTATCAAAGTATTTTTTCCTTATATATTAGGAGTAGTTTCTTGCTCTCTCTCCTTTCTCAGCCTCCTTGCTCTTCTTTCTAGTACTGATTCAAATTTCAGTCGTGACATTGAAGCAGAAAATCAACCGATCATCCCTTTATTAGTTTATTTACTTATTTTCTTACCCTCTTTAATTTAATTGAATTCAGATTTTAATTTTCAAATTCTTAAAATTTATTTTTTTAATTTGAGTAAGTTAAAACTAAAGGAAAAAATTTGAATTTTTGGTTCAATTTAACAGTTTTGGGTGATTTCATGGTCGAATTACTATTTGAATGTTGAATATGAAATTTTGAGAATGAAAAAAAAAGATTGAATTAAGTTTTGTATAATTTAAGAATTCCGATTTTAGTTCTAATAGTTTAGTTGGGCACTTTATTTATAAGATACGTTTATTGAGTAGTGAATTATAATTAATAATTATTATAATTTGTAAATTATAATTGTAGTAATAAGAAGATGAATAGTCATCCTAAAAAGAAAAAGAGGGCAATTTTGGATTGGTTTGTTCAAAAAGTTAAAAAAAATTGTGCAAGTTCTTCCTAAGTGTCAATTTGTGCCTCATCACCAACTCCATCTTTAACAACCCAAGCCGAGCAAGAATTTTCTTCTCCTTCGCCAGTGGTAGAACATAGCAGGGGAAAAAGGGGTATGGTCCTGCAAACTTTTTCTTTTCTATTAGTAATATAATAGATTTTTTTGAAAAAAGGTAAAATTAGTTCTATAATCCCTTCAAAGTTTGTAAAATCTTAATATGTCTCTCAAAATTTTTAATTTCATTTTGGTTTCCTTTCTATAAATTTTTAGTTCAGCCTCTGTCCTTCACCTAATATGTCTCAAACTCAAGAAACCGACATGGGATCGGCACGTACTACATTGAGACAATACCAATGTATGCAGGGAATTAAATTTCTTTAGACCATATTTTTAAATTTTTGGATCCGTCACTAATTCTGAATGTAGCGATCCTTTTTCCGAGTGTTTTCGCTAAAAAACGAGGTTTTAAGGTGTTTAGGGTCTTTTGGGTATTTAAAAAATGTCTTCCATGGATTTTAGAAAAAACGTATTTTAATTCTAAAAACGGAGTCGCCACCGGCCACTTAGGTAGGTTGGACACCGTAAAAACCAGAGATTTTAAAAATGTCGGGTTCAGGAGTAGATTACGGATGGGGAAGGATTAGCACCCCCACACCGCCCAAAATTGGTACTTTAATAATTACCGCTTTATTAATATTAAACTTTTCATATTAAAGTGACGATTAGATTAAAATTTGGTCATAAGTGTGAGTAAATTTTAAAAGCCCCGTTATCCGAGAGTAAACGCCCAACAACCATCACTATGCCTGATACTCGCCCCGTTTACACTCGGATATAAGGGCACCACATTGACAATTTATATTCCACTATTCAACCTTAAAAAGCAAAAATAGATAAATAAATATAATGCGATAAAATAAATAAATATTAACATAATAAAATACTAATCTAACATATAAATAAAAACGAATCTAACATAAGTAAGATACTACTCTAAAACATTCATAAATATTAACCTAACTTAAAAAATATAATAATTAAGGTAAAATATTTAATACTTATACCTAAAAAATATCTAGAAATATTTAAAATTAATAGTTTATATATGTTATTATTATTTTTTTTAAAAAGATATTTATTTATGTGGTGATTAAATAGAATACTATACATGTTTTACAAATGTGCGTAAAAAAACTTATATATATATATGCTTAAGAAATATGATAATGATAGTATAGAAAAATTATGGATATAATATTATATATATAAGGTACAAAAAAACATATACTTAGCTTTTTTTTTGCTTGCTTTTTAACTATTAATATATGAACATAGTATGTCCATAAAAACATATACAACTCAAATATACATAAAACATAATGTATCTATATATATCTTATTTAGTATACATATATAGATAAACATGACGTAATATACATAGATATATATTAAAAACCGTTTATACATACATACATATACACATATGAACAAATATATAAGAACAAATAAAAGTCATGAACAAATACATATCATGATAAAAAATATATTAGAGATGAGAAAATTGAAAAACAAATATTAAACAACCGCAAAAAATTAATCTAAACATATTCTAACAAGATATAGAAACATATGAACATAAAAAGATATATAAAAATATGTAGGAACAAAAATAAATGAAAGGATTACTAATAAAACAATTTACATTAGATCATAAAAAAAGGATTATACCACAAACATATACCAAAAAATGAATACCCAAACCTAAATATGGTAGTGAGCTTTCTCCTTTTATCTTTAAAATAATATGAAAGTTTTTTTTAATTGCCGAGAGCTCCCATTGTTTCCATTTTTTCTTCAATGTCGAGAGCCCTCCTTCTTGTTTAGTGGACCATGAGAGCCGGCCATAAAATGATCCATGGCTCAAATATATGGTAATGGGAAATAGTGAGGTTGAGTGAAGTGTGGGAGAAGTTGCCGCATGGGATGGCATGAAGGGCTGCTTCTTTGGCAGGGTATGGGCGGCATGCCTTGCTATTTTAATTTTTTTTTTGAATTTGCTATATATTTTTTGAACTTTGTTCGAATAGGTTATATGATTCGAATATAATTTGGGGCCCGGACAAAAAATAGGTATTACAGTTGCCCCTCTTTGCTCATTGTTGTGTAACAGGAATAGAGCAAAGACAAAAAATAATAACCATTTTTGTCCGATCTGGCTGAACTTCTCTCCTTTTGACGCATGTCTTTTTTCTTCGGTAGATTTTCTTTCTCTTCGGCGTAGGTCTTCTTTACATACTTGACGGATCTACTTTGTTACTCTTGGAGGAAGTAAAATCTTCAAAATGGGGTTGAGGGAGCAAAATGAGTACGGCTCACTGCATTATAGACGATAATGTGATTCCTAAAGAACATTGGACCCAGCTACAACATCGACGAAGAGACAGGGTCTGCAAAATTTGATCCAGCTATAACATTGACGAGGAGGCAAGATCGGTGGACGAAAGTTCTGATGTCTGATCCAGCTACAACACCGACAAAGAGGCAGGACCATAAATCAGTAAAGTTTGACCCAGCTACAACACTGGCGAAGAGGCAAGGTCTACAAACTTTGATCCAACTGCAACATTGACGAAGAGGCAGGATCGGAGCATGAAGATTTGAATATTTGATTAAAAAAATATTTATAGCTTAGCTCATAGACTTTTTTTTTTTGCATTTTTCCCAAATGCACAGGGATCAACGGTTTTGAGTTGCCTTTACCGGTAGTTGTTTGCTCCAGGCTAGTTGTACCATTACTCTGGGTACAATCAGTTTATACCAATCATAAAACTGGATTTTTCCAAATGATTTATTTTCCTTTGACCATTCGTAAAAATAGATTTCGATGGACATTTGAATTATCCATTATCCAAAACTTTGCCGTGTTTAAGCACGTTGTGCCAACATTTCTGTCGGACTTACCAATATAACTTTAATCCAGCTGCAACACTGACGAAAAAGCAGGATCAAAATATTGAAACTTGGTTTGCTTTTCTTTTCTTTTTTTTTTTGGCATTTTTCTCTTTTTTTAGATACAGCACTGATAAAACTTGAAAGTTAGCAAATTTTGACCAAGCTACAACACCGACGAAGAGGCATGGTCTAAAGTTAGTAATGTTGATCTAGCTATGACACCGACGAAGAGGCAAGATCAAGAGTTAGTGAAATTTGGTCTAGCTACAACACCGACGAAGATGTAAGATCGAAAGTTAGTAAATCAGGTTTAGCTACAGCACCAACGAAAAGGCAGAACCGAAAGTTAGATTTGACCATGCTAGAACACCGACGAAGAGGCAAGGTCTAAAGATTTGATCTAGCTACGACTTTCACGAAGAGACAGGATCGAAGGGTTGATTTCTTTGCGATCAAGCTAAGACTCTGACGAAGAGGCATGATCGGAATTTGGTGAATTTGGTTCAGCTACAACACCAACGAAGAGGCAGAACCAAAAATTAGATTTGACCAAGCTACAACACCGACGAAGAGGCAAAGTTTGAAGATTTAATCCAGCTACGACTCTGACGAAGAGACAGGATCGGAGGGTTGGTTTCTCTGCGATCAAGCTACGACTCTGACAAATAGGCATGATCAGAATTTGGCAAATTTGGTTCAGCTACAACACCGACGAAGAGGCAGAACCGAAAATCAATCACATTGGATCTATCCACACCATCAACGGAGGGGTAAGATCGAATTTCAGCATTTGGACTCAACTAGACCATCAACGGAGAAGCAGATTCAGATGACAACAATATGAATCCTACTATGCGATCAACGGATGAGCATGACTGGATTTCAGCAATTTAGATCTTGCCATACCATCAACGGAAGAGCAAGATCGGCAAATGATAACAACTTGATTTTCATTTTCATTTTTTTATTTTTTGTTTATTTTTTTATTTTTTCTTTTTTTAATTTGACCTTTTTTCATTTTTTTTCTTTCTTTCTTCTTTTTTTTGATTTTTTGATTGTTTTTTTTTTACTTTTTGATTTTTTTTCTTTTTTTTGATTTGACCTTTTTTCATTTTTTTTCTTTTTCATTTTTTCTACAACTATAATAAAAAGTAAATTCCGAGTAAAATTTTGGTCTAGCTGCAACACTGAAGAAAAGGCAAAGACCTGGAGAGGATTTGATCTGTTACACCACTGACGGAGAGACTAGATCAGCAAAATATGAGATTCACTGCACCACCGACGGAGAGATAAGATTCAGATGAAAATTTTGATCTATATTACCACTGATGGAGACAAGGTCTACATTAAGTTGGTATACCACCACTGACGGAGGCATGATTTGCAAGATGTTGAATTATTGTGCCACTGACAGCGAGACAATGTCTGGAGAAATTTACTCCACTTTTCCATCAATAAAGGGCGGAATCTGGAAATAGTTGTCTCTGTTGGCAGGAGTAAGGATCTAGAAAATGTTGGCGTTTGTCACACCATCGTTGGAGGAATCAAATCCTATAAAGGAGAAAATAGTTGTCAGTAATTGTTAAAATTTTGTTGTTGATACCTTTTATTTAGATATTTCAGCATCTTCTTTATGTTTGGCCTCCTCCAAGACTAAGGTTGGCCGTCGTGATTTCCCCTCATGTTAAGGATATTTGGTCTCTTCTTCGAACCTGTTTGTATGTAGAAGCAAAAAATGCATGCATGAATTTTATGCCTAAATGCATGTATCTATCCTAAATGCATGGTGACTTCGGTGTATGCGAAAATGATTTGATATATGATGATGAATGCAACAAAATATATGAATGTGACATGATTTGATTTTTTTTGTTTTTGGTCCTCAAAGGGATGCCCCTGACTCCTCACTAGCCCTGTCAGGATCTTGGTCTTTTGCATGTGGCGGTGGCCCGACCTCGTCTTGGGTTCAATCACCTTTCTTTGAATCTTTCATCTGGGTGCATGCCCTAAAATTTGTTCATTTTGTGTCATCGTCTGAAACTGCTCTTAAGGCAAATTTGAAACTTTGAGTGTAGATTCTGTTGCCCCCTAAATTGGGTTCATAAGTTAGTTCATGACAGCTCAGCATTTTTTGGATCAGGTGAAGTTTTACAGACTGTGGTCGATGTAGACATTTCAAGGATGCAAAAGTTTGACTCGACAACGAAGACTGAAATTTGGCAAAGAATGCCCCCAGACTGGGGCCTTGTTAGAGGCACACTGTTTGTAAAAGATGTGGAGGGTACTTGTGGACGTGCCCCAAGATCAGGCTCTTGTAAAAGGTTCTGTAAGGTACTAGGTTGACTAACTTTGTTGTATCTAATGGGGTAACCCAATGACTGACTTTAAAATTTTCAAAATGTATGCATGTAAATGCGAGGTGCATGTCTTAGATACGAAAGTACTAATTCAAAAATGGTTCTCGTGGCTCAACTTTCGAACTCACGGGATTCATTTGCAACTTTGAATATTGCATTGATATCTAGAGTACTAGATTTTCTCCCGATGATAATTTTTCAAATTGAGAACCATTCGTGAATCAGTATTTCATGCTGGTAAAATGCAGAAATGAAAAATGTTATGATATGTCATGCAGTGAATGAGCAGATTGAATATAATGTGATCAAAAAAATGGGTCAATTTGAAATTAAAATAATTAAAGTAAATAGGGTAAAAATGAAAGATTTCTGCTCGGGCAAACCACTTGAACCGACACCTTTATGTCATGCAATGCTAATGCAACAAAAGTATGTGTAAAGTAAAAATAAAACAAAACAAAAAAGAAACGAGTTAGTACCGAATAAAATAAATAAATACATAAATAAAAGGATAAATTGAATAAGTTAAACAAACAAAACAACCATATTTACATCTCGTCTAAAACACATAGGTTATCCGCATGGCTCTAAAAGAGTGGGCTTTCTATATTCTCTACATGCAGTTTTGGTGCTAAGAGGTACCCGAATTGTCTTTGCTGTCCCCTACTAAGAGTAGCAAGGCCCCCGGTCATCACTCATTATAGGCTCCTTTCAACTGGGTTCAACTCAGAGGGACCCATTCGCTTATGCCCATACGAAGGAACGATATTCTCACGAAAGCATAAGGTACTCGAGCCCCGAAGGTACTTGCTAGGCCCATACGGAGGAACGATATCCTCACAAAATCATTAGCGTTTCCCCCACTTAAAATGATGGGTTTAAATGTCAAATTTTAAATGCGTTAAAATAAACGCGCAATTATAACTGAATGTTACTTTAATAATCACTTTAATCTAGAACTTCTGATATTAGTAAAACGGTAATTATTTAAAAAGCTCGACTCTCTTTTATTTTTGAAAACCAAAAAATTTGTAGCGATCCTTTTTCCGAGTGTTTTTGCTAAAAAAAACAAGGTTTTAAGGTGTTTAGGGTCTTTTGGCTATTTAAAAATGTCTTCCATGGATTTTAGAAAAACGTATTTTAATTCTAAAAATGGAGTCGCCACCGGCCACTTAGGTAGGCCGGACACCGTAAAAACCAAAGATTTTAAAAATGTCGGGTTCGGGAGTCAATTACGGATGGGGAAAGATTAGCACCCTTACACCGCCCAAAATTGGTACTTTAATAATTATCGCTTTATTATTATTAAACTTTTTGGATTAAAGTGACGATTAGATTAAAATTTGGTCATAAGTGCGAGTAAATTTTAAAAGCCCCGTTATCCGAGAGTAAACGCCCAACCACCATCACTATGCCTGATACTCGCCCCGTTTACACTCGGATATGAGGGCACCACATTGAAAATTTATATTCCACTATGTAACCTTAAAAAGCAAAAATAAATAAATAAATATAATGCGATAAAATAAATAAATACTAACATAATAAAATACTAATCTAACATATAAATAAAAACGAATCTAACATAAGTAAAATACTACTCTAAAACATTCATAAATATTAACCTAACTTAAAAATATAACAATTAAGGTAAAATATTTAATACTTGTACCTAAAAAATATCTAGATATATTTAAAATTAATAGTTTATATATGTTATTATTATTATTTTTAAAAAGGTATTTATTTATGTGGTGATTAAATAGAATATTATACATGTTTTACAAATGTGCGTAAAAAAACTTATATATATATATGTTTAAGAAATATGATAATAATAGTATAGAAAAATTATGGATATAATATTATATATATAAGGTACAAAAAAACATATACTTAGCTTCTTATTTTATTGCTTGCTTTTTAACTATTAATATATGAACATAGTGTGTACATAAAAACATATACAACTCAAATATACATAACACATAATGTATCTATACATATATCTTACTTAGTATACATATATAGATAAACATGACGTAATATACATAGATATATATTAAAAACCGTTTATACATACATACATATGCACATATGAACAAATATACAAGAACAAATAAAAGTCATGAACAAATACATATAATGATAAAAAACATATTAGAGATGAGAAAATTGAAAAACAAATATTAAACAACCACCAAAAATTAATCTAAACATATTCTAACATGATATAGAAACATATGAACATAAAAAGATATATAAAAACATGTAGGAACAAAAATAAATGAAAGGACTACTAATAATACCATTTCCATTAGATCATAAAAAATGATTATACCACAAACATATACCAAAAAATGAATATCCAAACCTAAATATGGCAGTGAGCTTTTTCCCTTTATCTTCAAAATAATACGAAAGTCTTTTTTTTTAATTGCCGAGAGCTCCCATTGTTTCCATTTTTTTTCTTCAATGCCGAGGGCCCTCCTTTTTTAGTGGACCATGGGAGCCGGCCATAAAATGATCCATGGCTCAAATATATGGTAATGGGAAATGCTGAGGTTGAGTGAAGTGTGGGAGAAGTTGCCGCATGGGATGGCATGGGGGGCTGCTTCTTTGGCAGGGTATGGGCTGCATGGGATTGCTTCTTTGGCAGGGTATTACACCGAAGAGCTTAAGTATTTTATACTTTAGATAATCGTCCGACTAATACCTTTTATGGGCATGGTCTGAGGTGTTGACGATGAAGTACTCACAAAAGACAAATTGTGTGGAGATATACTGTGCAGGTAAAAGATAATGTGTTGCGCGAAAAAAACATTGATGGAGATTGTGAGGGAATATACTGGGCATAACATTATCTAATTCAATCATATTTTGTTCAACCTACCTCAGTTCGTTCTACTTAGAGTTAGAAGGGCTTGGATAGATATAAGTTCTTAAATTAATGTACTGAGAAAAAGATCAATAAAAATTATTTTTGTTTTTTTTCTTCAAATCACTTAAATAATGGGATTTAGTAACTAAATCATTAAGGGATATATTTTGATACACAAGCTTTATAACAAAAAATTTACACAACCCTTCATATTCAAGCTATAAAATCTAAAACCTAAATCCCTAAACCTTAAACTCTAAATTCTAGCCATAAACATTTAATTCTACACCCTACACGCTAAACCCCTAAACTCTAGACTCTAAATTTTAAACTCTAAAATTGAAAGGCTTGTGTAAAACAGACTTGTGTATCAAAGTATTTTCCAATTATTAAAGGCTTAAGGGTAACTTTACCCATGTAGTAATTCCAAATCATCAATGTTACATCTCCTTTTAAATTTGCATTAATTTAACCTTTATAGTCTTTCAAAATCAGTAATGTTGTCTCTCATTTTTTTACTTTATCAATTGAGTCATCAAACTCCTGAATTGTATCAATCTCTTCATTTGAATGTTGTTGACTGCCGGAGTCATTAAATTCTTTGCATGTGGGCGCAATCAGCCTCCACATCAGCTGTTATCGCCAACTGTCTTGTCACGTCGTTTATGATTGGCCAGTTTTAATGAAGTGAAGTGATAATACAAATGGAAAGTTTTAAAATTAATTAATTTAAAATTATATTTTAAAAAAATCACGTCAACTATACTACCACATTATCAAAATTAACATATCATCATTTTATTGGAGGACATTAATTTATTAAAGAAAATGACATAAGGACATGCTAACTTAGACATTAATTATTTAACGACGAAGTGCCTAGCATGACAAAAGGAGATTGTGATAACAGTTCTGTTAGTAAGTAATAATCAAAGGGCGAGATTGATGCAATTCGATAGTTTGATTGCTAAATTGATGACATTAAAAAAATGGACAATGTTATTGATTTTGAAAGACTACATATATTAAATTGAAGCAATTGAAAATAAGAGACAACATTACTTATTTTTTTGGTGATATGCGTGTCCATCTTACGGTTTATGTTTGGGTTGCGAGATTGCCTCTCCCAACAATATCGTCTCTAAAATTTTAATTCGCATCCTTTTCTTGAGAGGACAATGTACCTTATAAATGAACCTAATATTTATCGGTAGACAACATTACTTATTTAATATTACTACAAGAATAAAATTTCTCTTCAAACCATTATTAAAATCATTACTATACTTAATATTAATAAAATCGGGTGAACCTGGGCCAAGAGACAAAGGATCTATGAATTTCATTATTTTTTTCAACTTGAAACAACATTCCAAAGATTGAGTTGTAATCTAAAATGATATGCTAATGATTAGTCTCAGGTGGATAACCATTTTCTCTTTAATCTGAATAAGCTAATCTCGCACACACACAGGGAGTTTAAAAGTGACATTATACATTTTTCTCATTTATTTAATTTAATTTAATTAACTTATTACTACTTCAGATATGATATCAACATCAAAAATAGCATACCAACGTGATTGTCAAAAGTTAGTAAGTAGTTTGATATCGTTTAAAGTGTTCGAGCCTTTGCGTATGCAGAAAATTCTCGTTGGGAGACTCAACCACTAAAGTCAGGTGTACGACGTGGGTTGGTCCGGATTAACCAGGACAAAGTCCTGGAGAACCGAGAGAACAACAAAAAAAACATTAAAAATAGCATGTGTACATGTACTAATCTTGCACATGAACATGTTTTCCAATTAGCGGATAGCTAATAGCTGACATCAGATTACATTAGCTTATAGTTGATGGGGGATTACATTAGCTGATAACTGATATCAGATTACATTAGCTGATTCGACTAGCAGATTTGTATTAGCTGATTGTAGTATTTTGTAAAATTAATTGATATCTGATAGTTGTTTGATTATTTGAACAAGCAAAATGATTTATAAGAACATGATTATATTCAATACTTGTTTGAATAATTTATTAGTTATTAATATTTTGTATCTATTAATATTAATTAGATTATGAAAATTATTTTTTAATATAACATTATTAAGCATATTTGAAAGATATACATATATATTAATTTCTTATTTATAGAATTATCTTTTAAATATAATTTCATTAATTATTAAATTTAGTTGTATATATTAATTTCTTATTTTTGAAATTATCTTTTTAATTTTATTAGTTATTCAAATTTAGATTATTTAGAGAAAATTTTGGTAATTGTCAAAGACAAAAGAGTCTATTGATCAAACATCCAATCCCGGATTTGACTGGTCAAACTTTAAAAGTGGTTTAAACCTTTAATTCTGACTCAAAAAGATGTTTATCAAACACAACCTATAATCGGTGACGGATCTAAAAATTTAAAAATAGAGGTCTAAATTTTTTTCTTTCCAAATGAGTACGTAAAAAAGTTTTATCTTTACGCACTAAATTAGTTCTTTTTACCAAAAACCAACATTAAATTAAATTTATTTTTATTAAAAATAAAAATGCAGATGCTTCTCATCAGGGCTCATCGCATCCGCCCTGCACACAGTGACAGGAATATCAACAACAGCCATGAACAGGGCAAGCAAAAAAACTAAAGAAAATGATGAAACTAAACAGTTAACTGTACAACAAAATCTAACTTTACAAGTCGTTACAATAAGCCTAACACAATGGGCAGTTTTAAAGTGATTATCTGGTTTTCGTATTCATTCAATTTCTTTAATTAAACAATACTTCAAATTAAATACTAACATTACAAATGGAATAAGAATACAATCTTAACTAATCGTTGCGTACATTACTAAATAAACTATGAAATTGGTATCTCCAACAACAAAGCCTGCTGCAACTAGGATAGCATGGCCGCTTCATAAGGAAATTGATTAGAGTTTTAGTTTAATCATTGTTGTTATGTCACACGCACAACTTGGTTCAATAAATTGACAACCACTAGCAATTATTTCTTTAGTTTTTTTCTTCGAACTTGGAGCTTTGTTCAGGTGCAAAGTATCCAGCAATAAGATGTGGCCAAAAAACATTAAAGAAAATGAAACCCAGCATTATTTCAATTAGCGCCAACATTATCGACACCAAACATGGGTCTCCAGGGTCTCATTTCTAAACTCAAACTCTTACATCAAAATAATTAAATGAATACGTTTTGCTTACATGCTTTTCAAGAAACCGACAGGAAGTTAAGAAGGAAAGAAAATGCAAATGGCAGGACCCGTGTTTTAAAACCAGAACATGAAAACTGTTTATTTCGAACATATAAACTGCAGTTGGCTTTGTTGATCATCTTTGGTTTCCGGCCAGGGAAGATTCATTTGGTTGAAGAGAGTTGTGGGCGCCGGCGGTGGGTTTCAGACACGCAACATATGTGTGGCTAGGAAAGAACTGGTTGGAATATGCTTTGCTTTGTGTTAGGTTAGCAATGGAGACAAAGAAACCCTACGAAGGGTCAAATCTCCGGCAACAACATCATGATTGCGATATAAGTAGAGCTAGTTGCAAATCCATGCAAATATCAGCCCCCACATTTTTCTGGTTTTCACATACTCCTATAACATTTTTCTGGTTTTCACATACTCCTATAATAAAATAGTACATTAGTACTACACTTATTTGCCAAATACATGAATTCATTTGCAGAGTTGTTTCAGCTTAATTAAGGTTTTAGGTTCGAGGTTTTGAAATTTCAACAACAATAAATACATGCGAATTTTATTATTCTTGTAGTACTAACAATGTTATATTTTAACTCAAATTCTAATTGGTAATTAAGTTGAGTTTTATTGTAATTCTAGTGGTTGAAAATTACTTGGTAATTAGGATTTACTTTAATGAGTAAATATCTATTTTAGGTAGAAATCTTATTGAATAAGGTTTCTTGGTGACCAAGTATTTGAGTCTATAAATATAGACTAGGTTTAACCTTTTGAATTATGAGAGAGCAAGAGAATGAGAGTTAGAGAGAATTATTCTTTGGAGAGATGTAACCACTTTTAGGTTCTCTACAACTATTGCGCCTACGTTGTAGAGATGAGTATTGTAAGGATGTTGGGAAGAGGGTTTTGGTTCCACCGGGTCATGGGATTTGTACACCGGGTTTTGGAATTACATGGGTTATCATGTATTTGTACTCTTCGGGTTCTCTACGTTATTAGTGGATTGTTCGTTTCTCTCGTCCGTGGAGGTAGGCTATGCTGAACCACGTTAAATCTTGTCTCCTGTGCATGTCTTGGTATATGTCGTTATCGCTTTTGGTTATTTTGCCGCATAACAAATTCCTAACAAATGGTATCATGAGCTATGGTTCGAGCTGAGCGATTGTGGAGGAATTTCTGCTGCGGACTTTACGGTGCGATGTTGGAGACATGCCAGAGGAGTATTACTGCAACGAGCTTTCAGTTGTAGAGGGAGTAATTCTCAAAATTCAACGGTTCTTCGACGGATACTACGTAAGAATTGGAGTTGTTGAAGACCTGGCGGTGGTGCTTCAACAGATATTTGGCTTACGTAAAAATTAAAGCTGTTGAAGACTTGAAGACCAATGCTCGAATAGAATTTGTGTCAAGGGGGAGATTTGTTATATTTTGACTCAAATTCTAATTGGTAATTAAGTTGGGTTTTATTGTAATTCTAGTGGTTGAAGATTACTTGGTAATTAGGATTTACTTTAATGTGTAAATATCTATTTTAGATAGAGATCTTATTGAATAAGGTTTCTTGGTGACCAAGTATTTGGGTCTATAAATATAGACTAGGTTTAACCTTTTGAATTATGAGAGAACAAGAGAATGAGAGTGAGAGGGAATTACTATAGAGAGATGTAACTACTTTTAGGTTCTCTACAACTATTGTGCCTACGTTGTAGAGATGGGTATTGTAGGGATGTTGGGAAGAGTGTTTTGGTTCTGCCGGGTCATGGGATTTGTACACCGGGTTTTGGGATTACATGGGTTATCATGTATTTGTACTCTTCGGGTTCTCTATGTTATTAGTGGATTGTTCGCTTCTCTCGTCTGTGGAGGTAGGCTATGCTGAACCACGTTAAATTTTGTCTTCTGTGCATGTCTTGGTATATGTCGTTATCGCTTTTGGTTATTTTGCCGCATAACAAATTCCTAACAAATGGTATCATGAGCTATGGTTCGAGCTGCGCGATTGTAGAGGAATTTTTGCTACGGACTTTGCGGTGCGATGTTGGAGGCATGCCAGAGGAGTATTGCTGCAACGAGCTTTCAGTTGTAGGGGGAGTAATTCTCAAAATTCAACGGTGCTTCGATGGATACTACGTAAGAATTGGAGTTGTTGAAGACTTGGCGGCGGTGCTTCAACGGATATTTGGCTTACGTAAAAATTGAAGGTGTTGAAGACATGAAGACCAATCCTCGAATAGAATTTGTGTCAATGGGGAGATTTGTTATATTTTGACTCAAATTATAATTGGTAATTAAGTTGGGTTTTATTGTAATTCTAGTGGTTGAAGATTACTTGGTAATTAGAATTTACTTTAATGTGTAAATATCTATTTTATGTAGAGATCTTATTGAATAAGGTTTCTTGGTGACCAAGTATTTGGGTCTATAAATATAGACTAGGTTTAACCTTTTGAATTATGAGAGAATAAGAGAGTGCGAGTGATGGGGAATTACTATAGAGAGATGTAACCAATTTTAGGTTCTCTACAACTATTGTGCCTACGTTGTAGAGATGGGTATTGTAAGAATGTTGGGAAGAGTGGTTTGGTTCCGCCGGGTCATGGGATTTGTACACCAGGTTTTGGGATTACATGGGTTATCATGTATTTGTACGATTCGGGTTCTCTACGTTATTAGTGGGTTGTTCGTTTCTCTCGTCCGTGGAGGTAGGCTATGATGAACCATGTTAAATCTTGTCTCATGTGCATGTCTTGGTCTACGTCCCTATCGCTTTTTGTTATTTTGCCGCATAACAAATTCCTAACAAATGGTATCATGAGCTATGGTTTGAGCTGCACGATTTTGGAGGAATTTTTGTTGTGGACTTTGCTGTGCGATGTTGGAGACATGCCAGAGTAATATTGTTGCAACGAGCTTTCAGTTGCAGGGAGAGTAATTCTCAAAATTCAATGGTGCTTCAACGGTTACTACGTAAGAATTGGAGTTGTTGAAGACTTGGCGGCGGTGCTTCAACGGATATTTGGCTTACGTAAAAATTGAAGCTGTTGAAGACTTGAAGACCAATGCTCGAATAGAATTTGTGTCAATGGGGAGATTTGTTATATTTTGACTCAAATTCTAATTGGTAATTAAGTTGAGTTTTATTGTAATTCTAGTGGTTGAAGATTACTTGGTAATTAGGATTTACTTTAATGAGTAAATACTATTTTAGGTAGAGATTTTATTGAATAAGGTTTCTTGGTGACCAAGTATTTGGGTCTATAAATATATACTAGGTTTAACCTTTTGAATTATGAGAGAATAAGAGAATGAGAGTTAGAGAGAATTATTCTCTGGAGAGATGCAACCACTTTTAGGTTCTCTACAACTATTATGCATACGTTGTAGAGATGGGTATTGTACGGATGTTGGGAAGAGTGTTTTGGTTCCACCGGGTCATGAGATTTGTACACCGGGTTTTGGGATTACATGGTTTATCATGTATTTGTACTCTTCCGGTTCTCTACGTTATTAGTGGATTGTTCGTTTCTCTCGTCCGTAGAGATAGACTATGCTGAACCGCGTTAAATCTTGTCTCTTGTGCATGTCTTGGTCTACGTCGTTATCACTTTGATTATTTTACTGCATAACAAATTCTTAACAAACAAGCTCGATGGAATTAGTCTTTACTTAAAACCATTGAATAAATAAACAGACAACAACTATATATTGTCCATAAAAAATATTACTACGCCTGATCAATAAAGCAACAGTAATGGTTTATAAAAAAATATTACTGCACTTAGTCAATAAAGCAACGGTAAATTCACGATTTCATGAGTTCTGGCTTATTCATCGATAGCCAATATAGGATGTGGGTACTCTGGCTAGATAGTCTCAACTTAAAACTCTGACGCTCCTTGACCCTTTTTTTTCGTCTATAGCTCGTTGTTTTTATCAGTTCCATGACCTCACCAACCGTATACCCAAAGACACCTACACTTATGTTCCATTAATACGGATACAAATATAAAAATATTACTGAAACGGAGAAGAAAAAATGTATATTTTAAAAAGTTATAAAGTATGGGTATGGCAAAAATACGGTAAACATAAAATAAATTTTATATTTTAAAAATGTAAAAATAAAAAGTCATAAAAAATTATGTGAACATCACATTACAAATACTTATATACTTATAATTGAATTATGTGAGTAAGAAAAAATCAAAAAAAAAAGAAGAAGAAAAAAACATAAAAAGCGTGGGAGAATAGAAGAACATAAAAACTCTTCCCTTTATAAAGGGTTTTAAATTACAAAACTCTCTCTGTTTAATTTATTTTGTTCATTGTTAACTTTTTACACAGTTTTAGGAAGAAAAAATTTGTATAAGAATGTATAAAAAATATAATATAAAATAATTAAAATGATAATTTTATTCTTGAAAAATTAAATTTTGTTTTATTGAGAAACAAAAAAAAAAGTATAAAGGGAAATGTGCCTTATAAAAATTGTTAATTTTTTTAATGAAACATTTTAAGTTAGACAATTTCAAAATACAAAAACGACATATTAAGTGAGACAGAGGAAGTATTAGTTGTTGCCGATGGAAATTAATGCACGATAGGACCTTAACTAACTGGTACATAGATGCATTTTAATTTATCTTTATTTTTCAACTAATCATTCCCCTGCCTCCACATAGTAATATTTTAATGCAAAATTAAACTGCTAAACCTTTTCCAAAGACAAATCTTCCTAGTAATTGAAGACTTGAAAGACTTGTATATATATATATATATATAATAAAACAAAGAAACCAATCTAAAAATGCTAGTGAATAAAAAATAATAATTTTTCATGATTAGCCGTTTACCTTTTAGTAAGAGCACTCACGACGAGATGTTAGTCATGGTTATCAACGGTGGATACCTTCGGCTCAAACAAAAAAAAATAATAGTTTTAATTAATGTATTAGATTAACCAATAAAATGGTATTATTATAATGTTATTGCACTTAATATACTGCTATTATTATAGATAGTACTTAGTTTGAAAAAAGTCCTTTTAGTTACGGTGAAATAGGCACTATTCATCTGCTTTGTTTGCTATTTACTAATTTTAATATTAAACGAATTTATCAATTAAAAAGAATAAAAAATAAAAAAATAATTTCTTTAAATAATCTAAAGGTGATTACAAAATAATATATGTTCATAAATATTCTTAACCTTTTAACAATGCACACACATCTTGCAGATAAAACGATTAATCATAGATCTTTTAAAATAAATATCATCCAATTTTTTACTGAGATTACTTAATGAATTCAATAAAAAAATCATACATGAAATGTTATAAAAAATGAACTTACCACTATTAGTTTGAAAAAAAGAACACTATTTATCTTCCTAGTGAATCTCTCTGTTCCCGTCTCTGTCACTGTCTCTGTGTCTTTCTGTCTGTTGTCTCAATTTATCTCACTTGAGCCCTCAGACGATCAGCCTGGGTGCAACTTGGTTGCACATCAAATGAATAAAATTATATCACCAGATTAATTTAAAACCCTTTATAAAGGGAAGACGCGAAGGATTCTCAGATCACACCTATTATCCTAAATCTGTAGTTAATAGATTCTTATGGCGTTAGAAGCTGTGGTGTTTCAGCAAGATCCTTTTAGTTATGGCGTTTGCTTTCAACAACAAGAACGAAAGGCTAATCACTGTAACACTGAGGAAATGCTAGCTAAAAGTGGGGGCTTCGGTTTCGGTGACTTAAAGGAATGGCCATGGGATTCCAACTCAGATATTGGCTTTCCCACCGGTGGATCGTTGTTCTCTGTGACGGACACAGTCCCACCACCAGTCGACGCCCGGTCTTGCCGGCGGAGGAGACGGCGAGCCAAGATTGTGAAGAACAGGGAAGAAATAGAGAATCAGAGGATGACTCATATTGCTGTGGAAAGAAATAGGAGGAGGCAAATGAATGATTATCTTGCTGAGATTAGGTCTATCATGCCTAACTCTTGCGTCCAAAGGGTACCCTTTCTGCCTGTTTTTCTAATCTGCAATACAAAAAAGTGACCGGAAAATGATTAATTTAATGATTTAAAAGTATCTTTTATTTTTTCTTCATAGGGGGACCAAGCATCAATCATAGGGGGGGCAATCAATTTCGTAAAGGAGTTGGAGCAATTTCTTCAGTCTCTAGAGGCCCGGAAAAGGATGGCAAAAGTATCACATAATCCTACCACCACCACTTCATCATCACTCTTCTTGGATTTCTTTTCCTTCCCTCAGTACTCAACTGGCTCCACCGCTACCCCCGGCGAGTCCATGGCCGAGAAAGGGTCGTCACCCCCCGTTGCGGATGTTGAAGTAACAATGGTGGATAGCCATGCAAACGTCAAAATACGATCCAAGAAGCACCCAAAATCACCCTTCAACATGGTTTCGGGGCTTCACTCTCTAGGCCTTAATGTGCTTCACCTTAATGTCACATCCGCTGAAAATGTGGCCCTTTACTCCTTCAGTGTCAAGGTAGTTTTTATTTAAAATAAATAGTATTAAATTACGATTGTCGTGTCGCAATTGTGAAAATTGTGGCAAAACGGTTGTTGCGGACATGATCTGTTTACAAAAATCTTAACTTTTTTTAGATAGCGAATATTGTTCAGTGTTGCGGTGACATAAAACCGTTATGTTGCGTTGCAGCCGTAATTTAATACTATGAATCCAATCATCATGACTTGTTTTTGTTATTATTATGATTTTAATTGCATGATTGGGCAGCAGGTTGAAGAGAATTGCCAGCTAACAACAGTGAATGAAATTGCAGCGGCTGTTTATGAAATGGTGGATAGGTTTCAAGAAGAGGCAGCTGCTTAGTTCATGTTCTATGAGTTTCAGGTTTTTGCGGGTTTGTGTTTTATTTTTCAGATAATTACTTGGTGGAATGTAGGTAGAGATGTTATAGGGCAGCCTCAACTCCACAAATTTTAATCTTTTTTAGTCCAAAAGATGGGATCACTATTCATAAAATAATCAATTTTATTTTTTATTAATTAAATTATAGTATTCTTTATTTGATTCAGATTAAATAGGATGAAGAATTATTCGAACCCAACGAGTAGGTTAATTATCCGAACCGTTAAAGTTAAACGATTTCGGTTAACCGGACCGTTAAAAATGATGGTTAATGGTTACGGTTACGGTTACGAATTTTGACTAATGATTAACCTATAGGTTAACCGTTATTAAATTATTTGTATATATATTTAAAATATAAAATAACTTTAAAAAAAATCAACTAACGGATACAAATATACACGCCCCTTTTTTTAATTATGGCGTAAGTGATTAGAATATCTTTATTTAAGTATTTTTATGAATGTTTTAATATAATATTTATAGAAAAGATAATTATATTATTCTCTAAAAAAATAGTGAACATGTGAGAAAAAATTGTAATAGGTTACAGGTTAACCTATAACCGAACCGTCGGTTAACCGTTAACGGTTAACCGTTTCTTAATGGTTAGGTTACGATTAGCAAAATTCAACAACCGCTATAACGGTTAACCGACCTTTTAAGCTAAATGGTACAATTAACCTACCATGAACGCCCCTACCAACGAGTAGTCATAGTAATAAAATGATAATGTTTATCTTAGGAGACTCGGGTTCGAGTAACTTTGTCAACAAGATGTGTGTGCCTTATAATAGGATTAAGAAAAAAATATGAACAAATACTGATGAACCTATTTTGATCAAAATGTGATAGTTTGGACACTTAAAAGAATAAAAAAAGTTTAAACACTTAAAAAATATAATAATTTAGACAATTATTTTGATATTAACTATTAAATCACTTTAGGATTATTTAAAAATAAAATAATGAAAATCAGATTTTTTTTATATCCTACAACTCCGTCATAAAAAAATATACTTATATAACATTAATAATAAAGCCTATGCAAAACCCTCCAGAAAATCCTGTTATGGCACTGTACGGGATTGTGTCTGGCCGACCGCCGGATGGAACTGTTCACTTGGGAGAGGTGGCTACGTAGGAGAGGTTAGGGTCTTCGATAGCGCCGGAAGATCTTAGCCGGGCAAAACGATCTAAGGAATCATCTATGGAGGCTGTAGGTGTAGCGATAGAAGCGGGTGGGGATGATGCTATCAATGCTGGATCGGCTATGTTGGGGCAGTCGGTGGATGAATCTGGTGCAGGGATTACTGATGCACCTGCGGAAGATGAGGGGAGAAAACCGTCCTATGCAAGCATGGCTAGTAAGCGAGTTTAGGAGGATTGAGGAGATGATGTGGAGTTTGGGTTTTATCCTGATAAGGTGGTTGTTCTAGATGAAGATTGTATCGTGAATGAGTCCAGAGCGTTTCCCACGATTTGTTTTTTGGATCGTGTTCATGATCAGATCGATCAAACGATAAAAAATGTGCTAATTGTTCGATTGCTTGGGCGGACGATAGGATATGGTGCGCTGTGCTCCGGGCTTTTGGCTATGTGGAAACCTTTTGGAGAAATTCAGTTGATCGACTTGGAGAATAATTATTTTTTGGTGCGTTTCGAAACTGCTCATGATTGTGCTTTAGTTCTAACGGATGGTCCATGGACAATCTATGGTAGCTATCTTACCATTCAACCATGGAGCAGAGGGTTTTCCACAGCTGAGAAACATCCGTCCCAGGTGATTGTTTGGATTCGGTTGCTTGGATTACCGTATAGGTATTATTGTAAGGCCTTTTTTCGCCGTATCGCCCAAGTTGTGGGTCGAGTGGTTAAAGTTAACTACAGTACTCATACTGAAGAAGAACGTGGCAAATTTGCTAGGTTGGCTATTATGGTAGATTTGTCGAAACCGTTGAAACCTTGTATCGGTATTGATAATTTTGTGCAAAAGTTAGAGTATGAAGGTCTTTATCAGATATGTTATAGTTACGGAGTTTATGGCCACTCGAAGGAGGAACGCAATGCCCAGGGTAATTCTAAAGCACACACGAAAGTTACTAATCAGGTTGCACCGAATCAGCCGCGGGAGTCTGAGTCGTACGGTCCTTGGATGATCGCTGTTAATAGGCGTAGACAGACAAGAATAGTGAGCAGGGATCGAGATAATGCCAAGAGAGTTGGTAGAGTGGTTTCAGGGTCTCGGTTTGATACTTTGGTAGTTGAGGAGGGTGTTGAGGATGTAGTTGAGGCTGACGCAGAAGGCCCTGCGGTTACGAGAGGCGCGAGTCAGACTGGTATAAGGGCGGTCCATGTGGGAGAAGCGTCGACAGCTAAGGGTAAAGAGGTACCGCCAATAGTGGTTAAGACTACGGCATATTTGGCTTCAAATCTGGAGAGGAAATCTAAGTCTAAGGTGGTGCATTCGTCCACGAGAAATGGTGTTGAGGTTATCTCTTTGGTGGATGGCACGTCACCGTCCACGAGGGTTCATAAGGTCGCAGGCAAAGTTGGGTCTCATCGTGCCATTTCGGTGGTAGAGCACAAACATGTGGGGAAGAGGGTCAACCGGTCAAAAGAAATGTTGGGTAAGCAGAATGTATCGAATTTTACAAAGAAAATAGAGGGCTCCGGGTTCGGCCAGGTTCAGATTACCGGAGGCTAGGCCGTATGGCGCTCACAGATTGGGTGCAATCCTCTCATAGGTTGGTGGATGAGGAAGCACAACGAATACAATTGCTTAGAAATGGGATGGATGTAGCCATGATGGAGGATGATCCGGATGAATTAGATCATCGAACGGATGAGGCGTTAGATACAGCTGATGCTATGGTGTTGGCTGGTGCACATGCAGTGGCTAGTTCCCTTCAGTAAGTTGATTTTGTTTGTTATTCCAATGATGAATGTACTTTTTTGGAATTATAGGGGTGTGGCGAGTGCCTCGTTTCGGCGACATTAAGAGCAATAATGTTTGATTTGCGGTGATTATAGAAACCCGTATTAGCGAGCGTATTACAGATCGTATGGTGCACCGGTTAGGTTTTTCTAGTTCTTACAGAGTTGAGGCAGTGGGTTTTAGCAGAGGCATTTGGATTCTTTGTTCGGAGTTGGTGGAACTTGAGATCCTTCAGTTATCTTCTCAATTCATTAATTACCGTTGTAGATCAGATTTGGTGAAGGATTGCATTCAGGTAACGGTAGTCTATGTTAGTCCTACGGCTGCACGCAAGAAGTTGGTTTAGGGCACATTAGTGAGTCTAGCACCATGTTCGGGGGTTTCGTGGCTCCTTGGTAGGGATTTTAATGCTATTCTTCAGCTGGAGGAATAGATGGGTGGTTCTTCTAATACTTTAGGGGTTAGCACTTTGTTTTCGGATTTTCTCTTCGATACTGGGCTGTTGGAAGTAGGTTTTGATGGGGATAGATATACCTGGAGCCGCGACGATCTATATCAGAGACTAGATAGGTGCTTAATGTCATATGATTTGACGCTTAAGTTTCCACTAACGAGAGTCTAACATCTTGATCGCCTTGGTTCGAATCATTGTCCGATCTTGATGCAGCTTAATGTTGATATCCAGTTGGAGAAGAAACAGCCTTTTCGGTTTTTAGCACCCTGGAAAGAGCATGAGGCATTTTCTAAGTTTATTGCATAGGTATGAGATGCTGATGCACCGCTTGCGAGTAATTTAGATGCATTTTGGCAGCAGGTTAAGAGGTGGAATTGTGACGTCTTTGGGCATATTGGAAGGAGGAAGAATGAGTTGGTTGGCGGTTTACGTGGTATTGCCAAGGCAATTCAAAAAAAGAGAATCAATTCATTGGTAAAGCTCTAACAGAAGTATGATAAAGTCCTAGCGCAAGAAGAGCTTCTATGGTTCCAAAAATCGCAAGCGTAGTAGGTGATGCATGGAGACCTGAATACTTAATTTTTCCATGATTTTATTATGGCTCGCCGTAGAGCAAATCTGATCTTGGGGCTTTTGGATGACGAAGGAGGTTGGTGTACAGATCAAGCCAAGCTTCAGGAGATGGTTGTAGGATTCTTTCAATCTATTTTTTCTTCTATGGGTTTCGTAATGGAAGTATATGGGATCCGGGGGTTGTTTTCGCCGGTGCCGACAGTTGTGTTGGAGGGTATTGGTATATCCATTTCTGACGAAGAGGTGAGAGAGGTTGTGTTCTCGATGAGTCTGTTAAAGGCCCCAGGGTTGATGGTTTTCATGCTCTTTTCTATCAGAAGAATTGGGCGTTAGTTGGTGATGGAGTGTGTGCTTTTAGTCAGAATATTTTTTTTATAGTGGAGTGTTGCCTGATGAGCTACAGTGCACCTTGATTGTTCTTATTCCAAAGGTACCGAACCCTACTGTCTTTAATCATTTTCGGCCTATCAGTCTGTGCTCAATTTTGTATAAAGTGGTAACGAAGATTGTGGTTAATCGATTAAGCCTTATCTGCCGGACTGGATATCTCATAACCAAACGAGTTTTATTCCAAGGCATGTTATTTCGGATAATATTCTTGTTGTGCAGGAAGTTATATATTCGATGCAACATAAGAGGGGGCTGAAGGGTTGGATGGCTATCAAAATTGATCTAGAAAAAGTATAGAATTGTCCTGAGTGGGTGTTCATTGATGGCACCCTTTGAGATGTTAGAATTCCTGATGCGGTCTGAGCTTTGTTTATGAAGTGTGTTTCTTCTGTGTCCGTGCAAATTCTCTGGAATGGTTTGATGACAAGGTTTTTCGAGTCAACGCGGGGATAAGACAAGGAGATCCATTATCTCCGTATTTGTTCATTTTATGTATGGAGAGATTAAGTCAAACTATTACACAGATGGTTCAGAATGGTGACTGGAAGCCTTTTCGAATTCGCCAGAATAGAGTGGGGGTTTATCACATATTTTTTGTAGATGACATGATCTTGTTCGTTGAGGCATCAATTGCTCAGATGTTGGTTATTCGTAAGGTTCTGGATGAATTTTGTACAGCTTCGGGACTTAAGGTCAGCATTGCTAAGACTACGATACATTTTTCGGCTAATGTTGGAATTGATCTACGATCGGAGGTCAGTGAGTTATTTGGGTTTACTGAGGTGGCTGAGCTGGGGAAATATCTTGGGGTACCCATTTTGCATAATCGGGTTATGGTGTGCACTTATCAGTTTCTGATTCAGAAGGTTAAAGATAATTTGGCAGTGTAGTCTGCGAAGTCTCATTCTCTAGCTGGACGGGTCATATTAGCAAAAGCAGCGTTGTCTATCATTCCCTCTTATATTATGCAAACGACTTATCTATCGAAGGGAGTCTGTACTGAAATCGAAAACCTTATACGAAGATTTATATGGGATCATGGTGTCGAGCGCTCTGGCATGCATCTCTTTTTTTGGGACACTTTGTGTCGACCTATAGAGGAAGGGGGAATTGGGTTAAAGGAATTACACAAGCAAAATGAAGCATTTTTCATGAAGCTCACTTTTTAGTTATTAAATTACGGGGATCATTTGTGGATACAATTGATGCGTGAAAAATATAAGTGGTTATCTAATGCAAAGGGGCCGGCTCTTCGAGCTAATTGCTCGCGCTTGTGGCGTGGAGTGTGCTTGGTTTGGCCGGATGTCCGTGAGCATACTGAATGGCAGATTGGTAATGAAAAAGCTGTAAGGTTTTGGTTTGACCCTTGGGTAGGCACAGTTGGCATTCTTGCTAGTCATTTGCGACAATGTGTTGTACTTGACAATCCAGATGCTTTGGTGGCCGACTTTCTTGAGGTGGATGGCCAATGGAGGTGGTTCGGCTTTGAGCATGTGATTACACGTGATATTTGTCTGCAAATTACTGCTGTGAGAGTGCCTCTGTTACAAGGGAGATCAGATTTTGTAGTGTGGATGCTATTGTCAGAATTGAGGTTTCGGGTTCGGAGTGCGTATCAGATTTGTAAAGAAGCTCGGTATGGTCCATTTGAACAGATTTGGAAAACTATTACTCGGTTCTGGGGTTTGCTGCGGGTTCGTTCCTTTCTATGGTTGGCATGTCACGACAGGTTATTAACCAATAAAGAGCGTGTTCGCAGACATATGGCGAGTGATAGTCGGTGTACTACTTGTGGCGCCCATGAGGAGGATATCGATCATATTCTTCGATTTTGCCCGGTTTCAAATTTGGTATGGCCAAAAGTTATTCGAGGTGATAAATTGTATGAATTCTTTGCTTTTCCTTTTAAAGATTGGTTGTTAGCTAATTTGAGTAATGCTAGGGCTTTTGCTGTTGATAGTCACAATTGGGACGTGTTATTCGGTTCCTTGCTTTGGAATCTTTGGCGCCGACGAAATAGGTACATTTTTTAGGATGAACCTCTGCAAAGTTTGGTTGATAACCTTGCTGCGAGTTAGGAAGGAACTATATTAGTTGATTTTTCTTAAGGATGGCCGGTTAGGAAGGAACTATATTAGTTCCAAGTAATGGAATGGCATATTAGAAGAGGACTTGTAAATATGAAATTGGTTGGAGGACAAATTGGTGAAATGGATAGAAATGAATTAAAAATTCATTTTTAATGAGACAAGTGGCATTTTTAGATTAAAATAGGGGACATGTGGATTAATTAAAAGAAAGAATGAACAAAATATTTGTTCATTTTTCTCTACTAGCCGTGAGATAAGAAGAACAAGGGAAACAAGAAAAAAATTCAACTTCCAAGCTTTATTTGAGGGATTTACAAGAAAAATTAAGGTATGATGGAATAAATTAATATATGCTTGACTCTCTTCATTTTGATGGTAGTTTTGCATGGTAAAGCTAAGCATAGGTTATGTTTTTGGTTGAAGAAGATTATGAGAATTTGAATACATGTTGAGTTTGAAGCTTGATTTGAGTATATTTGATGTTGTAGACATGAAAACAAGCTTGAATTGGAATTTATCTTATTTTCAAGACATAAACCCTAACCCTAAGTTTTGGGAATCTGGTTAGGGAATTTAATTAAGGATGAAAATGAATGAATAAGGAAACTAGAAGTCTTATTTTTGATGTTAGGATGAAGAAATACCTATGTTCTTGAATTATGGAAAAATTAGGGTTTGAGCCAAGTTTGGAATTTTAAGGTGTTAATGAATGAAGAATGGTTAAATATGATGACATGAGTGGTTTGGAATGAAAATCCTTAATCATTTGGCATTAGGGACCAAAATGTAAATTTTGGAAAGTTTAGGGATTTGATTATTGAACTTGTTTTTGAAGAATATTGGGTTGAAAAATCAAGTTAAGTGATTTGGAGGTTGATTTTAAAGTTTATTCTAATTTTGGGACCAATTTGTGAATTTTGGAAAATTCAAGGACCATTATGTTAATTTTTAAAGTTTGGGTCCTAAAGTGTGAATGGTGAGAATTGTAAGGATTTGTCTTGAAAATGATGTTTGGAGGCTTAAAAGTGTCCTTAGGGACTAAAATGTAAATTTTGGGGAAAATGGAAATTTAACGAATAGTTTAAGAAATATTGGTTCGAATATGGAAATTTTATCGTATCAATTTTTGTAAATAATGGATAGTTATTCATTTACTTTTCATTTTTTATATAGATTTAGTATGTTCTAACATATGCTTTGAATGGTGTAAGTTATCTTCATCTAGATACCGATAAAGATCAAGGTCGTACTAGTAGACTGGGAAAAGAAAAAAGTTCGAGACTAATCGAATAGAAAAAATGGGCATTACAAGGAAAATGTGAGTGCATATATGTTTTTAGCATGGTACTTTATTTTTAATGATTTACAGATTATGGCAGTATACCATGAATATTATAAAGCATATTGGAGTATGAACTGCTCCAATATAAAATGTTTTACGTGACGTATGTATGGATATTGTGTTATTGGCCTTTAATTGCAGGAATTGTTTTTAAGGTTGCCCTTGGTAATGTAAAAATATATTATTCGATTATGGATTTGGAGATTTAAAGGCATCACCAATCGTATAAGTTGGTTAGTTGGTTTAAAGGCACCATCAACCGTATAAGTTGGTTAGTTGGTTTAAAGGCATCATCAACCATATAAGACATTCTACGAGTTAATGACACTTGAAGAGTATTATAAAGTTATTGAGACTTCAATGTGTATCATAAAATTAACGGCATTTTAAAGTGTCATATATGTTATAGGCACTTTATTGTGTTTGCAAGCAATAAAGAATAGTACTTTTAAAGTACTTAATATTTACCTTGGGCTATATTCTGGTATTACGAAGTTTTTTATATATATATATATAATTATCAGGTTTATGTAAAATATCATGCATTATAAAGATTTTATATATGTATTTATTTATGTCTCACTAAGTTATACTTAGCGTGTATTTTTGTAATGCGCGCAGGTAAACCAGAGTAGGATTGGTCGGAGCTGTGCATCAAATCTTTTGTGAAGACATAAAGTTGACAGGTTATTTTCAGTACTTATGACATCATGGTTTTATATGTGAATAGTGGCAAGTACGAAATAACCTGTTTATTTTGTTAAAAGATAAAACCGACCTGCCTTGTGATGGTTTTGTTTATGTATCTTGAATTGTATGTGATATGTTTAAATACTGTGTTTATATTAGAATTTAGATATAATGAAATTATTATCTATAAGTTAAATAAAAAATTTAAATAGTCTTGAATTTTTAATGCAATATAATTTTTAAATTACTGTGACATTTCTGACTCGTGTTCGGTGTACGAATACGGGAAGGGGGTGTTACATTTATTGGTATCAGAGCTATAGTTTTAGCCGGCTCTAGATTGATTTGAATTTAAAGAAAGTGTTTTAAAGTGTACATGCCACTAGGATGTCGTATTTACTTGAAAATAAAACTTGTTTGATTGATGCAATTGCTTATTATTTTAAGTATGTGTTGAGTACAGATGTCGGAAGGAGAGGGATCCCGACATGCTACCCGACAAGTGGGGCCTAAAAATGCCCAGAGGTCGGAGTGGAGGTACAACAACCGGTACAGCAGGAAATGCCAGTACATGACCAGAATACGTTCCTGCAAGTTTTAGATGCGATTATAAATAGACCTCCTCGGATTTCGATGCCTAAAGAGTTAAAGAAGCTGCAAGATCCCGATTTTAAGGGCGACAGTGATGGAGACCCAATGTCCGCTGATTTCTGGCTAAATGATATACAGACCATATTGACCCGGATTAACTGTGATGACCGAGGAAAGTTGGAAGGTGTGGTTTCCTTATTGAGGGAACAAGCTTTGGTTTGGTGGAATAACATCACTACTTGTGTTCATGAAGATGTGAACTGGCAGTTTTTCCTCCGTGAGTTTAAGAGGAAATATATTGGAGATGCCTTCATTCGAGAAATGAGGCAGAGGTTTCTAGACCTTAAGCAAAGAGATCGCTCGGTGTATGAATATGAATGGGAGTTTATTAAATTAAGTAAGTTTGCTTCTGAATTGCTACCGAACGAGAGAGCTATCGCTGATAGTTTTATAAGTGGTCTATATGCCAGTTGTCAAGAGGTGTTGGTGGATATTGTTCCCAGGGATTTTCAAGAAGCAGTTAATAGAGCTAAAGCAATGAAGATTGTCCAAGAGAAGGCTGAAAGAGAATCCCAGGGTCAAAAAAAATACTGAGATATCTTTTACTTCGCAATCATCAAAGCGAAGTAAAGGATATTCACAACAGGAAATATTTGAATTTTCAGCACCCCAAGAACAAGCAAAACAAGCTGAAAAATTCAAAAAAAATACTTCGACAACAACAAAGAAATATGGAAATCAACAAGGTCCTCCCCGATGTGAGAATTTTAACCGGAAACATTTTGGGGAGTGTCGAAAGATCACATGAGTATATTTCCGCTGTGGCGAGATTGGACATTTTAAACGTGACTACCCAAATCAAGGTGATAGATCGGTTCAAATAAAAAGATCTATTGGATTACAAAGAGGCAGAAATTGAGGATATGTAGGATCGTACAGAACGGGTTCTCGAGAAGAGACTGAAGCTGCTGCAGAACGAAATGATCGAGCTTCAGCTAGAGTTTATCATATTCGGACATATAATAATAAAGATGACATAGAAGAACTCGATATTGTTACAGGTACGTTCTGAAAATTCGAGGATGAATTTTCTTAAGGGGGAGAATTGTAATACCCCAATATTATCTTAGTGACTAAAATGCAAGGAATTAAAAGTTAGTGGTTTTAGTTCAGTGACTAAAATGAAAAATTCTAAAGTTTGGTGGCCAAAGTGAAAAGATGGGAAAAGTTTAGAGACCAACAAGGTAATTTTTCCAATAAGTTACTTTATTCAGTATAAGTGTTAATCAGGTCGAATTAAGTATCTTTATGTCAGTTTTTAGAATTAAGAACCGGAAAAAGGTACTAAAATTGGGTCGAATAGAATTATTAAGCGTGCTCAAGTTAGAGAAATTTATAATGGGTGACCTATGGGAAGGTTCCATAAAAGTGTTTATGATCAGTATTTTGGACTCGGTAAGAGTAGAGAATATTCGTATGGATTATCGATAAAGGAATTTTAAGAGAATTTTAATTTATAGAGATATTCGATAATTATCGGAATAATAGACTGATTTAGGAAAATTCAGTTTATGTTTTGAAAAAGGAAGATTTATTGAAATAATATAATTTATTTCTCAAATATGGAAATATGGAATTTTTGGATTAAATCCGATAGTTTGGAAAAGGGTAAAATCGCAGTAGAAGTATTTTATGAATATCAGTATATCAGATCGAATCAAAATTTCAGAGTTAGACTCCATAAATATAGGATAATTATTATGACAATGTTATCAATTTATGGAAACTAGAAATATGAGATTTTTGGAGTATATTTGATAATACGATTGATGGAAAAATCGTATTAAGTGATTTTCGGATAATTGGATCGAACAAAAATCATAAAATGAAATTTGTTGATTTTTCTTAAGGTGGCCGGTTAGGAAGGAACTATATTAATTCCCATGTAATGGAATGGCATATTAGAAGAGGACTTGTAAATATGAAATTGGTTGGAGGACAAATTGGTGAAATGGATAGAAATGAATTAAAAATTCATTTTTAATGAGACAAGTGGCATTTTTAGATTAAAATAGGGGACATGTGGATTAATTAAAAGAAAGAATGAACAAAATATTTGTTCATTTTTCTCTACTAGCCGTGAGATAAGAAGAACAAGGGAAAGAAGAAGAAAAATTCAACTTCCAAGATTTATTCGAGGGATTTACAAGAAAAATTAATGTATGATGCTTTAGAATAAATTATTCTATGCTTGATTCTCTTCATTTTGTTGGTAGTTTTGCATGGTAAAGCTAAGCATATGTTATGTTTTTTGTTGAAGAAGATTATGAGAATTTGAATACATTTTGAGTTTGAAGCTTGATTTGAGTATATTTGATGTTGTAGACATGAAAACAAGCTTGAATTAGAATTTATCTTATTTTCAAGACATAAACCCTAACCCTAAGTTTTGGGAATTTGGTTAGGGAATTTAGTTAAGGATGAAAATGAATGAATAATGAAACTAGAAGTCATATTTTTGATGGTAGGATGAAGAAATACTTCTGTTCTTGAATTATGGGAAAATTAGGGTTTGAGCCAAGTTTGGAATTTTAAGGTGTTAATGAAGGAAGAATGGTTAAATATGATTATATAAGTGGTTTGGAATGAAAATCCCTAATTATTTGGCATTAGGGACCAAATTGTAAATTTTGAAAAGTTTAGGGATTTGATTGTTGAACTTGTTTTTGAAGAATATTGGGTTGAAAAATCAAGTTAAGTGATTTGGAGGTTGATTTTAAAGTTTATTCTAATTTTGGGACCATTTTGTGAATTTCGAAAAATTCAAGGACCATTATGTTAATTTTTAAATAGAGGGTCCTAAAGTGTGAATGGTGAGAATTGTAAGGATTTGGCTTGAAAACAATGTTTGGAGTCCTAGAACTGTCCTTAGGGACTAAAATGTAAATTTTGGGGAAAATGGAAATTTAAAGAATAGTTTAAGAAATATTGGTTCGAATATGGAAATTTTATCGGATCAATTTTTGTAAATAATGGATAGTTATTCATTTACTTTCCATTATTTTATATTGATTGAGTATGTTCTAACATATGCTTTGAATGGTATATGTTATCTTCATCTAGATACCGATTAAGATCAAGGTCGTACTAGTAGATCGGGAAAAGAAAAAAGTTCGAGACTAATCGAATAGAAAAAGGGGCATTACAAGGCAAAGGTGAGTGCATATATGTTTTTAGCATGATACTTTATTTTTAATGATTTACAAATTATGGCAGTATATCATGAATATTATAAAGCATATTGGGGTATGAACTACTCCAATATAAAATGTTTTACGTGACGTATGTATGGATATTGTGTTATTTGCCCTTAATTGCATGAATTGTTTTTAAGGTTTCCCTTGGTAATGTAAAAATATATTATTCGATTATGGATTTGGTGATTTAAAGGCATCACCAATCGTATAAGTTGGTTTAAAGGCAGAATCAACCGCATAAGTTGGTTAGTTGGTTTAAAGGCACCATCAACTTATAAAGGCACCATCAACCGTATAAGTTGGTTAGTTGGTTTAAAGGCACCATCAACCGTATAAGATGGTTAGTTGGGGTAAAGGCACCATCAACCATATAAGACATTCTACGAGTTAATAACACTTGAAGAGTATTATAAAGTTATTGACACTTCAATGTGTATCATAAAGTTAACGGCATTTTAAAGTGCCATACATGTTATGGGCACTTTATTGTGTCTGCAAGCAAGAAAGAATAGTACTTTTAAAGTACTTAATATTTACCTTGGGCTATATTCTGGTATTACGAAGTTTTTATATATATATAATTATTAGGTTTCTGTAAAATATCATGCATTATAAAGATTTTATATATGTATTTATTTATGTCTCACTAAGTTATACTTAGCGTCTATTTCTGTAATACATGTAGGTAAACCGGAGTAGGATTGGTCGGAGCTGTGCATCAAATATTTTGTGAAGACATAAAGTTGACAGATTATTTTCAGTACTATGACATCCTGGTTTTATATGTGAATAGTGGCATGTACGAAATAACCTGTTTATTTTGTTAAAAGATAAAACCGGCATGCCTTGTGATGGTTTTGTTTATGTATCTTGAAGAGTATGTGATATGTTTAAATACTGTGTTTATAATAGAATTTAGATATAATGAAATTATTATCTATAAGTTAAATAAAAATTTTAAATAGTCCTGAATTTTTAATGCAATATAATTTTTAAATTACTATGACACTTCTGACTCGTGTTCGGTGTACGAATACGGGAATGGGGTGCTACATGGTCCTTGGGAATTTCACGACTTTTGGTTGAGACGATTGTACTGATTCGGTTCGGGTAATTAAGACTTATAAGGAGTGTCCATCTCCTATTGGTCTTGTGTCATGTATTATGGATATGTTAGGCCAAAATTGGGAGGTGCGGCTGGAACATGTTTCCCAGGAACAGAACAAGGTAGCTGATAGTATGGCTCGTCGTGCTTCTTTTGAGGATGTCGTTTGTCGACGTTATTTGGATCCTCCAAATGATGTGTTGTCCCTTTTGTTGGCTGATGCCAACAGTTGATTCTGTTGTTATATGTTTCATTGGTTAGGTGTATCCGTTTGTTGAACTCCTTATTATTATTATGTGTACTCTTTTCCTCCATTTAGGTTAGAGAGATTTTTAATGAGGAACATAATAGTAATCAATTTTCAATCAAAAAATAAAAGAATGAAGTATTATCTGACACTCAATTCGTATGGGTCGGGTCAACACCTACCTACTCTCGGTACATAACTTCACACTTGCAATAAATCATAAGATGCTATCTTTTAAAATTTATAATTAGTGATTTTAAAAATTCTTTCTTATTTTATTAATTATGTGTCTTCACTTATATTATATAATTCTATATATTTTCAATACATCAAATAGAAAGCAATAAATAAGAAAAAAAACTTTGATATACAAGTCGTGTAAACTTTAGTTTATATGCGCTTTTTAGTTTTAGGGACAGGGCTTAAAATTTAGGAGCTTAGGTTGTAGTGTTTATAATTTAAGGTTAGTATTTAGAATTTAGGGTATATATTTCAAGGTTTAGGGTTTAGTTTTTTAGGGTTAGGGTTAGTAATTTAAGATTTGTGTTTTATAGTGTAAATATGCAGGTTTGTGAACCCGTGTATCAAAATTTTTCCTATAAAATAAACCCATAATTTTTTCAAAAGAAACGTTTTTAACTAAATCTCGTCTTAAAAACATTACAACTTCATCCGAATGTATAACTTTTAAGATGCGTTTGGATGAGGAATTTCAAATTTGTATTTTTTATATAAAAATGTTATCGTTTCAAAATTTATCATTTTGTTTGGTTAAATAATTATTTTAGAAATAATAGGTTGCTAGAATTTGAAATAAGGTTAGAAATATTTTTTTAAAATGCATAGTTAGATCGAATTGGAATAAGAGATTTAACCTACTAAAATCTGTTTTTTAAGTCATTGTAAATTTTAAATTTTCACACAATTTAAAATACCATGTGAAGAGTCACAAAACACTTGCACTAAGGAGGATTAAATCTAAACTCTAATAAGGTTCGAACCCATGTCCTAAGGCATATAGGACATTTTTTTAAGCACAAAAGGTTGACCACACTAGGGGCTAGGGGTGTGCAAAAAAAAATCGCTACCGTAAACGTTAATCGGTATAACTGTTCATTTTATAGGTTGATTCATCTAACCGTAAAGGTTAAACAGTTTCGGTTAACAGAACCGTTAAAAAAGATGGTTAATGGTTAACCTATAGGTACTTTTTTTTAAACTAAGTATGAAGTTTGTGTTTAAAATCTCTCTATTTAAGTTTTTTTTTTTGAAAAATTTAATACAATATTTATCGGAGAGATAAATTTATAATTCTAAAAAGAATTAGTGAACATTTGAAAAGAAAAAAAATGTAATAGGTTATAGGTTAACCTGTAACCGAATCGTTTTCTAATGGTTAACCACTATAATAGTTAACCATTTAAAAATTAACGATTAATTATTTTTTAATGATTAAGTTACAATTAATAATCGCTATAACGATTAACCTACCATGAACATCCCTAGGGGTCTTGCTCCACTCTTAAGGAACACAATATTAATTATTGAGGTTTCGACTGATATTTCGATGGACGATATTTTAAGACTTCTTTTAAAGGAGTTAGAAAACTCCTCAACAACTATTCAAAAAGGAAAACTCCTCAACAAATTTATTATTATTTTTATATTTCATGTTATTTTCATATCCGTTTTCGAGATTAGTTGTTGTCCTTTTCAATAATAATCGATTATCTTTTGAAACAAAAGAAATAATACTGAAAAAAGTAGCGTGATTTTTTGGGTACTTTTTCAAAACTTTGTTACATGATTGTCGTATAATATATAATTCTAGATACTAGTTTGATTTTTGTAATATGTCATATATAAAATAAATTATAATACTATTTTTCATAAAAAAGTCCGTAATTAATTATTATTTTTAATTGAATGTAGACAAAACGACATGTATATGAACAAACAGCTGCGGGATACTCAACGACAGCGGTAGCTGTAGCAGCATTGCATGTATCGATTTGATCATTTATGTATACATGTTATATATCAACATATTTTGTTTAAAATATCTTATATTTATATTTTGTATTATATAATTTTAAGATTTTTATATATTTACGTCGAATTCATATTCTTTTAATAATTTGTATTATATTGTTGCTATATTTTAAAAACGTTTCCATGTGTTATGCTTATATTTGTTGATAAAAATATTGCTATAAAATAATGGTTAGTACAAAGAAAAAAAAATGTAGACCAATGGAATTGATGTAAAAAACTGTGTGGTAATAGAATTATTATTTTAGGAAGGATTTTACCTCGATCTACATAATTGAGAATGGCGTCGTGTTTCAGGATTAATACAAAATTTTTAAATTTATGCACTCAACTAAGGGAGATGGAATTCACATGCGTTGCTTAATTTAATGAATAAATAGTAGTTTTAAAAAATTATATAAAATGTAATTTTTACTCTAAGATATTAGATTGAGTATGTACAAGTTGTATTTCATACATGGGTGAAAATTGGGCGGAGAATATCTCAAAACTGTGGGAATCTAAATCAACGGGATGAAAAATTACCGAAATTTTGACCTACGGGGACGAGGGAAGTTTTATCACTGAAACTCAAATAGGGATGAAGATGGGGATTACTATATCAAAATCGTCGGGATAACCGAACCGTAACCGTATAAATAACCATGAGAATCCCAAAAAATATCCGTAAGGATTCCAATATTTTACAATTTTTTAAATATATTTATTTATTTATCTATATACTCCTAATATAAACATTAATAAAAAATTTAACTATATTATTATCACTTTAACTTACTTTCAAACCTAACCACACCCAAGTTTCTCACCAATCACCATGGTTCTATTTTAGTTTTTAGATATAAGCTAAAACACTCGTCTAAATCTCCCCCAACACAACACTCTTTCAATCTTCACCATCTCATAACTGCTTCCAATCGAAGTATACAAACTTTATATTTTAAACTGAATTGGCCATTTATTTTGGTCAGTAAAAATATTAATTTTGTTTATTTTTTGGGCTGTGATTCTTCGAAAACCGCAGGGATTCGAGCGGGAGGGTATGGTGACAAAAATATCCTTGAAGTATTTAAGGAAATTTCCCAAAACTGTAACCGCAAATGTTGGGGACGGAATGAGAAATACTAAACCATCCCTCCCCACGCTATTCTCGCCCCTAATTTCATATTTATTTTGATATCTCATATCGTGTGAATTTTATTTAAATTTATTTTTGGTTAAAATTCGTATTGATTTTGAATGTGATTATATATATATATATATTAATTATACTTTTAACTTTCTTTTTGAATAAATTTATACTTCTAACTTTAAATACACATGTAAATAGATAGATGAATGGATAGATATTAGGGGTGTTCATGGTTAATCAAAATACTACAACGGTTAACCTGTAAGTTATGTTTGTAGTGCAATTAGATGATAATGTCTAAAGATAATGTGTACTAATTACACTAAAAACAGAAATTACATGTAATCATTATAGTATTTTGGTCAAACATGAACATAGATATAGTATTTCAAATATATTAAAATTTTATGTATTTGCATTTGAGAACTTTCCTTCCTCCTTGTGCAAGCTACAAATATGGGTTGATGAGGCAAATCTTTAATGATTGCACGACACTTTGGACTTTGAACTCTAATCAATCATAATTTCATTTCTTTTACACTAAAATTTGTAAAAGATGGAATTAGTTGAGACATTTATTTTCTTGGCCGGGAAGCTTTATTGGTTATTTACTTGGGTTGTAAATTATGAATGTCTTGTTAATTATTTTTTACTTGGTTATTTAAAAGACTAAATAGATTTTAGGGTAAATTACACCGTTGGTCACTAATAAAACTTTTTTATTTTGGTTATCAAATTATATTTTCAACAAAATTAGTCGCTAACGTTATTTTTTCTACTTTGATCACTGTTCGCTAAAAATATAGCAAAAATGATGATGTGTTATAATATAATAACGGTTTAATCCCTAATTATTAATTAAGTCTTAGTTCAAAATAATTCATCAAATTTAATCCTTGTTTTAAATATTTGGAAAAACCCCAAATTTACTATTTCTTATCTATACTTCACTTTTCTCTAAAACACCCCCCCCCCAAAAAAAAAAAAACTTACTTTTTCTTTCTCTCCCTTCAATCCTAATGTCATCGCCCCTGCCTTTGCTCCTGCTCCAAAGAGTTCTACGATCAAGTTCCCCTGCAAATCAACTCACCTTGGTCCTTTTCCTTTTTTTCCAGATTAATTTCATAAAAACTCAACTCAAATACCACGAATAAATCGAGGATCAAAAGAGAAAAATTGCTAATTAATCATTCCAATTTTATCTTTCTTAAATCATATTTTTTATCATTTATCTTCCTACAATTTTATTTTCAAGATTTGAACCTAAATTCTCTTTTTGAGAATGCAATATATCTCGTACCTAAAAAAACCCAAATAAAAAAATTGTCAGACTCCCACAACTAAAAACTAAAAGAGTAAATAAAGTATAAATTTAATATTTTTTTGACAAATCTTAATTATAATACTACCTATAGAGGAGGGAAATAAGACTCTAAAAGAAGGAAGGGGCTAAGGGGGTACTGCTAGTTGGTCTATAACCCATGAAACATAAAGAAATACGAGAGAATAAAAATGAACAACTTGACCAATCGACCAAATGTACTTACTGATTACAAATTTAATATTTATCTATTAAACCATACATATATTTTTTGAAATTAAATATTACATATATTATAAGAAGAAGAAGAAGAAGAAGTAATAATTGTATGTTATTTACTCTCACAGAAACGTTAATCCAAATTAATAGCGATATAATAAGATTAAATTGTGTTGAGCTTCAGTTATAAAATAAAGTATGGAATGCATATGTTAAATACTCAAATAACTGGTTATGAACCTCAAATTGCACATGATTAACTTTTCTCACCTTCAATCTTCAAAAACGACAATCACCCTCTATAAAATACTTGTGCTAATTTGAAAGATTAAAATCATAATATTTGAAATTTGAACATCAAAATTCAAGATTTTTAACTTACCAATAAATTCAAGTTTGCTTTTACATTAATTTATTGTTCTACCACGACACAATCAAATATCTGATTTATTTTACTTTTTGTTATTTTATCCAATTAATGCTAATTATCTATTTTGCAATAGTACTATTCAACGGATATCACTTACAAATTAATATTTTGTCAAAAGATAAAATATTAACGGAGTGTTTGATATTTTAATATGGGTTTTAACTTTATTCAAATTTATTATTATTTTAGTTTGTATCTAAAGTCATATGCAAGATTGTTTGTTTTATTTAGAAAAGTCATGTTAGTTCTTAAATATTTTTTGGAATAATGTCAAAAAATACCTTTAATGTTTGACTGGATAATCACTTTGGTCCTTATTCTTTTTTTGAAGCATTTAAACCCTTACATTTCATTATAGGTCAAAATGTCCCCTCCGTCGATGAAAGATGTAATCAATTAACGATAAACAACTTGAAAGGATGATACGTCAACAAAAAAATAAATTTATATATTATATAGTTTTATAAAACTATTTTAACTGACATGTCATTAAGTTAAGTCAACACATTTTTCAATATGACACTGTTATGTCAGTGTGCATTGTTATGCAAGTTTGTTATGTCATTTCAAGTTATTTATTGTTAGTTGACTAACAGTTTTAGTCTATAGGGAACCATTTTGGCTTAAGGTAAAACATTGGGTGTTTAAGTGCTTCAAAAAAGAATAAAGGCCAAATGACTATTGAGTCAAATGTTAGAGATATTTTTTAAAATTACGTCATATTTCTCGTCTCTTTTGACTCTTAAATTTTTAATTTTGTCGAAATGAATTAACTGACGAAAAAGTAACAAACTCTGTAAGTTTTTTTATCATTAAAGTATGATTTTTATTAATAAAAATATTATTGTGTGTCTCATTAAAACTTAAACTTAAATAGAGAAAAATAATACAAATAAAATAATAATAAACTAGCAAAACAACGAGAAGAGCAAGTTCTTTTGCACAAAAATATTAAAAAATCATAAAAGTAATAAAAACATTTAGAAACCACAAAATATTTTAAAATGTAAAAATTGAAGAATATTTAAGTATATATAATTATTTAAATATATATATATTATATTTTCGTTAGCTGATTTAATTTGATAAAAATAATAATAATTCGCGAACAAAAAGAGAAAAAATAATGATTGAATGACTTTTTCAAAAAAATGTGGGCCAGAAATGTCAATTGGCCAATAAAATATACATTGAGATGTGATCTCTAGAGCACAAATCAATACAAAAAATTAATGAGAAAAAAATAAAAACTATAAACACTGAAGATTTGTTTTTTGTTTAAATCTCATGCCGGTTTAGATATTTGGAGCACACAAATCATTATTGTTATATCAAATTAAGTATAATCTCACAAAGGTAAAAAAAATTATCCTGGGAACAAGAGCCCTTCTAGGACCTAAATAGGTCCGTCCCTGCTTGGTATTATTGTTTTTATCAAAATATTTATTATTTTTTGATATATAGGTGAGGAGAATTTATATATAAGAATACATAAAATTAAATATATTTAAATATTTATTTTTTGTGTCAAAAAATATTTTTTATTAAAAATATTATTATTTTTTGATTTAGAGGTGAGAAGAATTTAGATAATAAAAATATTGTACCAAAAAGTATATGTTAGAAATAAAAAAAAAATCATTCTTATACAACTAGTTTATCACCCATATTTTTTTGAGATGTTATATTCTAATGCAAGTTACTGAAAAACTAATTAAATGGAATTAAACGAAGAAATCACCACCATAATTAATTTTTGGGGGCATTAATTATAATTATAAATATAGTTTTTTGGGATAATTTTAAATATTTTGGATTATTCCAGATAGGATCTTTGGATTGTTCTCTAATTTTCGGTTATCCCATAGTGGAGAGAGTGCAAAAATCTTTATTTTACAATATAATTCTAATCTAATTTAATTATAAATATATTTTACAATTAAAATGATCAATTAATTGATCAAATAATTAAAAATATTTTATTTTGTATAATTTTAAATCTAAATATTGTCTTGAAAATATAATAGCTCTATTCAATTAAAAAAAACATGAGCCTAAGTTGCATGGAGGTTGAACTTGAAACTCATTTTCAATTAAAAAAAGAATATTAATTGTCACTCAACAAAAGAAAATTTTCAGTAATCTAAAGACACGCGGATATCAAATTTAATAAACTTAATATCATAATCAATGCGATTAATATAATTAACTGATACATATATTATATTTAAGTTTAGCAGTTTAACTCATTCTATGATTTATATTGTATTTAAATTTAATATTGTAACTTATCCCATAACTTATATTATTGAAACAAGAATATAAAATACAAAACACGTACGAGCAAGCACATTTGATTGGTTGGTTAAGCTGTTCATTTTTGTTCCCTTATTTCCTTTAGGTCATGAGTTTTAGACCCATCAAGAGCTGTCTTTCCTTCCTTCCCCTAAGTTCTAAATAGGATTAAGATTAGGATTAGTAAAAAAAAATACAAAACACGTACGAGCAAGCACATTTGATTGGTTGGTTAAGCTGTTCATTTTTGTTCCCTTATTTCCTTTAGGTCATGAGTTTTAGACCCATCAAGAGCTGTCTTTCCTTCCTTCCCCTAAGTTCTAAATAGGATTAAGATTAGGATTAGTAAAAAAAAATACAAAACACGTACGAAAATCATCATTATCGGATCTAATCAATGATTTTGTGAGAATCTGACTCAAGCATAAAACTTTAGCCACCAAAACAGAAGACTGGAACCAACCATTATAAAATTTGTATAATTCCAATGTAAAAATAAAATAATACCAAAGACTTAGGCATTATTATATGAAAAACCCTTTTTAAATAGTTATATACGTAAATGACCCCCAATCGATGTTATTTAGAAAAATGACCCTCAATTCGGTCACGCAAGGGTAACTCGCGTTCTGAGAAAAGCGAGCTTTGACTTCACGTTCTACAAAAAGAGAGGTCCGTCCGACGTGGGCCGACTTTTCATATTGCGTAATTTAAAATTACTGGACAAGACCTCGCATTTTCCAAGACACGAGGTCCCCGAGATATTGAATATACCATGACAGAAATTAGAGGGGCCTCGTGTTCTGCATAAAGCGAGGTCCTCGTAATCCAAGCTGAAATACAATGGTGTATAAGCATGTTCGAGGCATTTTATCCTGCCATTAGCCCGATAATTTTGGTAACTTTTAAGTTTATAGACATATTATTGGAACTTATCTTCCATTTGAGACTGATATTGGCACGTACGAAACATTGTAGAATGTTTTAAAGCGCATTGAAAATGGTTCAGACACTAGTTCTTGTCCAAGAATATGAAGTTGAAATGACTTGGTATGCATGTTGGAGGTGCTTTCCTGGGGTATTATTAGAATAATCTTCGTAATATTTTAGTTTAGAGACCTAGTATTGGATCTTATCTTTCATTTCAGACTGATATTGACACATAATAAACATTGTAAACGGTATAAAAATCGCCCTGAAAATGGTTCCAAAGCTTGTTTTTGGGCATGAATAAAAAGGTATGTTCGAGCTAAAATATAACCCCCTTGACCCGGCCTAGACGCCCGACCGGACCAAGAGTGTTACGTTAGGTTTGCCGAAGCAAACCATAGAAAGATTACGAAAAGTCGGTCCATTTTTTTCTTTTATCTTGTCTAAATGAAAATTAATATTCCTACATGTTCATACTCGCAGTTGGTAAGTTCTCGAATGAAACGAGTCACAAAAGACAATCAATTGCATCATATTCAAAATTGAGGACTAGAACATAAATACTTTAAATTACAAGACCAAAATTGAACTTAAGGTTACCAATCCTCAATTAGTCCATTTACATGCCAACATGATAAATTCCAGGTCAATTTAATCATCCCAATTCATACAATTGCATTCCCAAGACTCAATGACCAAAATGAAAGAACCAGAAACCTTCAAGATTCCAAAATAACCAACTTAACGACACTCGTACCGATACACGTACTAGTGTTTCGATATGCCTTTATGTTTTCAAAAACTCAGAATCCAGTAGCTAAAACCCGTACCGAAAACCTTGTTCGCGTATCGAAACGCCTGGAAAAAATGCCTATGACCGTATCGAAGCACTTGCTCGAGTACCGAAACGTTAAGCCTAGAAAGGCAAGACCGTATCGAAATACCCTCCCGCGTATCGAAACGCTATGCCTGAAATGGCCTAGCCGTACCGGTACGGGGACATCTGTTTCGATACGTCAGGACCTGTAATGACATTTTTAGCTGGTTTTTCACACAAAAATAGATGTATTTAGGTCCTAGCAACTTGATACATACATATAAGCAACCAACATCACACTTAACAACACTTACACCAAGATTTAACTACAACACAAGATTATGCCACCCAAAATATTGATCTAGAGGCATGCTCCCTATAACTCACCACCAAACATGCCAAGATGCTCAATTAAGCATTTACCAGCAAGAACACCATACCAACAACACATCAATACCATACTCAACAAGATTAGCTCATCAAAGCATGTCATCCAAGCAAAACTATCTAGATGCATACCTAGGTAACCATATAACATCAACCATAGGTAACGATGCACAATATGCGAAACATCAACAATCAAGCTCCAAAATCACAACATTATACATGTTCAAAACCAGGGAAAACTGAATTACAAATCCCAAAATCCATAGCGAACACATTGCCTTATTAACTGAAAACTAAAATCGAGTTCATACTCAAATAGTCTTGTCTTTGGACCACTTAATCCTTGCCTTTGCTGCCTCCAAGCTTTAATGCTCTGCATCAATAGAGAAAATATAGTGTAAGCACACTTGCTTAGTGAGGATGCTCTTAAACGATGATGCATTTAAAAACCTTGAAAACCAACACTTGTTTTCAAACCATGCTTGCGACCTAAGCAAGTTCCAATAGTTTCAAATCAAAACATGCATATCAACTATATGCAAAACAATATATATATTCCACATACTTCATCCCAAAGCATCAAATACAAAGCCATGCTTAAATCCCAAAGCATTATATACAAAACCATGCTTAAGTCCCAAAGCATTATAGATAGATTCAACATTAGAATTATCATATATATTGGCAATAATAGCAACCCTGGATAGTTGACCACTATCCTTTATTAGCCGACCGCTAACCTTTAGTTAACCGACTGTTAACTCTACACATCGGATACACGAATTTCCCTTACTACCCTCATGCCGATCGCATGAATTTACAACCTTGTTGGCCACAAGCTTTACGTCAACAAGGGGAACCGACCGCTCAACCTAAGTGATAATAACATAGTCCGGGTAGCCGACCGCTATACCTCAAAGACTCTTAACCCACGATCGATTTTTAACCATATTATAGTGCACTTTATCCTATGGCGTGCCAACTATATCTGAATGTTTTCTCATCTTGTCACATAGCCGATATAACTGTTTTACAATGCATTACACAAAATCCCCACATATGCAAATCACATTGCCATAGTAATATTACATTCCTGAACGGAATAAAAACCAGTGCTCACTAGAATTTAATACACTTTTAAGCCACTACATATGTACTCAGAATCATGCATTTACAGTAAGTAAAAACAAACCATGTCTACGACCAAAACATGAATTACACATGTTCATATCTGAACCGATATTAAAGAGCAAAAGAGGGAAACTTACTTCCGAGCTTACGTAAGTGTTTCAAACTTATCCTAAACCCCCCAAACCACTTTCAAACCTTTGAAAGACTTTTTAAACCGCTTCCACTCACCGATTTCACTTTGCCTTGCTTGTCATCGCGAAATAAGCTCCCGAAAAGCCTAGAACCACCTCAAAATGCTACGCCTTGACTATCCCCTGTTTCGGCCACACAAAACCAGAGGAAACATACATTAAAATGCATTCAACACTTTGTTACAACTCAAAATCCAGTTGTTCTCAAGATGCCCAATCAAAACTCATCTGAAACTTACCAAAATCAACCTCAAACACTACTCAATCTTAACCCAGCCACATTATAACGATTCAAAACATCAAGCTTCATCAATTGATATCTAAAAACTCATTCAAAACATTATTTTACTTCCAGCAATGATTAAACACCTTAAACAACCCAAAAACCCTTAACTAACAACCTAAACAATTAGAGATTCAACCAATTTTGGGATTCCATTATTAAAAACAACTTATCCACATTATAAAAATCCAAAATAAGACTGAAATCAATCCACAACACTGGAAAACAGATCCAAATCGAAAATCACATGATCCCTTAATTAAATCTCAATTAAGCTAAAATCCATAATTAATTAATCTAAACCTATTAGAAAACATATGTAAAGAGCCAAGAACTTGGGAATTTTAGTAAAGAACATTTCATTAGAGGAGAAGAACGAAACTTACCTCTAATGAATGAGTTTCCCCTTAATTTGATGTTTTTTCCTCTTGAAAAACAAAGAAATTCAATGATATTTTTGGAAAACAACTTGAGAAATCATTTAGCAAATCAATGAGTTAAGAAATTAAGATCATTACCTTAAATATCTGATGGAAAAAGAGTGTTTGGCTGAGAGTGTTTTGAGAGAAAATGTGAGAAAAGAAAAGTTACGTCAAATTATGTTTTGAAAAAAATAACCACCTTTTAACTAAATCATTTTTAATTCTTTTAATTAAAAACTTTTTAAAAATAATCCTAATTAAGAGAAAACTCAGATTAGACCAAATGGTAAAATATCTCCTTAAAGATTCTAAGTTTTGACTATTTACAAAACAGTCACCTTTTAAAAATAGTTTTCAAAATTTGTATTTTGGTCACTAGCCACAATGTCACCCTTTCAAAGCTCGTTTTCCAAAATTTCTTTGACCAATATTTTTAATATAATAAAATATGATTTTTAAATATTTTTCCATATTTTTATCTTTCAGAAAAATATTCATTCCTGAATCCGACTCGAATCTCTAACCCGGTCTACTAGACCGTCTAACCAGCCCCAAAACCGCTAGGGCCAAAATTGGGGCGTTACATAAAATGGCTTCATAGGCATGTTCGAGCGTTTTTCTCAATTTGTTTTCGAGAATTTTCGTAATTGTTGAGCTTGGAGGCGTAGTACTGGAACTTGGCTTCCATTTGAGACTAATATTGACATGCACGATACGTTGTAAACTGTATAAATATTGCGCTGAAAAAGGTTCTGAAGCGTGGTTTTGTATAGGAATGACAAGCTAAAATGACATTTTAATTGAAGTTAATTTAATTTAAGTTCGTTGTTTCATATTTCAACCCGTTTATAAAATAAGTAGGGAAAATAAAATTATTACGTTTCAAACAAATACATGCGGTGCTTTTCTTTAAGCTCAAAAGGCGTATTTGAGGTGGCCGACAAATACGGTCAATTCTACCATGCCAATTTAACCCTAAACAGTCGGTGCTCTTCTTCATGCTCAAAAGGCGTATTTGGGGCTGATATTGGCATAAGGGTCTCTAGACATTATAACCGGTCAATAGAACCCCGAAAAATTCTTCCACAAAATAGACGAAATTTAAAAGCTTCTTGGATTTTGTGTGCCAAAAAAGACAGTTACTTTGAACCACTAATCATCAGCAGCAGCAATGGTGGGAGATTTGACTACGGTTACATGCGGTGGTCTTCATCTAGCCTCCACGAGCGAGGTGTAAAAATAAGTTACCTGTTTCCTCGAACAAAAGGTTAAGAAGGTTGCGGGCACTTGAGGAAGCCCAATCATTTCCTGATGTTGTGATTCGTCGTTCATCTCGTACGAAAACACCGAAGACACATCTCACCGATATTGTTAACCTGCCAAAAGCTTGTTGTGATCACGTAAATGCAACTACGTATACCAACAAACTATAATATTAGGAAAATAGCTTTGTGAGAGAATTTTCCCGATACGTAGTTTGTTGCCATTAGTAGGTGCAACTAAGTTTATTTTTTAAGATTTAATATCAAGTTTCCAGCCACAACGTGATGTCGCAATTTCTAGGGCTGGGTGGTGGCTCATTTGCCTTCAGCCCCACTATGTATAGGGTGAAATTTCACACATTTTAAAAGGAGCTTGTGTTATGCCAAACGCAAGGTCTACAGAGATTCCTACCAGAGATCTGACATGGTAGTAGACCTCGTGCATTGCAGGACGCAAGGTCCTTTTAATTTTTTTTTAAAAGATTCAACCACCAGCGTGCTATAATTAATTAGAACTTAACTTTGCATTTCAGACTGATATTGGCACAAAACCGACATTGTAAACGGTATGAAAAATAGTTTTAAAGCTTTTTTGGGCATGAATAAAAAGGTAAAATGCCTTGAGAATCATGTTTGATGGGTTTATTCGGGATGTTAATCGTCGCATTCGCGTAATCCTTAACCTTAGAGGCGTAGTATTGAAGGCGTATAATTGTAATTAAAAATAAGAAGCTAAAAAATTTAGTCGTTCAGTAATTGTAATTATAAATCATGGTGCCGAAGCTATTTTTATTTCGTCGGAATGGTTCCAATGCTTATTTTTGTTGATGAGTTACACGATAAAATTATTAATTTGAAACAAATACATAAAATAAAGAAAATAAATTATTGGGTTAGGCCACGTAGACAGCCAAAATGCACTATAAACACGCGATCAATTGTATCCCTAAACATGCCGACAAAATAAACTACATAGAAATTGATTTAGACGAGAGGTGCCATAGTTTGTCTGGGTTGTATGGCCGCCGAGAGATGTGTCGTTCATGTAGACAAATGGCGTCATAGATCGTCCTAGTTGTTGGAGACCTAAACCTTCTTTCGCGATATAGGGAGTCGATGATTAGCTTCATGGATTTCGTGAGTACCTGATAATCATCATCATCCATGATGCTAGAGGCTTCAACTACGTTATATGCGGTGGTCTTCCTGTAGTCTTCACGATGAAGGTGTACGAAGAAGTTGCCGGCAACCTCGAGAAAAAGGTAAAGACTGATCTCGACGCTTAAAAAAGACCACTCATTCCCTGATATTGCGATTTTCCGTAGATCTGAACCGAAACACGGAAGACACATATCGCGAATGTTATTAACCGACCAAAATAATATAGTCATTGTATAAATGCAACTACTTATACCAACAGATCGCAATATCAGGGAAATAATTTCTAAAAATAATTTTCTTGATACGTGATATATTGACATTAGTAGCAACAGTTATATATTCTCTTTGAATTTGATACACATTTTTCTCAAGCGATATCAAATGCCTTATATAGGCAAACATTCATGTCCTCCAAAATGTGAAGTTTTGGTCACGTTTTATATGGACCTCGCGTTCTGCAAAACGCAAAGCCTTCATAGATTTCTGGTGTGGCAGGAGAAGTATTTATTGTCATGTCAATGGACCTCGCTATATACATAGTGTGAGGTCTACTTTTTTTAATTAAGTTTGAAATCTTAAATTCCATTGTCTATAAATAAATTGATTGGTTTGAGTGAATTCGTATTGATTGGTGTAATCATGTAAAATTAATTGGTATTGGAACATAGGAATTAAACTCTATAACCGTGTAAAAAATCACGTTTAAAATATTTTGAAAACATTGGAAACTGTATCCTTAACGAAGAGATCTTATTACTTAGGAAAACATTAGTACAATAAGAAAGTACAATTAATTAATACGGGGGCCTGAGCGATTAGGACATTTATTCTTCTGGTGTTCGAGATTCCTACATCTACTGCATAGTTTTGGTTGTCTAGTTTTTTCTCGATGTTCGAACAAATCTTCATCTCAATAAATCCTTGTTGATCATGGACGACCCTATATTTTGCGTCTTAGTCCAAAATCTGGCCATATTATAGGTTCACCATCAACTACGGCCGGATCAATTTCATTTTCGATTGGAGGAAACTCGTATACATAAACCTTGGATACGGCTTCAAGTAAGTATACTGGGTCAACCATTGTCATGCAGTGAACCCGTACAGACGAACAATCAGTAATGACGTACGGACACAGGTACTTGAACGTTTAGAATACACCGCAATCGCAAGTTCTTTGTTCTAGATTAACCATGTATGAGTTGTGATGTATGCCTTTCAATGGCCTCGAATATTCCGATACAAGAAATGAATATTCTCGGCGCGAGAAGCAGGTAGCAGTCATCGCATTTGAATACTGCGCATAGTTTTGAAATTTATCGCGAAGGTGTGGGTGGACTGTGTGGCCACCTTCCATATAGTCTGCTGCTTACTTTCCTAAGGTTGCAAATAGGGTAGCCAGCCGATAATATGTCACCTTGACAACGAAGGTGATAGGAAAATGGCATGCTCCCTTCAGTGACGAATTCACTGTCTCAGCCAAGTTCGTTGTCATGTGCCCATATCGTTTACCACCATCATACGATCGAAGCTATTTTTCTTTTAGGATTAAAGTAAGGTATTCATGGCCATATTTGTTCCTGAGTAGAAGTTCTTCAAACAACTCGTCAACCTATTGCACGTAATATGAGTTGCCTATAAAAATGATAAAGTTGTTAACGATGAATAATGAAGATGAAGGTATCTTAAACGGAAAGGAGTGAAGGAGGACGTACCCATTCGAAGTACAATTTGGCGTTCATCTTCATTCTTGTACCTTTGTAAGTAGTTTGCAGTAATGTGGCGTAAACAATACCGGTGATGAATATGAATAGGTTGCCAGGATAGGCCCAAACATTCGATCGCCCTTAAGAGCGTCGTGTCCCTATCAGAAATAACACATAACCCATCTTTTTTTCATGCATAACATGAGATAGCACATATCTTCGCAAGTTTGTAAGGAAGAATAACCATGATTCCAGATCTTCCTTTTCGACTATTGCAAAGGCAATGGGAACATTTTTCTGTTGCTGTCTTGCGAAATCGCTAGTAACAAAGTTTGTGTGTATTTTTCGTACAACCAAGTGCCATTGATCTGAACCATCGGCTTGCAATATTTGAATGCATTAATGCACTGCAAGAATGTCCAAAATAGCCAGTGAAATTGACACACTCCTCGTATGACACGATTATTTTGGTACGCCGGTACAGTTTCTAGCTTCACAATCATTCCTAATATGTGTTTCTGCATCAGGTTTAGCCACGACAGCAAGTCTCTGTACGATTCCTCCCACTGGCTATACAATTTTTGTATGGCTCTCCACCTTGTGTACCAGGCTTTATGGTACTCAACTATGTAGTCCTACTGAGATTTGGCTGCACAATACACGTAGCAACTGTTACACACGAATTTGCCTTGACTAGTGGAATGAAGGTGTCGCAGAGTACGTGCACATCCAAGTTAGGATGATCCTGACTTAGTCTGCTTACGGTACAAGTATGAGGCCCCTCGAGTCTTGCGATTTTCCATAGCAGGTTTTGCTTCTTTAAGCACGATACACGAACCCTCCAATCACACCCTGCCTCTTGTAGGAACATTCCACAATGTAGTAATCTGGTTGAGTCTTCTTCATAGTTGTCGTAACAGAGTTGCGTATGTTGTAGTTCTTGATGGCAGCTACGACAAGTTCTTTCGTAAAAAAGGTCATCCCAATATTGAGTTCACCATCAGCACGCCGGTTGTACTGCACAAGTTTTGGTAATTGCAAAAATTTTAGAATGTTGAAGGCTTCAATATCAATCGTCGTGAAGTGTGATGGTGGCTGATAAACAGAAACCGGGATGACATGATGTTGAATGTTGGTAATATGTGGAACGTTGGTAGGTCGGGCATGTTATTCGTTTCCTTCAACTAAATCATCTAATCTTTCGTATTCCTCTACTTTGTCGGGCATTTCAAGGTCTTTTAGTTCATCGTAAAAACGGCCTTGCTCGACACCATTGGGCCCCGACTCCCTTATCGGTTCTTTCTCACAATTTTCTAAATCTAAAAATCAAAATAGGTCTGGGTCATTGAATGCTACGAAAACAGATGTACAAATTGCTCGTCGATCGCGAGAACGCTCACGAGCCCGCTCACGAAACGTATTACCAAGATAAAGATCAAGGTCACCAAAACCAGTAAAAGGATGTCTCCCCATAGGTTCTTTAACGTACTCCGCACTAGGGATATACGTTGAATATCGTCCATATGTAAAATTGCCGAACGGATGAAATGCTTCATGGTCTTGTGACATCATGTAGTTTTCTAATGATGATGCACCAAAGTCAGAATTTGGTTGCAAGTTCAAGTCAAAGTCAAAATGTGCTATGCAAGAATGTCTTGGCGTAATATACGATGATTCAACGAAGTCATTGCGTGGAGCAGACAATGATTTACTGAAGTTGTTGCATGGACTCTGAGTGGTTAATAGGTTGAAATCTCTGCGCAAATAGGCTGTCAGGCTCTGAACGTTGGTATTAGGATCGAAATTAAAATTTGCCTGCCGCCAATTTGAGAGTGTAATATCGTCATTGGCATCAGAAAAGATTGCAAATAGCTCTAGGGGACCTCCAACTGAATACTGCAACTGGGCATCCAACATCAACTCCACATCACCGTTGTCCGCGACATGGTATATTTTGTACGTTAATAGTTCATACGACGTTTTTAGTCTATACTTTAATGGCCCCAACTTCTTTTCACGAGCATGTGAAACATTGTCCCTCACTTTCTTCATCAACTTATTATACGTTAGTTTCCTCGACAACTATAAGGTTACAGTATTTGAGGACTAAAAAATAACGCTGAGAGATGCGTCAGTGACCATTTAACCATCATAGTATACCAATGCAGTAATGCTTCCTCGTCGCGACATATTTTAAAAATAAACGATGGATCACCTAGAGTATAGGCTGATGTCTCAGGTGATCTCACGTTATGCATAACACGAGGCCCTGACTAAGATTCCTGAAATTCTTCGCTTTTTATAAAATGCGAGGTCCTAAGGTCCTAACTCTCTGTTAAAAGCGAGGTCCTAAGGTTCCTCGCTCTATGTAAAATGCAAGTTCCACAATGATTCCATCTATAAATTCGTCACATTATTTGAGCTCTACATTACTCTATAATCGAACGTTTCGAAAAGATGGCAAGATTTTCTACAACTGTATTCCATTTCAGAACCTATTTTTACACCTTCAACAGCAAGATCAACAAATAAGAGTTATGTGATTTGATTTCAATGCACCTTCTTGAGGAAACCACACGACAAATATCTTATTTGTTGGCAAAAGTACACATTAATGAGCCCGGCCCTGAGGCGTATTACATACTCCCCTTATCAAATGATATGGACCTTCAAAAGATGTTTAGAAGCTACACTCGTGTCAGGGATCAGAACATCGAGTTGAATGTAAAATTTTATGAAGATGGTTCTTCATCAAAAAACGAAGGAACAACTAAACGTAACTTTGATTGCTAAGTTGTTGTTAAGTATTTATAATGAAAAATGAGAAATTGTAATTATAAACTAGACCTATATTGTTATCAAGTAATGTTATCAAGTTACTTTGGTTGCTAAGTTGTTGTTAAGTATTTATAATGAAAAATAAGAAATTGTAATTATAAACTTATATATAACATAGTTTTTTTATAAAATGATAATGCAGTCATTTTACATAAATCAAAAGAAATAACATAATCATCCTAATGGCGTCTATGTCCACCCGAATCGCACTGCAGTAGACGACGAACTCGAGCTGAATTCCTTCAAACAAGACCACCACCACCATCATCATCGTCGTCATCATCATCCTCATCATCATCGTCATCCCCAAATACATTTGGAGTCCTACCACTTGCAGTGGGACCGGTGTAGAATAGGCTCTGTTGCGGTGTCTAATCAACAATACCAGCTCCCAACTGTGAGGCCAATGGTGGAAACTAATAAACTGGAGGAATAGATGTAGAAGGCACTGTCAGATAGTAGACTGGAGGAACCATCATGAGCGGACGAAACACTTATGTGAAAAAACCTTTCGACGGACTCCCCATTTACTGGAACGATGGACTACTACCCGTGGGTTGAAATGACGAGAAAGTCGAGTACTAGAATGCAGGTTTTGGCATCAGTGTCTCTAGTACGTAGGCTGACTGGGGAGGTACCTGGGCCATTCCTGATGATGATGCCCCAGGAGCTTGTATTCTTTTTCTCTGGTCACCTCCTCACGTACGAGTACTACGTTGCGTCGGGGGACTCTGTGTCGACAGACGATTTGGGGGAGGCACTTCTATTTCTCGCTCTCGCTCTTTCGGGGATAGTAGATATGGCTTCCTATTTTAATGGTACTACGACATATAGTTAAAAGTAATGTTATAGTCCTGAATGCATTCCAAAATACGGGGTCGCCTATCGAAACGTGTCAACCACTGTTGCATCCACACCATGTCATGATGGCCCCAATGGACTTCTGTCTTGCCTTGTTGCGTTAACCTATGAAATGCGTCCAAATAGGGTGGCTCATCCAGAATCCCTTGGACATAGTTGAATTGACGTAGCACGCGGTCCGTAGGATGCCACTCGACTATCTCGTAGTGTATGAGCGGGACCATCAAAATCCAAACATGCTGACTCTATATTATTTCAGGCGGAATGCATCCCTGAATATTAGGATCCTCGTACGGCGTCCATAGGAACTACAAAAAATATGTAAAATTAGTTACATAAACTTGATTTACAAAATTTTCTTTTTATATTCAAAAAATGTAATCGATTAAAAAATTTACCACATCTATCTTATCGATCAACAGTCATTAATCACGCTGGGTGGTCGGTAGTCCCACGTGTGTTAATTGACCTAACCACCTATACTTCAAAAAAACATATCTAAGTATTCTAATATTAAAAAACAAAATAAGAAAGTAAATATTTATTAGTACCTCCGAACAAGTGGGAATTGGAATGGGGTCGGTTTCTAGGCGTCGGGCTTAAAAACGACATCTGATACCATGCCCAAGACTGCAGTAACCAAAGACACCACTAATGGTACGTCTGTCCAAGTCAACGGTTCTTCATAACTCCCGAAAAAAGAAATGCCAAGATTGCCCCTCCCCAACATTTGTTTCTAGACTCCACAGGATTGTCCAAATGAGGTAACCACATCAAATGGACCTTGTTTTAGGATTTTTCTGGCATCAACACCCCCAATAACTCGTAAAATATGATCACGAGCAAACCACTGCAAATTTTTTTTATCATTATTAAATTTTTTGAATAAAATAAAAATTTACAATAAATAAATATTAATAAACAATAAAAATAACACTATACCATCTTCGTTACTTCATCATCGTCCGAGGGTAGGTTCGTCAAATTGTTGAACAAGAAGGTTATTTTCAGTTTCCCACCATCTAAATCCTCCGCCGCCGGCCTTAGCCTAAGCAAATTTTCACACACGTCCGACCAGTCTGCCTCTGCAATGCCGGTGATAATCTCGCCGTCAACGGGCAAACTGAGATGAAATGCAACATCTTGTAATGTAATAGTTGCCTCACCGCAGGGAAGATGAAATGTGTGTGTCTCGAGCCTCCACCTCTCTAGCAACGTATTTATCATCCGTCGGTTCAACTTCAGACCGTCAAATAGGTGGGAAACATGGCCAAAACTGAATTGATGCAAATACCTGACAATACTTGTATGTGGTGGTCCAGTACGATTGATGTAACAAACCAACGCACGTTCATACCCCTTCAAATTAAATTTAAAATACGTTCGCACCCACTTATATTAACAATTTAAAAAATAATTAACTATTTAAAATAATAATTAAGTAATGACTAAATAAATAAAATATTAACAATTTAAAAAAAATAATTAACTAATTAAAAAGATTACCGCGGGGTTTGAGCGCCAGAAATCAAACACATGTTTGTCGTCTAGCCTCAATAATCTCGCCATATTACCGAAAATTCGAAGACTTTATAAATAAAAATAATAGAGAATACTAATTGAAGAACAATAGAAGAGAATGTGATATGATAAAAGTTGAAATACTGGGCCCTATTTATAGGATTCCTCGCACCCTATGCAAAGCGATTTTCATGGACCTCACTATCTGGAAAACGCGTGTTCCGTTGAAAAGACACAACTTTTTAGTCTGAACGGATTCCAACAGTTTGACTGGAACTCGTTTTCTGCATATAGCGAGTTCCAGGGTTTTTAATTTTTTAATACTTATTGGTGATTCGAATAATATCTTTTAAATACCATATTTTCTTTTAAATTTATTAAATACTAATAAAATTTAAATGCCATATTTTGTTTTAAATTTATTAAATACTAATAAAATTTAAATACATATTTTCTTTTAAATAATATTGTTTTAAAATTATATCTTAATCCTAATAAATATGAAATCCATTTAAATTAGGATTTTTTTTATTTCAAATATCATACAATAATTACAATATTTAATTTAAGAAAATAAATATGTTTATAATTAAGATCTTTCGAAATAATTAAGATTTTCCATCTACATAAATCATCTTTCAAAAAATTAGGATCTTACAAATATTTAATTCAAATTACTTTTTTATAGACGGTCAAACATCACTTTCGAATACTTAGAATTTTTCAAAAAATATAATTACATCAAGTAAATAGGCTAAATTATATATTCGAATAACTATAACATGTAAATTACACATTAAAAAAATTAAGTCAATTAAGTTCGATTTTAATTAAGTTATAATTATAACCTTTTAAATACATTTATTAAGGTTAAGGGTTTCAAACGGTCAATTGGAACTCGCTATTTGCAAAGCGCGAGTTCCCTACAGTAATTACCACGATACATTAATGTGCCCCTTCAATTTCTCGGGGACCTCACGTTTTTCAAAACACGACTTATTATCCACTAATTTTAAATTACGTTAACTGAAAAGTCTGCCCATATCGGTGTAACTCGTTATTTGTACAACGCGAGGTTATATTTTGCGTTATCTTTGAGGGTCATTTTTCTAAATAATATTGTGAGAGGGTCATTTAGGTAAAAAAAATTATATAAAATAGCCAAAGACTTAGCTCCACTCTTTCCCTGTAGTGTACAAGTATTCCTCAAGAATCCTTTTCTTTTCGTTAATTAAAATGTTGAAAAAAAAGTTGGAGTGCGGACTTCAGCAACCACGGATAAAAGCGAATTATATAAAAATAATTAATTAGCTTAATGGAATATGATTTTAAGTCTCGAAAAAGACTTAAATTTTGATATTATAAAGGAGAAAATAAAGTTGAGATTATTGTTATAATAATAATTTTTTTTATAAAATTTAATCTAAATTAGTCGGTAAATAAATAAGAATTAATTCATATTAAGTCTGAGCACGCAAGAAACGAATTTCAACTATGTAGTCTCTCTCTTATACCAAACGCACCAACCTTTTTTCCTCCTACGCCTTAACCAAAGCCATTCCTTCCGCATTCTGTTCCAAACCATTTGAAGCGAACGATCGGCGATGGCGACGCAGACAGCCAACGTTAATCGGAAGTTGAATTATTCCATGGTTGACAAAGAGAACGATATTATGATGTTTAGCGGTCTCGTTTCCAAGAAGTCCGGTATTGATTTGATGCAAAACTGTGATCTCCCTCCACCGGTCAAGGTCTTTACCGGGTTGGATAAGGCTGTGGAGTTGATGTCGATGAATAGTAGGGCGGTTTACGGCATCACGGAACGAGAGGACGGCTTCGGCGAGGATGGGAAGTTGGAGATTTTCAAGGCGTTGAGATTGTCGCAAACGCGTGCGAGGGAAGCGGAGAGGAAAGCGGCGGGCTTGGCGGAGGAGAAAGAGCGTTTGTCGAATGCCTTTATGAAAGATTCGTTGCAGTTGTTTGGTTATCGGCAATGGGTGAGATTGCTTGAGATTCAAGTCTGGGTGCTGAAATCGCAAATGGTGAACAAAGAGAAGAGCCGCTGTGATAAAACAGAGGGGGAAAGATGGGAGGAAGAGGGTGGTGGAAATAATGGGGAGGAAATGTCGTGGTTCGTTGCTCTGGCGATTTGCTTTGGTGTTGCTAGTGTTGGTTTTGTATTTGGTTGTAGATATTTGTTTTGAATTATATGGATATTTCAAGTTTGAATCAGTTTTTGATCCAAAATCAAACATAAAAAACAGGAAATGGGTGTTTTGATCTGTCTTCCTTTTAGGTCCCATTCTAGAAAGAAGATCACTTTCTGCACTGAACTTCATACAAGCAAATGGGGCAGGTAATTTCAACATCAGATTTCTGAGCTAATCTTTACCTGTTTGTGTGAGTGTGAGTCAAGAATGAAAATAACTAATTGGATCATTCAACTTACACAAAGCAGTATGATTGAGTAATTCTGTCAAGGACTAACATCTGACACTTTTGCCTTTTTAATTGTCAATGTAATTAAATTTGAACACCCCAAGTAACATTGGGTCAAAATAAATAAATAGAAAAGAGAATTTCCTAATCATCTTGCAGTTATCGGAAGAGAATCTGATCTTTTATTCTTCTGAGGTTGATTTTGTTGGAGAAAAGGGTATCAGGTGTTGTAACGGGATCCATGTTTTTGTGTAAAATAGTTATTTGTATGTTAAATCATAATAATTTATGTGCAAAAATGTTTCGATTTAAATAGCTTTATTGGTCAAATTGAAAATATACTAATACAATTGAACTCAACAAGTGATCTAGGATACCCGAATTCAATTGCAATATCTGTAAAGTGTGTATATTGTTAAAAGATTAAAAATATCTATAAACAAATACTACCATATGTTAAATTAAACTTGAATTACTAAATATGAAATGACCATAACTCGAAATGATTTAGTCCGAAAACCTAAGCCTGAAACTGACCTGACCCTAAATTTGATCTAAACTCAAAATTAACCCGACCCAAAAAAAATTAAATTCGTAATGACCCAACCTCCCATTTGACTGGTCTATCCGGAATGTTTTTCTGGGTCTTGGGCTTTTAGGCTTATTCATAATTAATGGGCATATCGGCTGCCTTATTTTGCTTCATTGCTAATGCAAAACGTGCTCCTATAATCACATCTGGCTGATCCAAACATGTCACATGTACCCCACTGTTAGGTCTGAACAGCTACCCACACCGATCAAGTTTTTGATGTTATAAATAAAACAAATTAGTTTAGAAGGATGAATAGTAATGGATCTTAACAAGCGGCGTTGAAAAGGAGTGCCAATTAAAGATTTTTTTTTTTGAAAAGGTCTTTTATATATATTAAATAACACAAAAAATTGACAAGAAGTTTTGTCATGACATTTTTTCACAATATAAATTCATAGTAGTGGAAAAATTTAAAAATTTTAATGAATTGATTGAAAAATTTTCAATATTTAAGGGTATTTAATGACCATTTAAAAAAAAGGTCAAATAATAAATTTTTTGAAAATTTTAGAGGATCTAAATAATTGTTTTGAAAATTTTAAATGGTTAAATGACGTTTTTTTATTCAAAAATTTGTAGGGGTCATGACCCCACATAGTTCCACCATAGGATGGCCCTAATAAATCTATAATATTCGATCTAAATAAATCAATTATTATATTAGATATTGTACTAATAGTTATACCTAAAAAAGTGTGGGCTAAATCATGAAAACAATGAATGAAAGTTCTAATATTGTTTAATCTGAACTAGCAAGTTTTAAAAAAAAAGTTTTAACTTTCATTTGTCCTCTAAATCTATGTTACACTAATATAGATACGAAAATGGGTATAAGAATAAAAATAGAGACGAAAAATTGTAATTTTTAAATTATAAATACGAATACGACAAATGTACGATAAATATAAAATAAATTTTAAATTTTAATAATATTTAAAATAAAAAATTATAAAAAAAAAGTAAAATCATGTGAACAAGATAAAGTAAAAGAAAAAAGAAAAAAGACAAAAATAAGTGAGAGAATAGAAGAAAAAAATTAAGAAATAAAAAATATTTGCAGATATTTAAGGTTACCCAATATGTCTACAGCAGAGAATACGCTTGCCACCGATAACATTGAAAGTTGTTCATGGTTTCTCTTCATTCTCCTTCCGATTTACCATTAATGGCAGTTCCAAATTCTGCAAATCTTTGGCTCTCATGCTCACACCAACAATTCGAGTTCCATGCCTCAGGAGTTGCTGGACAAGAAACTTGCATTCCAGCACTGGCGTAAACCAATGCTGTAAAATTGTTATTTCAGCACTTCTTTCTGCAAATCAAACTATTTCATTTTTGTGTGTGTGTGAATTCGATCATGTCATAGACTGTTAAATGAAGCATGATCTCATGCATTGTCATTTATCAGATATAAATTAGCCTACCAAAAATTTCCACTTTATCACATCATATTGAATACCTTGAAAACGCCATACTGGAACATTTGTCTTCTTTTTTATTTCCCCCTCAAAATTGAGGATGTTCAGTTAGACAAAACCAGCATTTGTTTTTACTAGAGTTGTGGTACTCTGTTCTCTATGATAACTGATCTATATCCATCAATGTATATGTGATAATCTATCATATTCAACAAAAATTTTAATTGAAAGATCTGCCTCATCATGCAATGGAAAAGTCATGCAACAAAAACAAGTGAATGAACAAAGTCGAATTTGGCTTTCCCTTACTTTTCAACGTAGCCTTTGGACAGCACTCAGAAAACAGAAAAGAAAGCAAAAAGTAAAGCTGCCTCCACTAACGCTACTCCAAAACTGAACCTTTTTTTCCAGGCTAGATTCTGCATACCCTTTGGTCTTTGTACCTATCCAAAGACAAAAAGACCTCTCTCTTACCTAAGTATTGGATAAAAAACCAATTTTCAAGTGCCTCTGCCCTGTCACTTTAAAACATCCCATTCAACTCGGTTATCCATTTCAAAAGCCCGTGTGATCTCCTTTGCCTTTAAATGGATGACAGTGTTATGTTTGCTTATCTATGCAGCAGGAGAAGAAGGCTAAGTCATGGTATCTGTTAGTATAAATCACCATGAACCTTTTTTCCTCGGGCTTTAGAATTGACTGAAAGTAAATCCAGAAACAGCTTGGATTCACTGTTCCATATATGTTTGAGGTGATAAGGTTGGCAAAACATGGGGGTATATGCCACCCTATTCTCATGTGTTCCTGTTTCGGATATGCACTGATGACTCATATGACTAGGCTGCAACTTAAGATCACTTGGACGAGTACCATATTCTCTTGTAGGGGGGCAAATTAATCATTATCTGCAGTCATTTTTTTTTTTGCTTTCTGTGACTTTGTTCAAAGAAGTTCTCATTACCCAAATCAACAAGCTGAGGGGGCATTGTTATAATGTTCATGCATCAATTATGAGTACATGAGTACCTGCAAAATTCTTTGAAATGTTTGCACCAGTCAGCGACACCAACAAATGTGCCGTTGACTGGTGCAAATCTTTGTAACGTGACCATCTTTGGGGTAGGTATGAGGTGTGATATATTTAGAGTACTGGTAAAAGACGATAAGTTTTAAAATTTATTCAAAAATTTAAAATATTAGACTTTTTGATAATATTTTAGATTGATTTTTCGTGTTTTCTAACAAATTTTGATACTTACAAAATAAATTTCGATACTTATTTTTTTGATAATATTTTAAGTTTTGGACAAATACCTATATTTACAAAATAAATTTCGATACTTATAAAAAAAACTAACCTAAAAATTTTAATATTTTAAAATTTTGGATAAATATTAAAATTTACTGTCTTTAATCGTATCGTACTTTAAACCTGTTGTACGTTTCTCATGCTTTTGTTTCCCCGGCTACACTGCAATTTTAGGGGGTTTTATTTTTCAAACAAAAATCCAACTTTTACTGTGAGGAGTGCCCCATTTCTCACACGCTCACAACTCATCATTTTCTTCTTCCCGTGGGTTTCCCTTAGAACCCCAACTCACACCCACTTTTTCCATAAGTCAGCGGCCAGTTTTTTCATGGTTTTCCATTGATGATCATCATCGGCTTGATATAGTTTAGGGTTTTATTTCGTTTCGCTGTCTACAATTAATTAGGACAGAAAACAGTTGTAAAGAGTAGCACTTGTGCTTTGCATACCACAGCTTTCTGTAGAATTGACAATACATAACAACTCATCACTTGTTCTTCCCCCAAATGCATCAAAACATAATATCCTTTTGCTTAGAAGTTGCAGTGAATAATGAATCCCTTAATTTGCTTTGGTTCAGAAACGTTAAAAAGAAGGTAAATGGATGATCAATTCTCCATTAATACCCCAAGTCCCATCAAGTCTCATCAGAGCCTAGCTTTCGGCCTCACGAGGGTCATGATTTTGATTCTCTTTGGTGGCCCATGTGTATTCTTTATCTGATTTCATTGCTATTTTTTTTTTTTAGCTTAAACCAAAAAAACAACCCCTAAATTATGTTTTTTTTGCCCTTAAATTATAATTTAGGTAAAATAAGCCTTTAAACATTATTTTAGTCACTTTAAGTCCCTAGACTATAATTTTGACAAAATAAGCCCTTAAACTATTGTTTTTGGTCTATAATTTAGGTAAAATAAGTCCATGGTTACAAAATATCATTTTATAGGCTTTTCTAATATATATAAATATTTATGTTCTTTTTAAATTTTAAAATATCACATATCACAATAAGCCTCTAAACTATCATTTCTGGTCATTTTAAGTTCGATAGTTATTTAAGTCAAAAGAAAATTATTTCGACTAATAAGATGTTGACACATCACAAAGATTTTTTGACCAATTGATAGTTTTGGGTAGGGGTGTTCAAAAATACCCGACCCGACTGACCCGATTACCTGAACATAAATAACTAGGTATTTACCCAGAAATTTTTTTTACCCGGGTTACAAAATTAAGAATTTTCGGGTACAGGGATATATTTAAAATTAATATTTTTATATTCAATATACATATTTTTATATTAAACAAATAAAAAATCTTAAATTTTTTATATTTTTATATTTAATAAATACATATTTTTATATTAAACAAATAAAAAATCTTAAATTTTTTATATTTAATAAATACATATTTTTACATTAAACAAATAAATACATATTTTTTATATTTTATATTAAACTAATAAAATATTTTTATATTTAAAAAATATATATTTATATCTAGGTACCCAAATACCCGAATTTTCAGGTACCCGCAAAACTTGGGTAGGGACACGGGCCGCATTTTCTACTACCCGAAGATCCGGGTACTCGGTACTTCGGATACCCAGATTTGAACACCCCTAGTTTTGGGGACTAAAAGAAGAAAAATGACATAGTTTAGGCACTTATTTTGACCAAAAATAGTTTAGGGACTTAAAGTGACTAAAAATGATAGTTTAAGGGCCTATTTTGCCTAAAATGATAGTTTAAGAGCCTATTTTGCCCAAATCATAGTTTAAAGGCCAAAAGTAGAAAAAAAGTATAGTTTGAGGGTTGTTTTTTGGTTTAAGCCATTTTTTATCAAAGAGTTCATTGGTATTATTAGGTTTGATAAATTTGATCTGAATTTATTTTATTTGATCTGAGATTTGATATAGAATTAAAAAAATAATTTAAATTTAATTTGAAATTCAAAACAAACTGAACTAAATTAAAATCAGAATTTTAGTTGGGCAATATGAATCTGCACCTAATTTGGTCTGAATCGGAAGTAACTCGTTCAGAAAAAAAAATCCAAATTTAATTTAGCAAATCCAATCTAAACTCGACATAAATTTGCTCTGTTTGTTTCTACTGATGTGATGCATAGTATGTAAGAATCATTATGTATGTTCTAGATTTTTAATAACTTAGGGCACTTTTTTTCTTGTTTAGGTATAGATGGGTTTTTAACAAGGCTCGTTTTCTTTGAATTTTTTTTTACCAAATCCAATCTAAACTCAACATCAATCCAATTTTAACTCTAATTGAGTTGAAGTAAATGGATAATTTATTTTATTATTATCAAATTTTAGCAATATGAATAGTATAATTATGTATGCTTTATTCTTCTTTTATATTATATTACTAGTTAACCATCCCATTAATAGTTTAACAGTTCAATAATCTTTTCTATTAAAAAATATTTTCTTTTAAAAGATCATCTTCGTATTTGATCTAATAATTTCTATTTTTTAAAAGTGTTTGATATGAAATATGCATTATCAGTAATTTTATATATCAATAAAAAGTATTTAATATGAAGCACAAATAAAAAATTGACTGGTATGATACTGAATTGACCGAAAAGTGATTGATCCAATACTAATTCGACTCAAAAACCAATTGATTTGACATTAACTAGACCCAATCCAACTTACCATATATGCAAATTAAATTCAAAATGAAATCGAATCAAACCTACATCGAATATAATCCAGACCCAAAATGACATGTACCAAAATAATTCGAATCAAATATGATCCAAACGACCTAATTGAGACCTTCAGGCACTACTAATACGGTTAAATTTTGTAAAATTTACTGACAATGTAACTAATAATTATGGGCGAGTCTAAAGAAAAGTGTGTTAAGTTACGGTTAATAAATGGATGGTTCTTACAATCGTTGGATGAGCATCTTCTTTAAAATTTTTAATTTTGATATTAGATCAAGAAAAAAAAGTGTGTAATCGGAAGTGTGTGCCGGTAAATTAAAAAACACCTAACTTAAAATGTTACTTACGACCTAAATGTTACCAAAATATATAACATTTTATAAGTTGACATGGTAAGTTCCAAAACTTACTAACAAGTATCGAAACTTACAATAATATGTAATATTTTTTGTTGCAACCTAAAATGTTACCATTATATATAACATTTTAGGTTGCAACCTAAAATTTAGAAACTTAGATAACATTTCTGGTTGCAACCTAAAATGTTACCGATACATATAACATTTTAGGTTGGATGTTGTAAGTCTCGAAACTCATCGTGAAACGTCTCTGTTCAATATATTCTCCATTGTTATCGATCAAAGGATAAAATGCTTCAATGAGAAAAATCAATTCGAGAAATCTGTAAAAAGTTTAAAATTTTAAATTAGAATTTCAAAATTATATATTTTTTTAAATTATTTTCAAGTCTTAACTCTTTAATGGTGATTTTGTTAATTCTGAACTAAAACTAAGATTTTCTATTGGGTAATGAAGATTTTTTATAGTATATGAGTAATCTAAAATTAATTTTAACAAATAAAACCCAGAATTAGGTAATTGATGAAAGAAATAGCTTATTGTCAAGTTCTTTAATGCTTTAATGGTGATTTTGTTAATTTCAATCTAAACTTAATTGCTTAGGTTAAATCTTGGTAGTCAAGTTTGAAAAACTTGTCCCTCAAGAATTGCATTTTAGGTTTACTTATTTATAAAATAAAGTAAATATTAAATAACAATAATAATAGTAAAATATCTCAATTATAAAATCCAACCATTAAAACATATTCTGAGCGTTTAATAAAATATCTAATCAAAATCTAAAAAAGCATGCGAAGACATAATCCCATAATATAATGTCCAAAGTCTGATTACATAAATGTCCCAAAATATAAAATAACAATATGAATGCCTAAATAAAATAGTTCATACTGATGATTAAATATCCGAGTAAAATGCGAGAAGCTCCAAGTACCAAGTCGCCTAATCAGTCTGAGTATCTGAAAGAAGAAACTATGGGGTGTAAGCTAAAGAGCTTAGTGTGACTCTAAAGTGCAAACAATCACAAACAAAATATTATTTTATTTTCTGATAAATTCTTTTCTAAAAACACAACAAATCCGATAAATTCAAATCATAATGATATGATGTCCGATGCATGACTCAATACCCCTATCCAATATCATACAAAGTGGAGGTTGCCCTCGCCAGAGTGGAGGTTTCCCTCACTTTTTTTCCGAACACAATTCCGATCCCATGACACATGATATGATTTGTAAAATCATAAATCCGAACTCTTACGAGTAACTCATTTACGAAAATTCGAACACAATATAACATGCCATGCATGATGTTTCAAAACATTTTCAAATAAAAATCAGATAATAAATCAAGCAAGGTACAAAACATCATTTATAACACAATAAAAACACACCAATATGTGGCTCAGGAAGAGACAGACTTTAGCAAGCAGTAGCTCTAACATGGTGAGTCCTTCTACGCTCATATATGTTATTGGATCTAATCGAATTAATACCTACGTGATAAAATTCACCAAACTAATGATCCTTATTATTATTATTGTTAATAAAACAAAGTGATAATGTATTCAAAATGGTTGAATACAAGTAATAAATAGGAGAATCACTTACCTTGAAAGACGTGGGCAAATATTTGGTTGGTTCTGGTGTGGATACGGTTGAGTTATTGGGGAAAATAGAGCCAATTTATTCATTTCAAAAGCTGAGGTAAAACGATAAGAAGGAATTAATCGAGGCTTCAGTCTGTGATTTTCTTTAGAATTTACAAAAAAGGAATAGTTGGGGTTTCGACATAATTCTCCAATGGCAATTGATCACCATGATCCATGGACAAGAAAAGCTTTAGGTTTGAGAAAATTAAAGCCGCAGTAGGTTTGGGTAAAACTCATAATAAATACGATTGGATTTTGTAGGGTATTTGGTGTCACTTATTTATATACAAGCATTTTATGAATAAAATTCTCATAATAAAAATAATAATAAAACAAAATTTAATAGAATAAAGACTCCTTTTTAATGTCAAATTGTAGAGCCGTTAGTTCAGGAATAAAAACTTAGAAGAATAATAGTGGTTATTTATGGAGTCAATCCATAAACTCTTTATGGTTCATAAAAAAACACCAAACTTCTTAGAATTTACAAAGAAAATCCCAAATTCAAATTTTCAGTGTTTAACATAAAGATTCAAAATCCCTAAAAAGTAGAGTTCATAAATTAGAAATTCCCAAAAATTAGATTTCTCAATTTAAGGATTGGAAAAATTAGGGTTTTTAAATTGGGGGTATTTTTGGGGTGTTACAGGGTAATGAAGATTTCTTATAGTATATTAGTAATCTAAACTTGATTTTAACAAATCAAATCTAGAATTAAGTAATTGATGAAATTGTGATATTGTTTTTAAGTTAGAATTCTTGATTTTGAGTAAAACGTGAATTTAGGTTGGGAAGTTTCGAAGAACAAGGTTTTGATACTTGTTGTGAAAACTAAAATGTAACTACTATGGATAACACTCTAGGTTGGAATGATACAATTTTTTTTTTAAGTTTTGAAACTTCTGACTAAGTTTCGATACTTGTCGTGAAACATAAAATGTAACTAGTATGTATAACATTTTAGGTTGGAATGATACAATTTTTTTGTGAGTTTCGAAACTTCCGACTAAGTTTCAATACTTGTCGTGAAACTTAAAATGTAACCAATATGTATAACATTTTAGGTTGGAATGCCATTTTTTTGTAAGTTTCGAAACTTTCGACTAAGTTTCGATACTTGTCGTGAAACCTAAAATGTAACCAGTATGTATAACATTTTAGGTTGGAATGACACAATTTTTTGTGAGTTTCAAAACTTCCGACTAAGTTTCGATACTTGTCATGAAACCTAAAATGTAACCAATATGTATAACATTTTATGTTGGAATGAATTTTTTTTTGTAAGTTTTGAAACTTCCGGTTGCAACCTAAAATATTACCTAATATTTAGGTCAGAGCCTAGCCGAGTTTTAAGTTCTTTAACTCTTTAATGGTGATTTTGTTAATTCCGAATTAAAGCTAAAATTTTCTATTGGGTAATGAAAATTTCTTAGAGTATATGAGTAATCTAAACTTGATTTTAACAAATTAAACCTAGAATTGGGCAATTGACGAAAGAAGTCTAGCCGACTTTCAAGTTCTTCAACTCTTTAATGGTGATTTTATTACTTCCGAACTAAAGCTAAGATTTTCTATTGGGTAATGTAGATTTCTTAGAGTATATGAGTAATCTAAACTTGATTTTAACAAGTTAAACTTAGAATTGGGCAATTGACGAAAGAAATAGCTTATGTTCAAGTTCTTTAACTCTTTAATGGTGATTTTGTTAATTCCGGCCAAAATCTAAGATTTTGTATTGGGTAATGAAGATTTCTTAGAGTATATGAGTAATCTAAATTTGATTTTAACAATTCAAACCCCAAATTTGGTAATTGATGAAAATTATAATATTGTTTTTAAGTTAGAATTCTTGATTTTTAGTAAAACTTAAAGCAAAGTTTCAATACTTGTCGTGAAATATTTTCATTCTGGGACGATCAAATCTCATATAAAAATTTAGGTTGAAGTGAGTAAAATTTTAAGTTTCAACCTAAAATGTTATATAAAATCATAACAATTTAGGTTGCAATCTAAAATGCTACCAATTTAGGTTGCAACCTAAAATGCTACCAAATACATATAACATTTTAGTTTGAAAACCTAAACCTGAAATGTTACCCAAAATCATAACAATTTAGGTTGCAATCGAAATTGTTACCAATATATATAATATTTTAGGTTAGTAACCGGGTAAAAAAAACGATCACGCCATATATTAGCTGTATTTTAAAAGTCGTACCGCATACCTACCAAGTAATTCTCGTTGGGCATTAGTGCAGGAAAAATTGATTTGTCATGTTGTAGGCCAAAGTACGGTTCAATAGTTGATGTAATAAATTGGTGGCAAAAACAGTTTCATTAATTAAAAATGATAAAGAAGTGCAACCCAAAATCTTGTGGAATCTCCAGCCAAGGGTTAACCCATACGATTGATGACTTCATGGATGGGCAAGAAACACGTTGAAATATATGTAAATCAATATAGATTTTAAAATGGAAAAACAATATACATATACATATATGCGTAAAAATCAATTAGTTTATATCAATTGAAGATGACAACAATGATACATATAAAATAAAGTGTTAAATTGCACCATAAATGCCTAAATATTACTTGTTACAATTTTGGAAACACAAGCACTCAATGGTGGACCAAAGGTGTTAGAAGTAGGGATGTAAAAACAGGTAATCGGATGGGTTTAAAGTCGGGTCATGTTAGGTCGATCAAATCAGATACAAGTCATTTCAGGTTGATTTGATATTTCGACTCGACTCGAGTCGGGTGCAGGTCAATTCAGGCCGGGCTCATTTCAGGTCGGATTCATTTCAGGCCGTGTTCATTTCAGGTCAGGTCAAAATGGTTTGGGTCCGAATCAAGTAATTGACGGGTTAATTCGGGCTCGGGTAGACTTTAGGTCGGGTTCATTTCAAGTCGGGTTCATTTCAGGTCGAGTTCATTTCAGGTCGAGTTCATTTCAGGTCGAGTTAATTCGGGTTTCGAATTCGTATTGAGTTTGGTACAAATAGTCGATAGACTTTGAGCTGGGCCATTTCGAGTGAAATATTTAACGCCTTTCTTGAATACGAATCACATTAAAAATAAATATAAGGGACTAGAATGAACAAAAATATCATCATATTTAAAATATTGGACTAAATTACAAAAATTAGAAATAAATAAGGGTCAACTTTGGCTAAAAATAAAATATTAGGGACTAGAGTGAACAAAAATATCAACATATTAAAAATATTGGACTAAATTACAAAATATAAAATAAATAGGGGTTAATTTTGGTTAAAAGTAAAATTTTAGGGACTAACATGAACAAAAATATCATCATATTAAAAATATTGGACTAAATTATGAAAAAATGAATAGGCGTCAATTTCGACTAAAAATTAAATTTTAGGTACTAGAATAAACAAAAATATTATTGGACTAAATTGCCAAAAATATAAATAAATATGGGGCAATTTTGACTAAAAGTTAATGTGTAGGACTAGAATAAACAAAAATATTATTCAACTAAATTACCAAAAATAGAAATATATATGGGTCAATTTCGGCTAAAAATAAAGTTTAGGGACTATAATGAATAAAAAATATCATCATATTAAAAATATTGGACCAGATTACAAATATTTAAAATAAATAGGGGTCAAATTTAGTTAAAAAAATTAGGGACTACTATGAACAAAAATATATCCCTAAACCCTAAACACCAACCCCTAAATCTTATAATCACTAATAATTAAAGTGCAAGCCTAATCCCTTAATCCCCAAACTAATCCTATAACCCCTAACACTCAACTTGAAGCCTATAAACCCTACACCCCAAACCTCAACCCCTAATTCTTACAAACACTAATAATTAAAGTGCAAGCCTAATCCCCAAACTAATCTCATAACCCCAAACACTCAACTTGAAACCTATAACCCCTACACCCCAAACCTCAACCCCTAAATCTTACAAGCACTAATAATTAAAGTGCAAGCCTAATCCCCTAATCCCATAACCCCAAACATTCAACTTAAAACCTATAACCCCTACACCCCAAACTCAACCCCTAAATCTTACAAACACTAATAATTAAAGTGCAAGCCAAATCCCCTAATCCCTAAACTAATCCCATAACCCCAAACACTCAACTTGAAGCCTATAACCCCTAACCTCAACCCCTAAATCTTACAAGCACTAATAATTAAAGTGCAAGCCTAATACCATAATCCCTAAACTAATCCCATAACCCCAAACACTTAACTCGAAACCTATAACCCCTATACCCCAAACCTCAACCCCTAAATCGTACAAACACTAATAATTAAAGTGCAAGCCTAATACCCTAATCCATAAACTAATCCCATAACCCCAAACACTCGACTTGAAACCTATAACCCCTACACCCCAAACCTTAACCCCTAAATCTTACAAACACTAATAATTAAAGTGCAAACCTAATCCCCTAATCCCTAAACTAATCTCATAACCCCAAACACTAACTATGAATTTTATTTTTAATTTTAATTAAATACATTATAATTAAAATTACAATAATTTGAAAATTAAATTGAAAATTAATTTAAATACATTAAAATTATTATTATTAATTAAATATTAATTTGAATATTAATTTAAATACATTAAAATTATTATTTTTAATTAAATATTAATTTAAATACATTATATTTGACATTACAATAAACTGAATATTAATTTTAATATTAATTTAAATACATTAAATTTTTAATTTTTAATTAAATATTAATTTAAATTATGGTTTTTGATTAAATATATAATATTTATTAATTAAAATTAAATTAAATTTATTAATTTGAATTTGAATAACATATACTATAAATTAACCCTTAAACTCAATCGGTTGAAACTCTAATTTTATTTTTACTTTTGCACTGTTTCATCTCTAATTTTATTTTATTTTTACTATTAATTTAAATTTGAATAACGTATAATTTTGCACCGTTTCATCTCTCTCTGTCATTTCTGAGTTCTCTGGTTGCGAAACTAAAGCTCTCAACCTCTCAGTCTCTTCATTTTCATCGTTTATCCCTTGAAGTTTCATCATCTGGGTTCTGGATTTGTTGTGTTTCTTCTTCGATTTTGTTTGGGTTCTCCTTTTGGCCGTATGGGTTCTGGACTTCTAGCCTAGTTTATTTGTTGTGCTTCTCCTTCTGGCAGTCTGGGTTCTGGAATAGTTTATTTTTCACATTTGCACCGTTTTATCTCTCATTTCTGAGACTCTAAAGCTTCCTCTCTCTGCCATTTCTTGGTTCTGGCTGTGAAACTAAATCTCTCAGCCTCCCAGTCTCTCTATTTTTATCGTTTATCCCTTGAAGTTTCATCGTACGGGTTCTGGACTTTTGACCTTCGATCTTCTTAAAGAAACCTTTGTTGGTATATATATATGTTTGTACATGTCTAGTTTAACATATATGTTTGTGCTTCGCTTTCATATATATATATATATATATATTTGTATATATATGTTTGTACATGGCTGAAGAAATCTTTGTTCTCTGTTGGTTTGTATATATATGTTCTTTATTTGTATATAATGAGTTTGTATATATATGTATATATATGTTCTCTGTTGGTTTAACATTAGATGAGTTACTTTGAGATGAGTTACTTTGGACACACTTGTACTTTGAGACTGATGGTTTGTATATATATGTTTGTACATGCCTGAAGAAATCTTCATTCTCTATTGTTTGTATATATATGTTCTCTGTTTGTATATAATAAGTTTGTATATATATTTGTTCTCTGTTGGTTTAACATTAGATGAGTTACTTTGAGATGAATTACTTTGGACACACTTGTACTTTGAGACTGTTGGTTTGTATATATATGTTTATACATGCCTGATTGACTGGTTTAACATATATGTTCTCTGTTAGTTTGTATATATATGTTTGTACATGTCTGGTTTAACATATATGTTTGTGATTCACTTTCGTATATATATGTTTGTACATACCTGAAGAAATCTTCGTTCTATGTTGATTTGTAAATTGTATATATATGTTCTCTGTTGGTTTGTATATATATGTTTGTACATGCCTAATTGACTAGTTTAACATATATGTTCTCTGTTAGTTTGTATATATATGTTTGTACATGCCTAAAGAAATATTTCTTTTTCTTTAATCCAAGTATATTGGTTGCACATCCCGTTCTGCGAGGCTATTGGTCTCAAAGTAGGTTTCTAAAGGATCTTGTGAACTAGTTTAACAATGTCGCGTACGATGATTAAACTTAAGGAAGTTTTCTCATTTTTAAATTAATATTATTTGACCTTTCATGTTTGGGTTATATTTATATTTGGTTTAACATATATATTCCCTGTTGGTTTGTATATATATGTTTGTACATGCTTGAAGAAATCTTTCTTTTTCTTTAATCCAAGTATACTGGCTGGACATCTAGTTCTACGAGGCTATTGGTCTCAAAGGAGGTTTCTAAAGGACATTGTGAACTGGTTTAACAATGTCGCATATGAGGATTAAACTTAATAAAGTTTTCTCCTTTTTAAATTAATATTATTTGACCTTTCATGTTTGGGTTTAACATATATGTTCTCTGTTGGTTTGTATACATATGTTTGTACATGCATGAAGAAATCTTTCTTTTTCTTTAATCCAAGTATATTGGCTGGACATCCCGTTCTGCAAGGCTATTATGAGTTCCTAGTGATGTCGTTTGGGTTGACAAATGTGTCAGCAACTTTCATGGATATGATGAATCGGGTATTCCGTGAATTCTTGGATCAATTCATGGTGGTGTTCATCAATGACATTCTCATGTACTCTCGTACCGAGAAAGATCATGATCGACACCTATGGATTGTGTTGCAAGTTCTGTTGGACAATAAGCTTTATGCCAAGTTGAGTAAGTGTGAGTTTTGGATCAAGCAAGTGGTTTTTCTTGGTCATATTGTTTCGACTGAGGTATTCGTGTGGATCCGCATAAGATTGAAGCTGTTGTGAATTGGAAGCAACCTAAGTCGATGTTAGAGGTTCATAGTTTCTTGGGGTTAGTAGGGTATTATCGACGCTTTGTGGATGGTTTCTCAAGGATTACTGCACCTTTGACGAAGTTGTTGCAAAATGATGTAAGTTTTGAATGGATGGAGAGTAGACAACAAGCTTTTGATAAGTTGAAGGAAGGTTTGACGCAAGCTCTAATCTTGATTCAACTTGAGTCAGGGAGAGTTTATAGTTTATAACGATCCATCCTACGTTGGTTTGGGGTGTGTGTTGATGCAAGAAGGAAGGGTTGTGGCTTATGCATCTAGGCAGTTGAAGGTGCAAGAGCGCAACTATCCTATGCATGATATTGAGCTTGTTGCGGTGGTGTTTGCATTGAAAATTTGGAGGCATTACCTTTATGGTGAGATGTGTACTGTGTATACGGATCACAAGAGTTTGAAATATCTTATATCGCAGAAGGAGTTGAATCTTAGGCAACGAAGATGGTTGGAGTTGCTCAAGGATTATGATTTGACGATAAAGTATCATCTGAGTAAGGCTAATGTTGTAGCCGATGCCTTGAGTAAGAAGGTTGCAGTTGAGTTGAGGGTGATATTTGTTTGCTTGAGTGTAACGCGAGATAGAGGTTTGTTGGCTGAGCTACAAGTGAAGCCACCGTTTTTGAAGTTGATCAAGGAAAAGTAATTGTATGATGATTATTTGGTACTACATGTCAAGGATAAAATATACGGTAATTAGATGGATTTTTGTTTTAGTGATGAAGGAGTTTTGTGTTTCAAGTGGTGAGTGGTTGTGCTGAAAGATGGGGAGTTAAGGACACTATCTTGACTGAGGCGCATTCGAGTCCTCTTGCTATGCATCCGAGAAGTACCAAGATGTATCATAATTTGAAAAAGAAGTATTTCTAGGTTGGATTAAAGAAGGATGTAGCGGATTTTGTTGCTCGTTGTATGGTATGTCAGCGTATTAAGGCTGAGCATCAGTTTCCTTCGGGGTTGGTGCAACCGTTGAAGATTCTAGAATGGAAGTAGGAGAGAATTACCATGGATTTTGTGACCAGTTTTCCTTTGACGCCATCAAAGAAGAATTATGTGTGGGTGATTGTGGATAGGTTTACGAAGTGTGCATATTTCTTGGCTGCGCATACGACGTATACTTTGGATACGTTGGCGGAGTTTTATATTGCTGAGATTATGAAGTTGTACGGGGTGCCTAAGTCTGTAGTATCGGATAGACATCCGCGCTTTACAACAAGGTTTTGGGAGTGTTTACATATGGCTTTATGTACGCAGTTAAACTTTAGTACTTTGTATCATCCTCAAACGGACGGTCAGTCTGAACGTGTTATCCAAGTGTTAGAGGATATGCTACGGTGTTGCATCATTGATTTCCCAGGATCATGGGAGAAGCAGTTACCTTTGGCGGAATTTGCCTATAACAATAGTTATCAGGCTAGTATCCAAATGGCGTCGTTTGAAGCATTGTATGGTATAAGGTGTAGCACGCCACTTTGTTGGGCAGAGTCTAGAAAAAAGTATGTTTCTTTGCCTAATGTGTTGAAGAATACCAATGAGAAGGTGAAGTTTATTAGTGATCGGTTGAAGATGGCTCCAGATCGGCAAAAGTCATATGTGTAGCGATGTTTTTTCTCGCTAAAAAAGATGTTTTATTTTTTGTTTGAAAATATTTTCTTCCGTGGGATTTTTATAAAACCCGTGTTTTATTTAAAAATAGAGTCGCCATCGGCCACTCAAGGTGGATCGGACACCAAAAAAAACCCAGAGATTTCAAAATATCAGGTTCGGGAGTCGGTTACGGATGGGGAAGGATTAACACCCCCACACCGCCCAAAATTGGTACTTTAATAATTACCGTTTTATTAATATTAGACTTTCCAGATTAAAGTGACAATTAAATTAAAATCTGGTTATATGTGCGAGTAGATTTTAAAGGCCCCATTATTCGAGAGTAAACGCCCAACCGCTATCACTACGCCTGATACTGGCCCCGTTTACACTCGAATAAAAGGGCACCACATTGACAAAATATATGTTCGTTATGCAAACTTAAAAAAAACATGGAAAATATAAATAAATACATTGCGATAAAAATATAAATAAATACTAACATAATAAAATACTAATATAACATAAATAAAATACTAATCTAAAGCATACATACATAACTATTAATTTTAACACATAAATAAAAACAAATCTAACCTAAATAAAATATTAATCTAAAACATACATACATAAATATTAATCTAACTCATAAATAAAAATAAATCTAACATAAATAAAATATTAATATAAAACATAAATTTAAAACATACTAATCTAAAACATAAATAAACATACAAATTAAAAACACAATTTTAAATTAACTACTACTTCATTAAATCATAAAAATTACAACATCAATAAAAAGGAAAGAAAATATACCTAACTAGGAGTTCGAATGACGAACCCCGACTGAACCCCACCGAGATCTACCACGACCTCTCCAAAAAATTAACTAGACCGGACCCAAAATAGGACTCCGATCGAACCGGTTAGGACCAAAGGGACTACCCCTTGGCCCTGGGCTAGCCGAGAGCACTGCTCTCTTATTTGGCTAGCCACCACTGCCGATTCATTCTTCAATTTCCAATCCAATTGCCCCCCACCCCCATGCCTTTATATAGGCAATTGGGCGGTTGAAAGGGGTGACGTGGACCACCCAAAAACCACATAAATTTCCTTTTTTAACAATTATTATTTTTCTATTTTTTTATTTTATTTTTATTAATTTTATATTAATAATATTACTATTACAACAATACTAAAAATACTAAAACCCGGACAAAAATGAGTGATTACAGTTGCCCCTCTTTGCTTGTTCTTGTGAAACGAGAACAAAGCAAAGATCAAAAGCACTCATTTTTGTCTTATCTGGCTGAACTTCTCTCCTTTTGACGCGTGTCTTCCTTCTTTGGTAGATCTTCTTTCTCTTCGGCGTAGGTCTTCTTTCTTGTCTTGATTGATCTACCTTGTCACTTTAGGGAAGCAAAGCCTTCAAAAATGGGGGTTGTTTGTTGGGGAAGCCAAACCGAGTTCCATTTGCTACATTATTGATAATAAGCTAATACCTAAAGAGAGTTTGACCCAACTGCAACACCGACAAAGAGACAGGGTCTACAAAATTCGATCCAGCTGCAACACTGACGAGGAGGCAAGACCGATAGGTGAATGTTCTGATGTCTGATCCAGCTAAAACTCCGACGAAGAGGCAAGATCAGAAAACTGACAATTTTTCTCTTTTTTTCTCTCTTTCTTTTTTTTTTGTTTCTTTTTTCTCTGCTTTTGTTTCTTTTTTCATTTTTCATTTTTCTCTTTTTGATTTTTTCTTACAACATTGATAAAACTTGAAAGTTGGTGAATTTTGACCAAGCTACAACACCGACGAAGAGGCATGGTCTAAAGTTAGTAATGTTGATCCAGCTACAACACCGACGAAGAGGCAGGATCACGAGTTAGTGAATTAGGTTCAGTTACAACACCGACGAAGAGGCATAACCAAAAGTTAGATTTGACCAAGCTACGACACCGACGATGAGGCAAGGTCTGAAGATTTGATCCAGCTACGACACCGACGAAGAGGCAGGATCGGATAGTTGTTCTTTTTTGTGATCATGCTACGACTCTGACGAAGAGGCATGATCAGAATTTGGTTGAAAGCTCATTTTTTCATTTTTTTGATTTTTTTTCCTTCTTTTTTCTTTTTTTCTTGATTTTTTCCTTCTTTTTTCTTTTTTCTTGATTTTTTCCTTATTTTTTCTTTTTTTCTTCTCTTTTCTTTTTTCTTTTTTTTTTCTCTTTTTTTTTGAGATACAACATTGATACAACTAGAAAGTTAGTAAATTTTGACCAAGCTACAACACCGACGAGGAGGCATGGTCTAAAGTTAGTAATGTTGATCCAGCTACAACACCGACGAAGAGGCATGATCAAGAGTTAGTGAATTTGGTCTAGCTACAAAACCGACGAAGAGGCAAGACCGAAAGTTAGTGAATTTGGTTCAGCTACAACACCGACGAGGAGGCAGAACCGAAAGTTAGATTTGACCAAGCTACAACACCGACGAGGAGGCAAGGTCTGAAGATTTGATCTAGCTACGACACCGACGAAGAGGCAGGATCGGATAGTTTTCTTCTTCTTCTTTCTTTATTTTTTGATTTTTCCTTCATTTTTCCTTTTTTCATTTCTTTTCTTTTCTTCTTCTTTTCAATTTTTCAATTTTTCTCTTTTTTCTTTTTGATTTTTTTCTTCTTTTTTCATTTTTGGTTTTTCTTCTTTTTCTTTTTTCTTTTTTCTTTTTTTGGATTGATTTTTTAGCTACAATTATAATAAAAAGGTAAACTCCGAGTAAAATTTAGGTCTAGCTGCAACACCCTCGAAGAGACAAGACCTGGATAGGATTTGATCTGCAACACCACCGATGGAGGCAAGATCTTCATTAAGTTGGCGTACCACCACTAACGAAGGCGTGATTTGCAAGATGTTGGGTGACTGCGCCACTGACAGCGAGATAATTTTTTTGAAAAATTTGTCCGGCTTTTCTATCGACAGAGGGCATTATCTAGAAAGAATTTTTGTTGACATCCGCTACACCACCGTCGGAGGAATCAAATCCTACAAAAGAAAAAACATTGCTCAGTAATTGTCAAAGATTTTGTCGCTAATACCTTTTTTTGGGTTTTTCAGCATCTTCTTCGCGTTTGGCCTCCTTCAAGACTAGGGTTGACCTTCTTGTCATTGCCCCCATGTTGAGGATACTCGGTCTTTTTCCTAAACCTGTTATGTACAAGCAAGATTGCATGAATGTATCTAATGCATGTGTCTACCCTAAATGCATGGTGACTTTGGTGTATGCACTTAATCTAGATGTATGACGTTTGCAAGATGAATGCAACTACATGCATGAATGTGGCATGATTTTTCGATCCTCAAAGTGATGCCCCTGACTCCTCACTGGTCCCGTCAGGATCTTGGTTTTTTGTATGTGCCCCAACTCTACAAGCGGCAACTGGTCCTCCCAACTCTTTGCAAAGTCCACAATGCAACACCGGAGCATATCCTCCAGAATATGAATGACACGCTCAGACTGACCATCGGTCTAAGGGTGAAAAGATGTACTGAAATGCAGTTTGGTGTTCAAGGCATTATGGATCTTCTTCCATAACCTAACTGTGAAACGCAGGTCTCTATCCGAAATTATCGATGATGGTACACTATGCAGCCTCACTATCTCCTTTATGTACAGTTGAGCCAACCTTTCCAAGGTAAAATTCATACGTACCGGTAAAAAATGGGAAGACTTGGTCAAACGATCCAAAATAACCCAAATTGCATCATGCTTCCTTTGGGTCATCGGTAACCTGGTGACAAAATTTATAGTGATCCGATCCCACTTCCATTATAGAATCTGAATAGGCTAAAGTAACCCTGATGGAACCTAATGTTCCGCTTTCACTTGTTGACAAGCTAAGCACCTTGTCACTAATTCAGAGACATCTCTTTCCATACTTGGCCACCAATAAAAAGGTGAAGATCTTGATACATTTTGTTGCTTCCCAGATGCACCGTGAAAGGACTACGGTGTGCCTCTCTTAAGATGCGATCTCTCAAATCTTCCAAGGCCGGAACACACAATCGTCCCTTAAAGTACAAGTACCCACCGTCTCGCACCTCAAAGTCTGAAGCTTTACCTCTCTAGACCGCTTCAATCTGTGCTACTAATTCTTCATCCAAAGCTTGAGTCCTCTTTATCTCTTGTACCAACGTAGGTTCAATCCGAAGCTTGACTAGAAGACCTTCATCTTCGGTCATCCTCAAATGGGCAAACATAGCTTTCAGGTCCGACATAGATTTCATACTTAGGGCATCAGCCACGACATTCGTCTTGCTGGCTAAAACTCTATGATGCAATCATAGTCATTCAACAATTCAATCCATCGTCGTTACCTCAGATTCAACTCCTTTTGTGTAAGCATGTATTTCAAGCTCTTATGATCCGTATAAATATAACACTTCTCCCCATAGAGTTAGTGCCTCTAAATCTTTAATGCAAAGATGACTGCAGTGAGCTCCAAATCGTGGGTAGGATAATTCTGTTTGTGCGGCTTAAGCTGTCTCGAAGCATAAGCAACCACCTTTCCCTCTTGCATAAGGACACAACCAAGCCCACTCAAAGACGCTTCACTAAACAAAACAAAGTCTTTTCGAGGCTCGGGTTGGGTTAAGACCGGAGCCTCTGTGAGATAAGTTTTTAGTTGCTCAAAACTTTGATGTCTTGTCTCATTCCATTCAAAAAGGACCCTTTTTTGCAACAACTTGGTCAACGGTGCGGTGATAACGGAAAAACCTTTAACAAATCGCCTATAATACCCGACAAGTCCTACGAAACTACAGACTTTCGAAACATTCTATGGAGGTCACCACTCCACCACAGCCTGAATCTTCTGAGGGTCCACGCGGATTCCATCCGCAGCAACTACGTGACCAAGGAATGCCACTTCCAAAAGCCAAAATTTGCACTTGCTGAACTTGGCAAAAAGACGTTTATCTTGGAGAGTCTGTAAAACTACACACAGATGGTAGTCGTGCTCTTCTTCTGAACGTGAATACACCAAGATGTCGTCGATAAATGCCATAACAAACTGGTCTAGGTACAGTTGGAATATCCGATTCATTAGGTCCATAAAAGTTGCAGGTGCTTTGGTAAGCCCAAATGGCATTACCAAGAACTAATAGTGTCCATATCGCGTCCTAAAAGCGGTTTTCTGGATATCCTCATCCACCACCTTCAACTGGTAGTACCCCAACCTCAAGTCTATCTTAGAAAACACATGAGCACCTCTCAACTGATCGAACAAATCATCAATCCTCGGAAAAGGATAATGATTCTTTATCGTTACCTTAGTAAGTTGTTAATAATCAATAAATATCCTCATAGACCCATCTTTCTTTTTAACGAACAGGATCAGTGCTCCCCAAGGTGAGACACTCGGTCAGATAAAACCTCTCTCTAGCAACTCTTGAATTTGCTTCTTTAACTATTTCATTTCTGTGGGTGCCATCTGATACGGTGCGATAGACACCGGTGCCGTACCTGACATCACATCAATTCGAAACTCTAATTCACGGTCAGGAGGTAGCCTGGGTAACTCATCCGGAAACACATCGATGAACTCATTAACTGTCCGAAAATTTTCAATCATTGGACTCTCAACCATTACATCCACCACATGGGCCAAAAAGGCTTCACAACTTTGTTGTAACAACCTCTGAGCTGACAAAGCTGATACCACACTAGATAGACATGGATTTCTCTCACCTTGCACAATCAGCTTGGAACCGTCTGCAACACGAAGCTTCAAACTCTTTGCTCTACATCCAGAGTAACATCATGCTCAAAGAGCCAATCCATCCCCAATATGGCATCAAACTCTTGAAATGGTAAAACCATTAAATCCGCTGGAAACAATGACCCATGAACCTCAATCGGGCATCTTTGATACACTTTATCCACCAACACATCATATCCCAAGGGACTAGTCACATGGACTCCTACCTCTAGGTTCTCGGCAAAAATACCCCACTAATAAGATATCCTACTACGAATGTAGGAGTGAGTAGACCTCGAATCCACAAGAGCAACAATAGGAACCAAAAACAGGGTGAACATACCTAAGATAACATATGTAGCTGCGCAATCCTCTTGAGCCCTGATTGTATATTGTCTGGCCGGTGCTCTCGCAGTAGACTGAAAGGTGCCTCCCGACACATGGCTTGCTCCTCCCTAAGCAAGGCCTCGACCCCTCTGGGCTGGATATGCAGTCCTCTGAACTTGATCTGGAGAGGTTACTACAGCCACTGGACAGTCCTTCACAAAGTGATCCGGTGACCCACACTGGTAACAAACTCGTACTGCTCCCCAACACTTGCCTCTGTGTTTGCGTCCACACTGATTGCAAATTGGTGCGCCTGCACTCATCTGTGAACCCTCCGAACTCATCATGGATGAAGAAGAAGATGACCTTCTACGACCAGCTGACTCAGATCTCCGGTCTGACCTTGAACTTCGATTCGAGGCTCCTCAATTATGGTTCCACCGGTTTCTACTTCTTCCCAAGAAGGCTCACAAGTTGTTGTTGGAGAGGTTATGGGTCCTCCCACCTAAACTCCCTTGCCCACCAGACGGGCCATAAGTTAAGCCTTGCACTTGCTCAAGAGACTTGGCACTTGACGTCAACTCTGAGAACACCTTTAGTGGTGCAGTAGTTAGATAAGTCTGTATTTCCTTCCTTAATCCCTTCAAGAACCTCTTGCACCTCATCTTTTCAGTGGTAATCAATTTAGGAGCATACCTACTCAACTGGAGAAACTCTTGCTCATATTCAAAAACTGATCGGTTCCCTTGCACCAGATGGCTGAACCGATCTCTCAAGGCATCAATGTGGGCCTCACCCACATACTTCTTCTCAAACTTTTTGAGAAAATCATCCCAAGATGGTCGATTGGGGTGCCACCCAAGCTCTACTGTTTCTCACATTCTCTCGCATTGCCCTTCAACAAGGACAAGATATATGAGAACTTACCTTCTAATCTCAACCTCATCTGCCTCATTATCCAGCGCGTACTTGCAACCACTACTCTGCTTGTACTGGGTTATCTCGGCCCGATCCATGGAAATCTGTAGCACCTTGCCTTCTCACCCTTTTAATAGGTACCTCATCAGGGGTAGCAGATGCCCTTGATATTGCTCTCACGATCCGGTACAATGCCCTGTTCAGATGTGAGAAGTAGTTGACTCTCCGGTCAACTGTATCCTCTGACATGTCCTCTGTGCCAGGCACATAGTCCTCATCGTAACTCCCTTCTCTGGAGCCCAAACTTTTCTCATCGATTCTTGCCCCTCTTGGCATGATTATATTCTGCACAACAACAAACGAGGTCAAACCATCGAATTTCATCTTTAAAACAAGTACGACTTCAACTCATGGGCATGTATTCACTAGACAACTATATACTCCTCTAGACTCCCCCGAGGACATCCTAGAACCGACTAAACCTAAGCTCTAATGCCACTAAATGTAACACCCTTGACCCGAATGCCACATTGGGCCCTAAGCCCAAAACCCATACCGTTAAAATTTTTCCCTTTTCAAGCCCAATAGAATAAGTTCAATAAAATCATAAGTCCATACATTGAAAACATAGTTAAATCTAGATGTTTTAAAACAGCAATTACGGAGCTCTACTTACAAATATTAAAATATTCGACTTTGACCAATTAATACAAAATAAGAGTTACAAAATACATATAGGGTCCTATGAAATACATAGCCCATTACATCTAGTATTTGCACTCAACCGCTAGAGTCGATGCTAAAATCCAATCCTGATGGTGCTCCTTCAAGCTTCACGATAACCTACTAACCTGCGAACGAAAACAACAATTCCGAACACTGAGCTAACAAGCTCAATGGATACACCGCCACTCAACCATGCTTCATGTAAATCATAAATAAAGCAATGCAACAAGGATGATATCATGGCAATATAGCAATGGTGTTACCATAACCGCCTAAACACATGGCATTATGAACGTATGATTACGCACACAACTCATACTAGAACCTCATACGTTTACCTAGCATCACATAGATAACACCAACAACGATTAAGTGAGGTCCGCGTCCACAAAGCATCGGAATCCTATAATTGAGTAAGGCTCGCGTCCACATGGCATCGGGATCCTACACTACGAGTAAGGCCCGTGTCCATATAGCATCAGGATCATATACTCAAGGGGATATGGCCCGTATCCACATAGCATCAGGATCCTACATCCATGTTCGGAATCTCTCATCAAGTATCTTTAAACGAGGCTCACATCCACAAAGCATCAGGATCTAATATTCGGGTATCTTCAAGGTGTTGCAACATACTTAGGGTATTCAAATCCTAACAACAAGGGATGACTCGACTACCTAGGCATCCCTCAGCACACAACAAGGACCCTAACTACCACACAGCCTCGATTGATCCACCAAGGATCCCTATGGTTACTACCTCACACGGTTTACCCAATATTTACCAAGTCATTAGCCAATTATTTCACACACGGGGTTAAAATCTCAGTTTCATGGTTTTAAGATTCATTTTACACCTTAAAAGACCCCAAGACCCTTCGCCTTGAATTATAAAACCCCCGAACGCAACCTCGAAATTCTTGGGCAGAATGCCCAGCGAGTACTGGTACTCCTATATGGGTATCGGTACTCCACTCTAGGTACTGGTACTCGTCTATGAGTACCGATACTCATCTTAGGTTCTAAAGAACTCGACTCTCAGGCCGTACCGATACGCTCCGTACTGTACCAGTACGCACCATCGGTACTAGGATTGCCCTGTACCGATCCACACTTTATCGGTTCTCTCCCATACACGTACCTGTACGCTAAGCCTCTCTCAGGCAATATAACAGTACGTACCGATACACCCCTTGCATACCCGTACGCGAAAACATTACTGAAATTCTTGACTTACAAGGGGTACCGATACACGGGGAGGCGTAACGGTACACCCCTCACAACCCTTCCCCCTATTTCACTAAGGCGTACCGATACGCTATGCCTAGTATCGATACGTGAGCCTGATTTTCAAACTCTAGGTGTGGGTTTCACATAGAACCGTTGTTTAACCCCAATGGTTAAACCCTAAATTATTCCTACAAGTTATGATGACAGTATTAGGTGAATTACTGCCGATTTTAGGCCATTACAACAACAATACCAAGATTCACCATTAACAACCACTTAAGCTTATAACAAACCAAAAACACCAAACCATGCTTCAAAGCTTAACTTCACGATTTCTAGGAAACTATGAGAGTTAGTAGTGTATTAACCTTGATTCCACTACTGAGAACGAAACCCTTAACCACAGTTTCAAGCCTTGCTCTTCCCTTACTCCTTTGAGGAGTTTCCAACCTCTTTCACTACAAGAGATGCCACCAAATGTATTACCATCATGAAGGGAGAATTAGGGAAGTTAAAACTCAAACCTTTACAAGAATAAAGCCTCTAAACACCCATTCTCGTTCTCCCTCATCAACCTCCACCAAACACACTCTTCCACAAAAACTAGCCATCCTTACCTTGATTGGTAGATCTTTCAAAGCTGAACAAATTTTCCTTGAATAGAAATCCGAGATTTCCAACACAAACCCTCAAAATTCAACATTTAAAAATAGTGTTTTTAAGATAGAGAGATTGGAAATGGGAGGAAGGTGATGATAAAGATGGGTGATCTCACCCATGCCCAAAATGCAAAAAAAATCAGCTCTCCTCCTATTTTCTCTCTTCAAAAATGAGCTTTTACCAATTTACCCATCTCAACTCTCCTTCAACCAATCCAAAAACTACAAGCCCACACGTAAGATGGACCAAGGGCCACTCGAGCTCAAAAATATGACCCAAACACGAGACTCATGCCCCAATCAAACCTGACCCTTGGATTTCCAAAATTCGGGTCGTTACATCATGCCTATAGGATAATTGCTTGGATTTGATATGTTTCATCCTTTACCATGCTCATGGAAATACTGTTTGGGATGTTATATGGTGTTTAGATGTTGATTGGAGCATGCTAGATTGAGCCAAAGTGTCATATGTTCGACCAAGAGGTCATTACAAGTCTGTCCGTACTAGTACAAGTCATCAGGGATCAGTATACGGGGACTTGTCTCGGCTCAATTTGGGCAAAAATGCCTTGGCGTACCGATTCGCCTAGTGACCGTATCGGTATGTGATGATGAAATTTTATCTTGGTGTCAGTACACAGGTAACCGTACCGATATGCCTTTGGCTACTAAAATTCTCATTTTTGAATATTACGTATCCGTACCGATACGCTTGAGGATCGTATTGGTATGCCTTTGAAATTTGAACCCGTATAGATACGAGATTACAGTGTACCGATAAGTAGTTTTTTAATTCTATTAAAATACTTTCTGAAGTTTGATTCTTTGTAGTTTAATCTCTGTCTCTTGATCATGCAATTAAATAAGTTTGAATGGTTATTTTAAGTTGAAATTTAACGTGTATGCATGAAACCTGACTAATTAAGGATAGGTAACTTTAATTTCAAGCAACTCATCTTAATTAGAAAAAAATTCAATTGTGTCCCTAAAATGTTATTTCATACAATTGGATGTCAAACCGACGCCCGATTGAGTTGTAAATTTCACCGTTGTTAGCATGATCACCTTAGAACTTAATAAAACATTTGGAATAGATAAAATAAAAAGGTCTATTTTTCCAGGTTTGTTTTGGCAAATCCAATGTAGCTCGTTCAGTTCGGCCTTGCGACTAGATAAGGTCAAGGGGGTTACAATGTCGATAATAACTGAAAACTTCAGTCTAAAATAATTATTTTTTGTTGTTTTCTCCCACCCCATGATGCTGAGTCTATTTTTAATTTTGTGAAAAATGTGTTATGCGAGCGGGGTCTTGAAAAAATTTTTTTTACCATAACTCTTGATAATACTTCTGCAAATGAAAGAATGGTTAAGCGACTCACAGATGATTTGCATGCCATTTCTCCCTTCCATCCAATGGTAAGTATTTTCATATAATGTGTGTTGCCCATATTTTGAACTTGATAGTTCAAAAAGGTTTGAAGGTAATCGATTCTTCTGTTATTAAATTACATGAAATAGTTAAGTTTATTGATTCTTCTGATTCTCAACTTTGTAGCTTTGAATTGTCTGTTAAAGATTGTGGTCCTTCTTTTTATGGTAAGTTGATATTGGATATTCGTATTCGATGGAACTCTACTTACTCAATGCTTCGTAGGGTAATTGATACTAAATTAGCCATTAACTTATTTTTTAATAGGGAAAATGACTTGGATATAATTAGTGATGATGAATGGGAAACTGTTCAAATAATTTGTGATTTTATTGAGCCATTTTATGAAATTACTACTCTGTTCTCGGGATCTAAGTATCCCACTTCTAACTTGTACTTGGCTAATGTTGTTGCAATTGAAAAGTTGTTGTGTTATGCTCACAATGATCCTTGTGAGGGCATTTTTGTAATGGAAGGACCCATGCTTGAATTATATGAGAAATATTGGTCTGATCACTCAACGATTCTCTCTTTTGTTGTTTTGCTTGATCCTTGATATAAATTACAACTTTTGAAAGAGTTGTACAATGTCCTTTATGTTGAGGATGGGGTTGAAATGAGGGTAAGTATTGTATATAATGAGTTTGTTAATTTATATATATATATTCAAAATTTGTACTTTCTTCTTCTTCTTCTTCTTCTTCTTCTTCTGTCCAAAGAAACTCATCTCAAAGTACAAGTGTGTCAAGTTCCAGTCGGCCTCGAACATTTAAAAAATCAAATCTATTTCAGGTGAGTTTTTATTTTCTTAAAGTTCAATTAAGTTTCTATTTTCACAATTTTAATTAACTCTTTATCTTTTTGCATGTTAGAATTTTGATGCTAATTTAGCTGCTTCTAAGAGTGGAAAATCTGATGTCGACTCCTACATTAATTTGCCCATTATCCCTCATACTGAAGATGATGAGTTTGATATTTTAGGGTATTAGAAAGCAAAAATTGTTTCTTTTCCCGTACTTTCGCACATGATGAGAAATATTTTAGTCATTCCAATCACTTCAGTTGCTTCCGAATCTTTATTTAGCATGGGGTCGGATTTTGAACAAGTTGGAGAGCTAAACTCTAGCCTAAAAATGTTGAGATATTTGTAACAACCCGTAGTTGGTTGTATGGTTTTGAACCGGAGGAAAGGGATGAAGATTATCTTACCGTGGTTAATGATTCTTCAGTCTCTAATCTTGATGAAGATTCACTTCCCGTTTAAGGTTAACCATTTAAATTAGTTTTTAAATTTTTTATGTTTATTAATTTTTGAAAATGGTTTGTGATTATGTTTTTTCTTTTGTAGGGTACCTTTACAGCAAGCACATTAATGCTTATGGTATAAGTAGGGATGTAAAAATAGGTACAAGCTTGCATTCTATTCATGTTATAAGCACATTAATGCTTAGTTTTCTATTAATGTTATAAGCACATTACAACAAGCATTACATTCTCATTGGTTAAACATGCAATGCTATACATGCATTATTCTTTTGCTTAAATTTGGTATAAGCTTGTATTTTATTCATGTTATAAGTTGTTTTATCCTATTTCTATGGATTGTAAAGGTTTGGTAAAGTCGAAAATATTTGGCATTGGTGGCCATTGTATTCCCCTTGGCTTTATCGCTATTTGTTTGTTCTGGATGAATAATGATCATCATTTTATTTATTTTTAGGGAATGAACTTTTTGTTAATCTGGGTTACTGTTACTGCTTGTTGCCTGCCTCTGGACTGGACAAGACTTAACTGCTTCTTCTTGCTAATTGTTGCCTACTGCTGGTTGCTGTTGTTGTGCTTTTGCATTTAGAAAATTGTTGGTTGACTTATAGTTATTTTTTTCTTATCTAAGTAGTTTCTCTTGGTTAAATTATGCTGGTTTCACTTTGGCCTTCAAAGCTGAGAAGTTACCCATAATTTAACCATGATGATAGCATTTAGATCTTTTGAGAGCTTGATGAAGAAATTTCTGGTAGCAAATTCGAGCATTTAGCCTCGTAAAACTTTTGCTATAAGATCTAAGAGCTTAAATTTTTTTTAAAAATGCTTTATTCATTTGTAATTTTTAAGTTTACTAAGTTGTAATAAATTCAATATTATCTTATTTCTTAATTTCAATTTGTACAATTGTAATCTAAAATGGTAGTAAGGATAAAAAAAATTAACTTAAAAAATTATATTCTGCATTACTTTTAGTCATAAAAGTGTTATCTAACCTCCATGGAAAACGATACTTTGGTATCAATTAAAACTTTATTTTCACCAAAATTATTTATCAGCCGTATAAATTTGCATACATAATTAAAAATTACGGTACTATAATTACAACTATGAATTTAAAATATTGTAAACGGTTAACCTTCTACCCCAATAAAATTTGGCCAAGACAATAAGAAAAAAAGACAAATGAATTTCTATACGTAAGGTAATATTTGTAGTGAAAGATGATAAAGTTAGGTTAAATTTATTTTTTAATGTAAACTTACATTTTCTTGCTAACCAAACAACAAAAAGAGTGTTCATTTAGGGTCTTCAATCTTATGTTTAAGAAGTGGCTTTAGCAGTGTGATTTGGTTAAAAGAAAACATAAATATGGTTTTTTTTGTTTCTTTCCTTCATTTTTGATGTTTTTTATTCAAGATGAATTTACTTGGTTGTTTAGAACAGAGGTATAAATATAGTTTACATTTATTAACAATTTAAATTGATTATATATGTATATATATCTTTATTCTTATATATAATTTAATAAATTAATAGTCAATAATTGAATTGTTTAACAAAAAGATTTTAAACAAAAAATTAATAATTAATCATTTAAATGGTTAAAAAATAGTTTCTTACATTATAATATAATAAATTCATAATTTCTCAAATACTTCATTTTTCTCTTGAAAATCATCAAATCATAGACTTTCTCAATTACAGGCCAGGTAAATATCAAGTCAGGTCAACATCAGTTCAGGCCAAAAATAGGTCGGGTTCAAAATAGGCCAGGTTCAAAACAAGTCGGGTAAAATCGGATCTTGGGTTATTTTAATCGGGTTATATCAGTTATTTGCCAGGTTAGTCTCGGGTTTGGTTTCTTTTTAGTCGGGTGCAGTTCGGGTTTCGTTACCACAATAACATGTTCAATTTGGGTTAAGGTCGTTCTCGGTCCGATATAGGTCAGGTTCGGTTACTGCAGTATCAAGTCTAACTCGGGTTCGGATCAACAACAGTCGGTTACAGATCGGTTTCGGGTCATCACTTCTTCGGGTTAAAACAAGTTCTGACTCGAGCAGGTTTCAGTCGGGTTTTCAAGTCGGGTCATATTTTTACATCCCTAGTTAGAATGCGATTGTATCTCATAAAAAATTTAAAATTTCATATATTTTAAAATTTTTCTTTGTATTTTATATTAATAATATAATTTCATACTCTTAAAATTCTTAAATTTTCATATAATTTTACTAAATATAAAAAGGGTAAACTACGCCAGGTACCACCAAACTATTAGGGGTGACCCGTTTTTACCACCAACCTTCCAATTGGTCCAAATTTGTCATCTAACTTTATTTTTCGATTTGTTTATACCACCGCGCGTTAACTCCTTAACAAGACTATGACATGGCGCACGATGTGATGACTTGGATGCTAGACCAAAACGACGTCGTTTTAGTGTCGCTATTTTGATATTAAATGACCCAAAACGGCATCGTTTTGCTGGAGGAAAATATGAAAAATTATGCACTCAATAGGACTTGAACCTGGAACCTTTAAAATCAAAGGCAAGTTCCTAACCACTAAGCCAACTTAACATCTTTGTTTTGTTTCTAACACAAATAATATATATTCTAAACTATAGTTGAGATTAATTCAAATTATTTTATTATATAAATAATATTAATATACATATAATAATATATTAATATATATAACTAATAAATAAAATATTTATATTAAATAAATATATATATTATCAATAATATTAAATATATAAATAAATAGTATACTATTATAAAAACTAAAAAACTAATTTTTCTAAAAAATCCAAAATTTCCAAAATTTACAACTCAAAATCCACCAAAACATTAAACTCTAACTTATAAACCCTAAAACCTTAAATCATAAATCCTAAACCCTAAAATCATAAACTCATTAGCAGCCTGGATTTGGATTTAGGCTTTAGGGTTTTGGTGAATTTTTGGGTTTTTTTTTGTAAATTTTGGAAATTTCAATTTTTTTAAATCATTTTTTAAATTTTTTATAATAATATATTATTTCTTTATATATTTTAATATCATTAGTTTATGAATAAAATTTTAGGGTTTAAGGTTTATAGTTTAGGGTTAGGGTTTATGGGTTTAAGGTTTTGGTGGATTTTGGGCTTTTTGAAAATTTTGGGTTTTGAAAATTAGTATTTTATTTTTTATAATAATATATTTATCTATTTAATATTATTTATAATATAAAAATATTTATATATTTTTATTTGATTTATTATTTATATATTAATTTATGTATACTAATATATTTTTAATATATTTATATTAGTAATAATATATTTATATTATTTATATAGAGTAATATTATTTATATGATAAACTACAGCTTATAATATATTTTATTTGTGTTAGAAACAAACAAAGATGTTAAGTTAACTTAGTGGTTAAAAGTTTGCATTGATTTTGAAGGTTCCAGGTTTAAATCTCATTAAATGTATATTTTCTATATTTTCCTCTAGTAAAACGACACCGTTTCGAGCCATTTAGTATCAAAATAACAGCACCAAAATGATGTGGTGATAAATTTAGACCAATTGAAAAGTTAATGGCAAAAATGAATTACCTCTAATAATTTAGTGGTAACTGACGCAGTTTACCATATAAAAATTTACGCACTTTTAACCTAAATTTCTGCGTCCCATATAACTGTAAGGCATCGATAATCTATCTGATAATAAGTGAGATAAAAACAATTGAAAAATGTAAAGAGGACTTGTTGAAAGGATTGGCACCGACCGATTGGTGATGGCCATGATACGCTCACACCAATAAAATCTGATATGCCCACATCGGCCCGAACCGAGCTGACTCGTCCCACCGCTTTCCACATACATTTCCACGTTTCATTCTGGCCTAAGAACAAAATAAGTGTGCAAATTATATTTATTTTTAATTTTTTATATTTAAACTACTTTTCGCTTAAAAAAGGTGTTCAAAGTTTTATAGTACATGAGATTCACCGATTGACTTAGTGGTTAATGATGCTCATATTATCTTATTTTATATGGGTTTAAATCCCGCTATGGGAATATAAAATTTCTCTATTTAATCAAAAAAAGTTTTATAGTGCATGATCATTAACAAAAATTAAAAATACTCGTTATCCAATCAAAACATGACACATGACATGTTTTTTTTTTAAATTAACAGTTTAATTTTTTTACAAAATAATCAAAAATCCCTAACTCAAAATCTTTAAACTTACCATCGCTGCCGCCGGTGTCGCAGCTCATTCCTCCAATCACTCGTCGCTAATAATTGACGATAAGCATATCGATCAACTTTCTTTCGCGAGTTTAACTTTTTTTTACATTAAAAACGCCGTTTGTCGACTTCCGGCAATGAATGATTAGGAGAAATATTCTTGAAGGTAATGACTACAAAAGCAGTGGGCACGTCATCGGTAATTAGCGGCAACAACGACCGGAATTAAGATTTGTGACTTAGGAGTTTGGGATTACTTAGAAAATATTTGAAATTTTTAAGAATTTTTTGAAAACTATGAACTTTTAAAAATAAAACAAAATAAAACCTGTCACATGTCAAGCATTGATTGAGCGATAGTTTTTTGGCTTAAGGGTTAAGGGTTACTTTTGCCCTTGTAGTAGTCCAAGTTTATCGATTTCGTCCCTATGGTATTTTTGCATCAATTTGGCCCTGAAGTAGTCGAATTGCATCACCTGTTTAGGATTTAGGAATACTTTTATTTTTCATAATCATTTTATATTGATAAAAAAATTATTAGGGTTTGAATTTTAGAAATTAAGGTTAAAGTGTCAGTCAATGGGCTACCATAGGGGCAAAATCGATAAATTGAGACTACTACAGGGGTAAAAGTAGCCCTTAAGCCAAATTTTATTAACTGACCAACCTTAAAACCCTAACAGAATAAAACTTTAGACACCTAAATTGATAACGGAGAAAACATTAGACACCTAATTTGAATGAAAAATAATTTAAACACAAAAATTAACGTATATAATTTAAACACTTATTTTACTATTAATCCTTCATTTTTATCTTTTTACCCTACCAAAACTAAATAAAAAGAAGATTGCATTTGGAATGAATTTAGTGTTAATTTGCATTTAGCCAACCCCGCGTACCCAACCCCAGTCAAATTCTAACCCAAATGTCACCCTTGTTTGGTTTTATTTAAAGCGATGGAACCTGGTTAACGCCACTGATTTCTCATACTCCAAACGCCCTTCCTTACGAACAGTCTTACACTAGTGTAATTATGAAAGCAAACACAACATTTTGGGGGGTTGTTCATAGTTCATACATATTGTTGAAACCTTGGGTTTGTTTTGGATGGGAGCCAAGACAAGTGAAGAAACCGTGTTGCAGAAAGACAAGAAATATAATGGTGGGGGAGTTGAGAGAGAGCACTGGTTGTTGTACGGTTTTAAACTACTACAACCTTGTCCAAGCTGGTCTGGTTTTAGACAAGGGTCCTACTCTTCCTCCAAATCTCTCTAACAACATCCCTTGAGCCCTCTAAAACTTCTTAAACATCTGAGCAAACCAATTCACTCCATAACGCTTTCTTAAAACAAGAAGAAGACAGACATCTGTTTCAAATTGCCAGTGTTCATCAACCATGAGCAGCTCAGATTCTTTGGGTGCTTTGATGTCCCTCTGTCCAACTACAGGTCCAATAAAACAATCCCAATTTCGTACTTGCATTTAATTTTCTTGGATTTACTATTTATACATGAAACCGAGTTGCAATTAAAGTTGTTTGTTTCGTTTTGGTCTGCAGATGAACATAGTCCGAGAAACAACCATATATACAGCAGGGACTTTCAGTCGATGCTAGACGGATTAGATCAAGAAGTGTGCCTGGAAGAATCGGGGCGTGTTTCTGAGAAGAAGCGGAGATTAAGTGTGGATCAAGTTAAGGCCTTGGAGAAGAATTTCGAGGTCGAAAACAAGCTGGAACCGGAGAGGAAAGTGAAACTAGCTCAAGACCTGGGCTTGCAACCGAGACAAGTTGCTGTTTGGTTCCAAAACCGCCGTGCTAGGTGGAAGACCAAGCAATTGGAAAGGGACTATGGCCTTCTCAAAACCAGTTATGATACTCTCAAGGCTAATTATGAAGCTCTCCGGCATGACAATGAAGCTCTTCTCAAGGAGGTAATAATAACAATTAACAAATTATATTTCACTTATATGTGATGATTAGAATTGTGCTAAATTATTCTTCAGATAAGAGAGTTGCAGGCGAAGCAGAGTGGGGAGCTGGTTGTGCCTGAAACTGCTGATAATAAAACACTGGAACAATGTGAACCGTCTTTGGATACTTCGTCAGAGCCTGCCGATGGATCAGTTGGTGGCGCCACCCTTTTCCCGGACTTGAAAGACGGGTCATCGGACAGTGACTCCAGTGCTATCTTGAATGAAGACAACATCATCATCAACAACAACAACGGGAGCATTTCTTCACTGTTGATATCAACAACATCTTCTTCTTCACCATCGTCCGTGGATTGCTTCAATCTCTACAAAACAACCCATCAACCCCACCAGTATGTGAAGCTGGAAGAACACGATTTCTTCGCTGCAGATGATGAAGCTTGCAATTTCTTTTCGGATGAGCAAGCTCCGATTCTTCATTGGTATTGTCCTGAACAGTGGAACTGAAGGCTAAAAAAAATCAACATGTATGTAATTATGGAACCAAACCAAACCAAATTCAAGATTTTTGTAAGATGGGAATTATGTAAGTTAAAAACTACTACCAAGACTACGATATCCGGTAAAATAATACTCTCTCTATTTCATTTAATATGTTCTTTTTGTGTTTTGAAATTGTCTCACTTAAAATGTATCATTGAAAAAATCAACAACTTTTATAAGGTACATCTCTATTTATACATTTTTTTAGTTTCTCAACAAAATAAAATTTAACTTTTTAAAGATAAAATTATCGTTTTAATTATTTTATATTATCTTTCTTACGCATTCTTACACAATTTTTTTTAAAATTATATAAAAGATTAATAATAAAAAAAATAAATGAGAGTAATTTGGAGAAGGAGAGCGAGAAGGGTTCACGTGTGATGGGAAAAAGTTAACAAACACCGTAATTGGATGCTTTTAAAAAAAATTCTCTTGTGCTGTAAATGGAAAATTCTCCGTAAATCCATTGGTGGGAAGTGAAACTTCCTTCAACGGAGAGGAGCTAAACCAAAATAATAGTAATAAACATCAATCATCATTATTTTTCCTTGGACTTTGTGCCTACTTCTGTTTCTTGCTTCCATGTGCAAAACCCAGAAAATGGAAAGATAAAAAATAAAAGTTTAATCCAATCATAAATAAGTCGTGATGGGTAATTAAAGTGGAAAAACAAATTACCCTACTGGGAAAATATGGGGTTTTTTATCGAAGGGAAAATATGGTTTAAAGTGAATGGTTTGCCAAAAATTCTGATGTTGCACAATATTTGGTTTCCATGAAAACGAGTGCTTGTTTTTTTACAAAAGTATCATTTAGGTCTTTTTAATTGTGGGAAATGCCTCGATGCTGCAAACAGATTTTGAGTCGACAAATATTTTGACAGGGCCTTCGTAATATTTTGATGCCTAATTTTTTAGTTCAACTAGATATCTAAATTTAATTTCAAGATTTAATTCAGCATTTAAACTATTTTTTTTTGCTAATTAGGTATTTAAATTTGACTTTTTGTTTAATTTAGTACCTGAATTTGGCTCCTTGGTTCAAATTAGTTAAAAATCGCAAGTATCAATTTATACAAAAAGTTAAGTTCATAGATCAATCTGAACCAAGAAACTAATTTCAAGTGCCCAATTGAAATATATATATATATATCAAACTAAACAGCAAAACTAAAAGAGTTAATTGCATCGCACATTCTAAATTATGACCCTTATTCTAAATTGATCCATAAACTTTTAAATATTTCAATTACATTCCTAAATTATAACTCCTATTTTAAATTGGTCTTCAAACTTTTAAATGTTATACTTCCATCCTCAAACTATAATCCTCATTTTAAATTGATCCCCTAAACTTTTTGAACATTCAATTTTTATTCCCAAACTATAATGGTTTTAAAAATTTTATTTAATAAGTTATTTTTTACTAAACTCTAGTTATTAATATATTTCCCTTTTTACATAAAAGGAACAAAAAGTCAAAAAAACATAATCTCAACTACGAAGCACCAATCAACTGATTCTGCCACGTACTCTTCTATTTTGATCAATACCACCTCCCCCCACCCAAAAGCAAACCATCTTTTTCTTTATCTTGTACTATTTTTTATCTCTACTTTTTTTATATAAAAAAAAATTATTACCATATGCCTCATTAAAAGCTCCCTAAATCTAGATGAAGAAAAAGAGTACATATAATAATATCAACATAACGAAATTATCAAATGGGGTAACCCACAACTACTAATGATCATAAACAAACTGAAATCACAACACGCTAATCACCTCCGAAGGTGGGGTAAGGAAGATGTGGATATCTAAGTCCTCAGCCGGAGCTAGCTTCGCCATATGATCAGCCGCCATGTTGCCTTCCCGTCGAATATATTGGAAACGAACATTCCAATTCCGATCACACAATTCCAAAATATGTAATGCTAGACCCAGGAGACCTTGTTGATGATCTGTAGTTTGAATTAAACCAAGTGCATCCAAACTGTCAATTTTAACTAAAATATTAGTAATGCGCAAGTTTCACACATGTCGGAGCCCAATAAGCACTCACCATAATTCAGAATCCACAACCGAACAAATACCAAATGATTTGGTAAAACCCATTCTCCAACTACCGAACTCGTCTCGAATTAGTCCACCGCAAGCAGCACTACCGTCTCCACCCTTTCTTGAGCCATCCGAGTTTAGCTTAAACCATCCTTGTAGAGGAGGCGACCAAATCAAAGGCTGTCTATAACCGAAACAGTGCTTGTGTGGTCCGAAGGTCGTGCAAGAGCCCTTACAGACATTGTTTGGAGATTATGACTCCTATCCAAGATAGAACAACCCTCTTCAATTGGATTATTAAAAGCTATTGAATTTCGATATAACTAGAGATTCCATATGACCGCACCAAATAAGAGGTCCCAGTCCTGGCCATCCTACACAAAGTATCGCAGGTTTGAAAGATTGCGCCGAATCCATTCGCGAATGTCGATAGTTAAAAATTCAGCATGCTTATCTTGCTTAACAATTCCGATCCAAACCATCATTACCGATAGACAATTTCGAATGAGATGGCTAACATCCTCTGATGGAGCCGCCCAAATGGGACATCTAGCATCGACCGCAAAATGCCTTCGAACCCGTTCGGCGTTGGTCATAACTTTCTCACAACAAACGAGCCATAAAAAGATTTTAATGCATTGAAGGCCCCAAAATCTTATTTATATGCTTCCACACAATGTCATGGGGACCAAAAGGTGATTGACAACGTAACATGTATGCAGATTTGATGGAGAAACGATGATCCAAGCTTGTATTCCAATCGAGACAGTCCTCCGAAATATCAGTAGACGATGTTAAGATAGTAGCAATGCGCAACAAGACTTCCACGGGTAGAAAATGTTGAAATATGTCCCACCGCCACTCACCATTCGCAAATGCCAAATCAAAAGTGGGTAAATTTAGAATCTTATTCGGGATGTTAACTACGACTACTTCTTCTAACGGCCCAATGTCCTGGAGCCACAAATCCTTCCAAAAACGCACATAGCATCCATGGTCGATACTCTAAACCATTTTGTTGCGAACATGTACCCAAAGAGCGCTGAGTCCCTTCCACAATGAGAAACAGTTACGATTACGCAGAGTATCCAGGACACTATTAGTACATTTGTAATTGGCATGCAAGAATCGCTGTAACACCCTAAAACTGGGCCTAGTCGGAATTCAATTTCGACAACAAAAAATTTTGCACCAGAAAGTCAAATTTTAGAGTTGCCCTTTGACTAAGTGGTCAATTATTGGTTTATTGAATCCCAATTAAGTATTGGTGTTGGTTAAGGATCCCATTGTAAACTTCAAAACTTGTTTTACTGACCAAATTGAGAAAGTTGGAAAGTTAGGGGACAAAAGTGCAAATAATAGGAAGTTGAAGGACTAACTTGCGATTAGCCCCTCCTCAAGCCTAATCACCACATACGTAGGATTAAGATAGTGAATTATTTCATAACAAGGAAAACTTTGCAATTAAAAACTAAAGAAAAGAAAGAAAGAAACTTACCCAGTTACTTTAAGCAAGCACCACACTATTATTATCTTTTTCCTTTAGCTTTGAACAAGCAAGCACCTCCATTAGAGGGTTGTCTAAGATTTGTTTTCCTTCAATTTTTTGATACTATAGTGTTGTTATCGAACGAGTAAACTTAAGCCCTCTATTGATTTATTGATTACATTATCAAAACCATGTTTAATTTCATATTCAAGAATCAAGGAACCCTATAAATTCTCTAAGGATATCATAGTTTGTTCGTTATTGATTTTCATAGCTATTGAATTGCTATGAATCTATTATCGATATTGAAATCCTTGTAATTTGTATTTCCTTATAGCTCAAGAGAATCAAGGTGAAGAATCACCAAATACTTCTAATTCCAACAAGCTCAAGAACAAAAGGATTATCATTCGGGAGCCTTAAAAGCCTCGAAAGAATCGGTGAGTGTAGTCAGAGTCTTGAGATTGGCTAGGTGCCTATCTCGATTTCATTACATTGGTCTATTGCATTCCATCATTAGAAACAATGTATGGATATATGAAAACCATGTCAAAGGTATCATTGGTAAGCTTATTACATTGTCAAGATTGATCACTGAATCATTGCATTGTCATTGATATTATTGAAACATTGATAAAGGTCGTATTGATCATGGTATATTGTTAAGGCTATATTGACATTGTCATGGCTACCGTTATTGCTATTGCTATTGTTACTGATATCGTTATTGTTACTGATATTGGCCTAAGTATTGAATCCTTGGATACGAATGGACATGTGATACAATTGGCATGCCATAGAATTTATAAGCTCATTGGTACGGAGTGGACTACGGTCCTTGAGCTAAGGCTCTATTTGGCGGGATGTGTTAGTATTGGTCTTATTGGCGATGTTAGAGGATATTGACCATTTATTATTGGCGATGTTGGTTGGGAATTTGCGTATCCATATTCACATTTCGATCCAAGGAATTAAGCTATTGAAATTATTTCTAAAATATGATTTGAGATGCATTTACATTGATACACATGTTATTGATATTATTAATATTCATGTTATTGTTGTTGACTACCTCACTAGGCTATATAAGCCTAATGCGTCTCATTTCCATGCATTTTCAGGTTAAAGGTTGGTTGAAACAAGGATCGGAGCAAGAAGTGTTTTGAAGCAAGTCACACCATCTATATGTAATGTTAATCTAGCCTTTGAACTCCTAGAATGGTGGCATAGGGTCTAGACATATTAGTTTATCCATCTTTTGTATGTACATAAGATGCACTATGTTAAATAAGTTAAAAGGAGAAATATGGCATGTTAACATTTTGATAAAATTGGGGAAATGGCCTAAGATGCATCGATAAGGGAAAACATAGTAAATAGATCTGTATTGACATGAAATTTGGCATGCATATAGAAATAATGTTTTTAAGCTTACTGGTAAAGTTTGGTAAACTTTGGACATGGTTAAGGCCTCTAAATATGATAAAAACCAGACAATAATTGTCATTCCAAACACAGGCGTACCGCTACGGATGGTGTCATATCGGTACTAATAAGTTATTTTGGGCAATGGTAACCCAGGCGTACCGATACGGGTGGTGTCGTACCGGTATTGGAATACAATTTTGGGTAATATGTATTAAGACATACTGGTACTGCTATAGTAATATCGATACGCCAAATCATCACTAGAATTTTACTATAGCAAGGGTACCGGTACGGGTGGTGTAGTACCGATACCCATTAATGACTCAATTTGGGAATTTAGAGTTTGCGTACCAGTAAGGCAATGGTTTTGTACCGATACAGAGGCACTGAATCCTCGTACCGGTACGACATGCTGCATACTGATACCGAATTCAGGTTCAAAAGAAAATAATTTAAGGATGTACCAGTACGGCCTCACGAGTACCTGTACCGATATAGGTGAGTTAGTTAAAGTTAGTTAAAAGGTTTAAAATCCTGCAAGTTAGTCACTAAATCTTATAATGATTAATTGAAGTTGTAAATGAACCTTGGAAGCATTGAAATTTTATAAGTAAGGTATACAAGTACCGAATTTCGTATTGACAACCCTAATTATTGTTAAGTCCTTAAAATTTGCAAGAATTACCATTTAGTCTTTAAAGTTGTATAAGTTATTAAATGGTCCCTAATTATAATTTGGTTGAATTTGCTTTGATCATAGCTAATCATTGCATTGAATCAATGTTATTAACTTACTATTTATATTCCAAATCATCGAGATCTGTAAACCGTTGACCATATTGTTCACCGGTAACAATTTTTGATCTGAATTCCTACTAGACTGGAAGGGGATGTTATAATTGTGGTATCAGAGCTAGAGTTTAATCGATTCTAGGACTAAACTAAAGTCCATTGTATTATTATTGCGTTGCATATGCCACCTAGGAGTTTATTATTATGTATATTATGACTTGCGACTAATCTGATCATTTTCCTTTTATAATATAAGATGTCTAACTCCGATAAAGCTCACAATGATGTTGAGCTTATTATTGGCTCCTCGACTCATTGCGAAGAGAAAAGAGGGGAAAACCTCTAAATCTACAAGTTCCTCCACAAGAACCATTGAACCCTAAACCGACATTGCAAATTGCTCAGTTTAAATGCTATCGAAACATGACTGAGATGTTCAAACAGCTTATGGCCACCCTTAAATTTGAGCAGACTACACAATATTCCATAGTTGCTAGTTCTATGTCCCGAGCCTCTATTAATAAACTAGCACAACACCGAGCTACTACCTTTACAGGTAAGGCTGGTGAAGACCCTGAGACGATAGAATATTGGCTAGATAGCACGATAAAAATTCAGACCAAGCAGTTATAGTGCTCAGATGAGCACAAGCTTGAGTGTGCCTTAGCCTTGTTGGCAGACGATACTTTACATTGGTGAGAAACCATTATACTTACCGCTTCCGAGGAAGTTGTAATCTGGGAGTTCTTCTTGCGCGAGTTTAGGAAAAAGTATATCGGTGAATATTTTTTGGCATAAATACGAGATATCTTCCTATATCTTAAGCAAGACGGGAGGTCGATGGAGTAGTACATCTACGACTTCTACAAATATTGTAAGTACGGAGCTAAGTACATCAAGAAAGAAGAAGATTAGTGTAGAATATTTGTAGCAGGATTAAGTGATGAACTCTGACCTTTGTTCACTGCCTTGGGAATCATAGATTTCTAAGAGCTTGTGAATCGAACGATCTCTACTAAAGTTGCTCAAAGGTCGTAGAGGTTTAGTGGGCTAACCCGATCAGAGAAAAGGCCTCGAGATGATTCTCGTCCACCTTTTTCCATATAAAAAGGGCAAGCAATAAGGATTCAAGCAACAATCTCACCAAAAATTCACTCGATCAAGAAATTTTGCTAAACCACAAGCTATGTCCCAATCTGTTGCAAGAACAACCTTAATTGAAAGTACTAAAAGTTCAGGTCGAGAGTTTCAACATCCTATTTGTAATTTCTGTCAGAGACAACATCATACGGGACAATGATGTAGACAATCCAGAGTAAGTTTCTTTTATGGTGAGCAAGGTCACTACATCAAAGATTTGTCCGATGAATACTTTTAAGATATCTGCACCGGCAATTTCAGCTTCCCCAGCTCATTCCTTCAAGGGTAAGAGACAAAAACAAATTGTATCAGGAGCTTCCAGGAAACCTGGTGGCTCTACAAGGACCCCTAATCGACAAGAATCTAAAGCTTCAGCTCAAGTTTATCACGTGAGGAGCAGGGAGGAGAAGGATCCAAATATTATTGTATGTACCGTTGAACTGTATACTCACCCTGTTTATGCATTGATTGATCATGGATCCACACATTTCTTTATTAGTATTGTATTGATAAAGAACTGTATACTCACCTTTCAGATGCAACCGTCTTTATTAGTACTATCAAATGAGGGTTAAAGAATGTGATGTGCCCAAAATAGTTTTCCGTACAAGGTATGGTCACTACAAATTCTTGGTTATGCCCTTCGGGTTAAGCAATGCATCAGCTACTTTTATGGATCTCATGAACCGGATTTTTAGACCCTACCTTGACAAGTTTGTATTCATGTTCATAGATGACATATTGATCTATTCCAAGAATCAAGCTGAACATCATGACCACCTTCGTGTTGTGCTCTAGACCCTTCGGGAGAAGCTCATGTATTCCAAGTTTAGTAAGTGCGTGTTTTGGCTCACCGAAGTTTATTTTTGGGATATGTAATTTCTGATGAAGGTATTCAAGTAGATCCGAAGAAGATCCAAGTTACAATAGAGTGGAGGCCACCGAAGAATGTTGGTGAAGTTTACAGTTTTCTCGGTCTTGATGGTTATTACAGAAGATTAGTTAAAGGATTTTCTATAATAGCACCGCCGTTAACCAAAATTCTACAAAATGATATCCCTTTTGAATGGACTGAGAAGCAACAACGCAGTTTCGATCAACTTAAGCAAGTGTTAAAGCATGCACCGGTCTTAACCCAACCTGAGTCTTGTAAAGACTACACCGTATATAATGATGCATCACATCATGGGTTAGGATGTGCATCGATACAAGAGGGAAAAGTTGTTGCTTATGCATTGAGACAACTTAAGCCACATGAAATAAACTACCCTACCCATAATCTTGAGTTGGATGTGGTTGTTTTTGCCTTAAAAATTTGGAGGCATTATCTCTACGGAGAAAAATGTTACATGTACACTGATCACAAGAGCCCCAAATACTTGTTGACACAGAAAGAGCTTAATCTTCATCAAAGAAGATGGATGGAACTTTTCAAGGATTATGACCTTGTTATTGATTATCACCCGGGCAAGACCAACGTTGTAGCTGATGCACTCAGCAACAAACCTTCACCTGATAAGTATTAATACTAAATACAGAATCGCAAAAATTAATAAGTGTATTGAGAATTACGGTATTGTTATTGCATTGTAGCTCTTCGAGCTATCAATGCTCATTTTAAGTTGTGGAAACACCAACCTTTAGTAGCTGAACTTCAAGTTCAGTCAACCATTGTGGTGAGAATAAAATCACTACAAGATCAAGACCCTGAACTACAAGCTATCATTTACAAACTTTAGAATAATCCTGATCCCGATTTCAAAGTTAATTTTGAAGGACTCTTCTGTTTCTGTGATAGAATTTGTATACCAAATGATAAATCTCTTCGTGATGACATTCTCAAGGAATCTCATTGTAACCCTTTCTCAGCTCATCCGGGGTTGGTAAAGATGTATAAGGAACTTCAAGAATTATACTAGTGGCCTGGTATGAAGAAGGCTATTATAGAGTTTGTATCAAGGTGTTTTACATGTCAGCGAGTCAAGGCTGAGCATCGTGTTCCCACGGGATTATTGCAGCCTATTGAACTTCCTCAATGGAAGTGGAGAGAGTAACCATGGACTTTGTCAGTGGTTTACCGTTAACTCTAGATAAGCATGATGCGATTTGGGTCATTGTTGACCGTTTTACCAAGTCTGCTCATTTCTTACCTGTCAGAATGAACTACGGTCTTTCCAAGCTAGCTGACTTGTACATCAAGGAAGTGATTAGAATCCATGGAGTACCTAAGTCAATTATCTTTGATCAAGATCCCCGTTTCGCTTCGCAATTTTGGAAAGCATTGCAAGAGGCTTTGGGCACCCGAATCAATCTTAGTACAGCCTTTCACCCTCAGCTTGATGGCCAATCAGAAAGGGTAATTCAGGTATTAGAAGATATGCTTCATCTATGTGCCATTAACTTTGAAAGGACTTGGGAGAGGTCCCTACCTCTCATCGAGTTTGCTTACAATAATAGTCATCAATCATCTATCGGGATGGCATCGTATGAAGCATTGTATAGTAGGAGATATATAACACCGTTATGCTGGTTTGAAATCGGTGAAGGCAAGATGTTGGGCCCTAATTTACATTGGGAAACCGAAGAACGGGTTACTATCATATACAACTGTTTAAAGGCTATCTTTGACCGACAGAGGGCCTATGCTGATCTCAAGAGAAGAGATATACAATATAAATTTGGTGAGAAAGTTTTCTTGAAAATCTTCCTATGGAAAAATACTCTCCATTTTGGTAAAAATGGGAAGTTAAGTCCTTGATTTATTGGACCTTTCGAGATGATTGAAAGAGTTGGCTCTGTGGCTTACCGATTAGCTTTGCCTCAAGAGCTAAGCAAGATTCATGATGTATTCCATGTATCGATGCTCCGTAATTATAAATTCGATCCATCTCCTGTTCTTAAGCCCGAATCAGTAGAAATTCAATCAAATCTGACTTACGAGGAAGAACCAGAACAAGTTTTGGCAAGGGAAGTTAAAAGACTTTGAAACAAAAATGTTCCTCTAGTCAAAATACTTTGGAGAAGTCACAAGGTGGAAGAAGCTACATGAGAACTGAAAGAAACCATGAGAAACCAATATCCACATCTCTTCGGTTCAGGTAAAATTTCAGGAAGAATTTTACTATAACAAGGGTATCAATACGGTCTCACGAGTACCTGTACCGATATAGGTGAGTTAGTTAAAGTTAGTTAAAATGTATAAAATCCTGCAAGTTAGTCACTAAATCTTATAATGATCAATTGAAGTTGTAAATAAACCTTGGAAGCATTGAAATTTTTTAAGTAAGGTATATAAGTATCGAATTTCGTCTTGAAAACCCTAATTATTGTTAAGTCCTTAAAATTTGCAAGAATTACAATTTAGTCCTTAAACTTGCATAAGTTATTAAATGGTCTCAGATTATAACTTGGTTGAATTTGCATTGACCATAGCTAATCATTGCATTGAATCAATGTTATTAACTTACTATTTATAGTCTAAATTATCGAGATCAGTAAACTGTTCACCGTATTGTTCACGGTAACGTTTCCCAAATTCCTACCGACTGGAAAGGGGTGTTACAATTGTACCCATAACGCATTTTGTTTAGCAAGAAGTTAGAATGTGATTTTCATTATAAAAGCATCGTTCTGCATGCTTAAGTACCGTAAGCCAAGTCCTCTTTGTGTCGTGTTTTACAAACGTCCTCTCAACAAACCAAGTGAATGCCTGAGCCTTCATTCGAAATACCTTATACAAAATGACGGATTATGCGTTCAATATCGAGACATATTTTATTTGGTAAGACAATCAATTGCATAGTATAAGTGGGAATAATCGTAAGTACGACTTTAGCCAATATAATTGACCCTTCCAGTGATAACAATTTTGCCTTCCATCCACTTAATTTGTTTTGGATCATATGTACCAACTACTTGTAAGTCGTAATTGTGACGAATTTGTGCAAGAGAGGTACCCCAAAATATTTACCAAATTCCCTCACTTCTTGGAAGTCAAATGATGTGCTAATTTGAGACCTTAGCCCGTTTAAAACATTCTAGGAAAAAAAGATTGTAGTTTTTGTCACACTAACTTTAAGCCCAGAACTAGCACAAAAAACATCCAAAATAGATCGAATCAGATCTAATTGTTGAAGATAGGCTTCCGCAAATAATATCATGTCATTAGTAAAAAAAAGGTGAGAGATCTCTGGACTCCGCTTTGAAGTGCAAAAAAGATGCCAATTATCATATTGCATCTCTATCTGAATAGTATGAGCTAAACGTTCCATACAAAACACAAACAGATAGGGAGATAATAGATCACCTTGATGTAACAACCTGAATTTCAGGCTTTGTAGAATTGATCCTCGAACCCAATTTATTTGGGCCTTATGTTTGGAATCCCAAATCAAGGATAGTTAGATTTGGGCTTTGTGATAAATTAAAATGGGTAAAATATATGAGGATAATTTAAAAAGAAAAGAAAATAAGGTGTTTTAAAATAAAAGGTGGCTGATGATTTGATGGGAGTGAGAGAAAAAGAAATGAGATACTTTGAGGGAGAGAGAAAAAGGAGAAAAAGAGAAAAAAAGTGAGAGAAAGGCTTTGAGAATCGATCTACGCCTGTTAGAGCCGCCGTCAACCATACCATCAACATCATTAGTTTTAGCTCGATAAGAAGAGTCTAAAGGTGGTCCTCGCGTTATCGGAGCCTTCATCGTTTGTTTTGGTAAGGGAAGAAAAGTTTTGGCCTGGTTGAAAACACTATGTTCCAGCCATCGCCACTGCAAGTAGAGGCCACCATAAGAACCAGCTGTTGGAGAACAGCGGGTGGGTGTGCGCCTGGCCAAGCGGGTACACTATATTGCGGTGTACAATGTCATACCAAAGCGGGCTCACCCGAGTATACGTGAGCGCACCCACACAGGATAATGCCCCACGGGTGCACCAAGGCTATAATGTACTCGTCCGCACTGGATCACCTACTTGGGGTGCACAGCAGCTACCATGCGCCTGCACTGTACCAGATCACCAAGGGTTGACCAAACCGTTGACCGATGTTGATCGACCTTTGACCGGCTATTGACTTTTTCTAGAGAACCTTACCTAAGGTTTCTCGATGTTCTGGATCTATTAGTGCAGTCTGTTTTGCCAGATTTGAACCCAGCAAGCTATTTTTATGCGTTTGACCTTATGAATGGTATAGGAAATGCATAGAATTAATGTATTTTTGCATTTGTTTTTATATGAGGATTACTTGGGTTTGGATATCATATCAAGTAGAATATTTGGGAAGCTCGAGTGAGGATTTTGGAGATATCAGCTTAAGGTTAGTACACCTCAAACTCCAAAATACTTCATGAGCATTATAAGTGTAATTGCGTTGCATGTTAACGGTTACAAATTAAGAGATGAGTAATAATCATGTGTTGATACTGATAGTTCGAGGCTAGGTAATTATTGACATGCTTGATGAGCTTGAGAATGTTCGAGTCTGTTATGAGCTTTAGAGACAATATAGGATTGTCTGAATATTCGTATGATTAACTGATTGTATGATTGGTTGACTGATTGATATATGATGATGCCTTGTGTGTTAGCTGAATAAATTAATATGTTTGATTGAATATTGGTTAGAGACAATACTGATAAGTATTAAATTAAATGGGTAAAAATCCAATAAGTATTAATAAATTAAATACGCTAGCAATGTACTTTAATGCCTTTCATAAGTTTTAGGGACCTAATATGTGTTATAACACTGTAATTTTAAGAAACTGTGCGAACCCATGCGTTGGGTACCTGTACAAGTTTTGGTTGTACTGGTAAAAGATTAGGGTCATATTGGTATAGGTAGGACCATACTGGTACTTATAGAAATTAGGAATTTGCCAGTAGGTAGCAGTACGTGTGTGAGTACTATTAGCAGGGGTACTATATCAATACTCATATTCGAGTACCGATACCGCTAAACTGAATAGTCTAAAATGTCGGTCTAAGAGAAGGGTAAATACGTAATAAATGAATTATGCCTTGTTAAAAAAGATAAATTATACACTTTTCCATAATGTATTAACAACTTTGTAAAGCTCAGGTGATTACTTGTAAAAGTAAACCTTAGGGATCCCTGGTGGATCATGTGTGAATGTGCCATGTATGGACAATTGTTGGTTGTGTATGTCTTGATTGATGGGATCCAGATACCCAGTGAATGAGTGTTGCAACACCATGGTTGAGATACCGAATAGCGGTTACCGATAATATATGACCCGAGCCTCATTCGAAGATACTCGAGAAGAGATTCCAAGTATGGGTGCATATTTTGATACTATGTGACTTGGCCTCACCCAGAGTGTAGATTCTCGAAGATAATTCTAAGCAGGGTGTATGTTCTGATGCTATGTGACCCAGCCTCACTCGGAGTGTATGTACCGATGCTTTGTGGCTCGACCTCACTCTAGAGTTGTTATTGTTGTTGTTGATATGTGTTTCTGCCTAGATGATCTGATGAGATCTCGGGTATGGTTGGGCCTTGTGAGCCATGACTGATGATTACTATGATTTTAGCATGTATTTAGGCGACTAATGGTAGCGTCACATATTTATTTATCTCTTTTTATTGCTCGTACTAGCTTGCATGTTTATGTTTATGATTAGCATAAAGTATAGTGGAGTAAATATGTACCACTAAGCTTTGTAAGCTCAACAATTAGAATTGTTGTTTCCTTGCGTAGGTTGATCACGAGACCGAGGAGCACTGTCTGTATGGGATTCCAGCAAGCGACATTGTCAGAGCATGATACTTGTATTTAGTAGGATGTGTATTCATAGAATCTTACGTGTTAGAGTCTATAATCCTTACTTTTGAATTTGTATTAATCAATTCAAATGTTTAAATGTTTTTATTTAATTGGAGCTCATTTGTAACGTTTTAATCGTTTATATATTTATTTTGAATCGTGAGCTTTAAATTTTTTGGAAAGAAGTTTATTTGTGCTAAATTGAGAAATTTTATGATTTTAGGTTGGGCTTGAGGCCCAAATATGACATCCGTGTCGAGGGTGTTACACTTGACGAATACCCTTAGAAGACGAGAATGGGCTAGTCGCAGTACCATTCCAAATAACCTATGCAGAAATAGAGGAAACACAACTCATAATCAAAAGACGTAAATCATCCGAAATCCCAATATCCAGTAATGTATCGTCAATAAAATCTCACTCAAAGCGATCATATGCTTTCTCCAGATCAATTTTAATAGCCATCTACCCTTTTTTTCAATATTTCCTACGCATCGAGTAGACAACATCTTGAGTGATAATGATATTATCAATAATGTCTCGATTAGGAACGAAACTAGTCTAATTCTTCGAAACCCACGATGGCATTAACGGCTTTAATCGATTCACAATGACCTTCGTGATGGCCTTATAAATAACTAAACAAAGGCTGATCGGACGAATTGACTTATCTTCTCAAGAATAGCTGCTTTTGGCAAAAGCACTAACAAAGTTTTATTGAGATCAGCCTGTAAAATACTAGTCGCAAAGATTTAACGGATGAGTTGACAAATTGAGTCCCCTACAATAGACCAATTACGCTGATAGAAGAATGCCTGCAAACCATCTACTCTGAGAGCCTTCAAAGGCCTCATATCAAAAATTGCATTCTTAATATCAATGTCGAAAATTGGTGTAGCCAACAACTCTAAATTACGATCGACACCCAAGGAAAATGACCATGTGTAGCATAATTGTAATCGTTATACACCAAGCTAGTAAACAGTGTTTTGTAAAAATTCAGAGCTGTGTCCGACAATACCCCTTGATCATAACACCAACTATCATCATCAAGTTTTAAGGCCGAAATAGTGTTATTTCGTCTGCGAGCTAACGTGGATTGATGAAAGAACTTGGTATTACGATCTCTTTACGACACCCAATTAGAACACGCCTTTTGTCTCCATAGGCTCTCCTCTTGTTCAAGTACCTCATCTAATTCGCCTTTTAATTGTTTCGCCAAGCTAACCAAATACTTGGAATGCCTTAATTGTAAAACACGGTCAATGCACCAGAGTCTGGCGATAAGACGTCTCTTTCTTGTACCGATGTGGCCAAAGATATTCTTATTCCATGCTTCAATCCCCTTTCTGAAGTTACCCACATTTAACGCAAAAGAGAGATCACTCTTCCAAATGGATAATAAGAATTCCTAAAAATAAGGATATTTCTACCAAGCTGCAATAAAATAGACTGGGCGATTGGACTGATCTCAGTGCTCCTCTATAAGTCGAAGTAACAAAGGACAATGATCAAAACCTACATTATCCAGATAAAGCACATGAGAATATGGGAAGAGATCGTTCCAGTAAGGGTTCACCACACAACGATCAAGCCTCTCGTATAGATTACCCCTGCTCCAAGTAAAAGGTTGCCCCCGAAATTCTAAATCCATCAAACCAGCATTGTGTAAAAAATCTGCAAAAAGAAGACTACCACCAATGGAATTAGCTGACCCACCACAACGTTTATCATGCGCTAAAATAACGTTAAAGTCCCCACCAACAACCCAAAGAACATTAGGCCCTGGATCCAATCCTTTAAGTTTTCTCCAAAGATGTTTACGTTGCGTCACATGCAGGCTAGCATAAACGGATGTGAAATATACCCAAGACCGAACATCAGTAGAGCAAAATCTTCCATGTATGAACTGAGAGAAGATGGATAAAACCTCAAGGTCCACTGCCTCATCCCATAATAACCAAATACCACCACCAAACCCTTGAGCTTCAACCCAAAATGATCTATGAAATCTAAGCCTAGCGATCACTCTATCGGCTCTTTTTTCACTTACACGTGGTTCAAAAAGGAAAACAATTGTCAGACAAAAAGAATCCATCAAATCTTGGAAAAGACGACGTAAAGGCGTACTTACGGCACACTGGCAATTCTAAAATAATAAACTAGTCATTATAAAAAATTAAAAAGGTAGGAGGCGGCTTACTGCTCCATGAAATGTGTCGGGTCATCTTGACAAAGAGCCTCATCCATCCTTGCCAAAGCAGCTGCATCCAGTTCTCCTGCATTAAGAGATTTCACTGGGTCCAAGCTAATATTTAAACTATATGCACTTGTACCCCTACCCGAATCTATCTCAAAATGAGAGGATTCGTAAGAGCAAAATTATCCTTCGAGTGCCCATAATATTTAAACTATATGCGCTTGTACCCCTATTTTACTGGGTTCTGAAGCTGACGGTCCTGGTGAAGTTGTCACTCCATTATTTGCAGTCACACTCTCTTGTGCTGAGTCCGACGAAATGAGAGGATTCGTAAGAGCAAAATTATCCTTCGAGTGCCCATAAACCCCACACCCGAAGCAGATTTTTTGTAGCCCTTTATATTCTATTTTCTGCACAAATCCATCAATCTCAATACATGGGATAAGCGATTTATTAAGATCAACTAGCACTGCGAGGCGAGCAAATCTACCCCGCTCGTGCATCCTGAGTGTTATATTCCACTCTAACTACTCCACCAACTATAGTGGCAATAAGTCGGAAAAGTGATTTTGAGTAATAACGATATGGTAGACTTTGGAGACGAACCCAAACAATAACCTGCGAGGGATGCTTCTCAGACGTAGAAAATGATCTACTCCAAGGTTGGACTGTTAAATAACTTCCGTATATGGTCCAAGGTCCCTCTGACAACACCTTAGTATAATCACTTTCCGTATCAAATCAGACTAGAAAATAGCTATTGTCCAAATCAATCACTTGATATTACCAACGGGCTTCCATATGACTTGTACTCGAAATACCAAGATTTTGCAACCAATTGCACGCCCTAGTAAACGAACAATGATAGTATTACTCATATTTCTATCAATCTGCTCATGAACGTGTTCAGAAAATTTTATAGACGGGAAGGAACCGGCTCGATTGATAATATAATCATCTTTCATAATGATCACATCATCATTCTGTACGCCTCCACTAACATGAATTTTGCTGCCCTTGTCTGTAGCCCATGTAACCATGTCAGCATACGAAACACTCTTTTTTTTATTCATTCTTCTCGGTTGAAACAAGGTGACTTTCATTTGGACACATATCCGAGGCTGAATCCTTCATGTTCTGATCAGACACCACAATTTCAGGTGTAGTACCTTCATCCATAACAACCATACTTGTCGACTTGTCTAAACCAGACACGTTTTCGGGCATAGCTGCGTTATTCGTTGACACCGATGTCGTCGGGTTAGCCGGGGATTTTGACCGCCATAGGACCGACGGCTGAGTCGTCGGAGGAGTCTTATCCGATGGCCGGCCACCGAGGAAGTCATGTGCAGAAGGAGAGAGCAGGTGGCTAGGGTTTTCGCTCATAAGTTATCGGGCTATAGAGAAATTAAAATTTTACCATACATCCGTTTAAGAAATTGCTTTTATCTCTATTTTTAATTATTATTATTAGTTTTTATTTGCTGCTGTGGTAACTGATAAATTTTATTTTATTTTATTTTTTATTTTTTATTTTTTATTTTTTATTTTTTATTTTTGGAGGGTAAAATAATAAAAAGAAAAGGATAGCAGTACCCTGATCTATTGTAGTCTGCGTAGCAATGTGAAGGGCATTGCACATCACATGGAGGGGGTGAGTTACTTGCTTGTTTTTTTTTAAAAAAAAAGGGTTTAATTCGGTCGAATTTTTATTAAGAGTCAGGTCGGATTAGAGTTGATGGTAAAAAATATTTGACTCGAGTTGATTTGAGATTAATATGTAATTTTCCCTATATTTTTAGATATATTTACAATAATGCCTTATTTTTATATATTTTTACAATTAAATCATTAAAATTGATTTTTTATAATTCGATCCTAAAATTAATTTTTAAACAATTAAATCCATAAAAATTATTTTTATAAATCGTTTCGAGTTTAAATTGAAATATTGTAATCACTCATTTTTACTTGTAAATATATTAATATTGCATGTATATTTATTATATGAATGTTACTAATATAAGGTGATGTGTGCATGTATAAGCTATGTATACGTATTAGGGGTATATGTATGTCGCGTATGTATCTAGAGTATGAGTGTATTTGATTAATATATAAATGTTATGTTAATTATATGTATGATTATACGTACGTATACTAGAATATTATATTAATTAATGATCGTATAATATAAGTATATATTTTCGTATGTATATGTATTCTTTGTACTATTATTATTATAGGTGACTAAATGAAAAAATTAAATATATATTAAACCCAAATAAAAATTACAGGTCCAATTACAAATCCAATTACAAGGCCCGTTTGGCCCAAATCAATCTTATCTAATTACAATGTGCGGGTAATCGTGGCCGTTGGATCAAGATCGATCCAACGCCACGATGCAACCAAGGTCAAAAATATCTGCCAGGCGCGTGCTCCACACGTATGGACCGTTCGAGTGCCACGCGCGTGTGGGTCCACGCGCGGACGCTTTAATATCCCACGCGCGCGTAAGAGATCCACGCGTTACGACTCCTCGATTGCGGAGCTCCACGTGGCGAAATCTCAAGCCGTCTCATCGATCGAGGCTTCATCCAGCCGATCGTTCATCAAGCCATCTCGACCGTTAGATCGGATCCGATCTAACGGCCGAAAATGCGTCCCGCCTCTCGCGAATGACCACACCACCACCGCGCGATATTCATTCCCCGCGTTGATTATGCCAAAGACAACAAGCAAATGTCGATCCGGAAAAGAAGATACAAGTTGCAACAAAAGCGAGGCGATGATATATATGAAACGGGGCTGTTGTAACGGGGATTTTAGCAAGCGAGCAAAAAAAGATTAGCAAAAAAAAACAGAGAGAGTAGTAACAAAAAAAAAGAACAGAGAGCTTGTAAAACCAAAAACTTGTAACCAGTCGAGATAATAAAAAAAGGGGTCCATTGGTAAACACTTATCTCTTTTTCTTACTTGTTTCTTTACATGCATATACGAAACAGAAATAAAAAACAGAAACAAAAAAGGAGGTAGTCTTACCGGCGTTGTCTGTGGGTCTTCCTTCTCTCGGTGACAAACCTCTCGGCTTCTACAAGCCAGATCTGGTGAACTAAAGGGAAGAGAAGACCCTTTGTAGTTGTATTTTGGTCTAAAAAAATATTTTTTTTGGGTTCGTATTTCTTAGATCTAGAGTAAAAGAAAGGGTATCCTCTGAATCCAACCACGGATTCGTATTGAGGACGACAAGGGGAATGTTTTGGTGTATTTTGGGAGCCTACCGGCGCCGGTTAGCGGCGGCCGGCGGCGGAGAACACGGCGGCCGGCCGCCGGATTCTGGGTATTATAAGAACAAATGAGAGAGAATGAAGAACATAAGCAGGGTTACAAAACTGAAAATGAAAGAAATGAGGGGAAAATGGGTTTCGGTCTAAAAACGGGCTTTTTATAGTTATTATTATTTTTGAAATGGGTAAATTACACACTTAATCCCACCGCGTTTTCAATATTTTCATTTTTGTCTTGCCGCATGGTATAATCACAGTCCTAGTCCCTCTGATTTTTTAAAAGGTTACAATTTAGTCACTAAATTACACCGAATCAGTTTCTGAATGGTAAAATTACGCCCTTAACCATCCCGCGTTTTTGAATTTTTCACTTTGGGTCTGCCCCTTGGTCTAATTACAATTCTGGTCCTTTTAGGTTTTGTTTGTTTCACAATTTCATCCCCAAATTACATATTATTGTTCTTTAATTTCTGCCACTGACTTTAGTTTTTCTTTCATTTCAGTCCTATTTTCTTTGTAAATATTATTGTTCGTATTATAATCGTATATGTTGATATTATTTTATTTCATGTCCCTCGTATGTGACTCGTATTTTATGTTTGCATATATATATATATGTGTTAAGTATGATATTCATGTTTTTTATCTGATCATCCGTATTAAAGCATGTTATGGTCTAGTTAATTCGAAAGAAGTATGTTCTGTATTTTTGTACGTATTGCACGTTTCCTTGGCTTTTAGGTTATGTGTTAATATGTTTTCTTTCACGTATAATATATTGTTCATATATGTTAAAATATATTTTATTAATAGCATGTATATTTTTAATATTTGTTCGTCTACATATAACATAGTTATTCCTGCATTGTTGTTCTGATTTGTTAAAGTTGCTTTTATTTATCATTTAGAATAATATATATTATGCATGATTTAATCTAGCATATCATTTATTAGATTAGAATTTTATTATGTGAATGTTCACTGTCTTCAAGTTATCGGTTATATTTTACATTTTTGCCACTGAGAGTGCATATGGTTTATAAATTGTTAATGCGGCGTCCTTTTATCCGAGCGTAAACGGGGCCAGTATCAAGCGTAGTGATAGTGGTTGGGCGTTTATTCTCGGGTAACGGGACCCTTAAAATATATTCGCAATTATGATCGAATTTTAAAATAATCGTCACTCTAATCCGGAAAATCCAATATTAATAAAGCGGTAATTATTAAAGTACCAATTTTTGGGCGGTGTGGGGGTGCTAATCCTTCCCCATCCGTAACCGACTCCCGAACCCAATCTTTTTGAATCTCTGGTTTTATGGTGTCCGGCCTACCTAAGTGGCCGGTGGCGACTCCATTTTTATAAGGTTTTTGTAAACCCCACGGAATAAATATTTTATATCCAAACATCTTTCAAAAACATTTCGAAAACCCCATCGTTTTTATTTTAGCGATGTTTAAGAAAAAAGACATTCGCTACAGATGGCGACTCCGCTGGGGACCATTTTTGTTTTTCAAAAACAAATGAGAGTCAAGCTTTTAAAATAATTACCGCTTTACTAATATTGGAAATTCCGGATTAAAGTAACTATTAAATTAACATTCGGTCATAATTGCGCGTTTATTTTAACGCATTTAAAATATGGCATATAAACCCGTCTTTTTAAGTGGGGGGAAAACGCTAATGCTTTCGTGGAGATATCGTTCTCCCGTATGGGCCTAGCAAGTACCTTCGGGGCTCGAGTACCTTATGCTTTCGTAAGGATATCGTTCCTTCATACGGGCATAAGCGAATGGGTCCCCCTGAATTGAACCCGGTTGAAAGGAGCCTATAATGGGTGATGATCGGGGGCCTTGCTACTCTTAGTAGAGGACAGCAAGGACAATTCGGGTACCTCCTAGCACCAACACTGCATGTAGAGAACATAGAAACCTACCTTGTTAGAGCCATGCGGATAACCTTAGGTTTTAGACGGGATAAATAGGGTTGTTTTGTTT